>VZTJ01006073.1:163885-220360 GCA_013397795.1 Orthonyx spaldingii
GGGATTTTCCTCTCCTCTCCTCTCCTCTCCTCTCCTCTCCTGGCTGAAGTGCAGCTGTGGGTGGGAATTTCACCCTCCAGGGCTTCACTGACCATCAGTGCACAAAGCCAGGCAGTTTTCCAGCATGGCTCATGTCACCCACACTGGATGTGTAATTGAGGATGAGAGGAATTGGATCTCACTGTCCATTGACTGAATTGATCAGATCTGCTGAAGGAGCCCCGCGGGAGCAGCTCAGGCAGAAATGTCTAATTTTTGCAGGTGCTTATGAATAGTAAAAGTAAATCCTTTGTGATAGATCTCGTCTCTTTTTTTATCACCCAGATAACTAGAATCAGCTTTTTAGCTCAGAACCTTCTATTTGCTTCTTTTTCTCCCCATTTTTCTCTCTTTTTTTTTTTTTTTTTTTTTTTTTTTTTTTTATTTAATAAAACGATTAAATAATACTTTTNAGCAAATTGGGTGTTTTAATGTGGTGCTACAAGTGCTCATTAAAGCTATTTTTCCAACAGCTGATCATTATTTCTCCCTTTTTTGATTCCTAAAATTTCCTTTTTTTTTTTTTTTTTTTCTTTTCCAGTACTCATCATTATTTCCACAGTAACTAATCGGAATTCTCAAACAAAGTGTTGTTATTCCAGCTGAAAAATAAGCAGCAGAAGCAGATACAAGACTGCAGTGCAGAGGTACAGTCTGCTCTGCTTTTCAGAGTTTTTGAGCATCCCTTGTCCTGTTTTATTCAAAAAGAACGACTCCAATGTCAGCGTGAGCGAATCAATGTTTTCTTACACATCCTTGCTACTAAAAATCAATAATTCAGTAGGGAAAAAAAGCTCTTGAATCCTAAAATATGAACTTGAAATTTAAACGTGGACTTGTTGTTCAAATCAGCAAGAAAACTGAAGATAATCCTCTATTAGTATGGAATGGTTTTAATCCAGTTTATTTTCTGATATGGTCTGGAAGGGACAAGTTATGAAGCGGGTGCCAAACATTTATTAGACATGAAAGGGAAAAAAAAAAAAATCATTCTAACATTTCACCAGGATGATAATGAAGGAAAAAATATTGCTTGCCATGGGTGAAGGAACCAGAGTGTTCCCAGTTGTTTTGTTGTTTATTGGAAGTCTTAGAAAGGAGAGTGAAATTCATTTCACTGAGCTCTACAAAAGCATCCAAACCACCTTCCTCAGCTCCTTCCATGGTCACTGAAAGAAAAAAAACCATCTGCAGTGTGTGATTTTACCTAGATACCTTATATATAAATTTATATAAATTTATATAAATTTATCTATCTAAATTAATATAAATTAATTAATATAAATTAATATAAATTTATCCTGTAAGGTGGACTAAATTTAAATGCACCCCCAAATGATACTTTTTTCTAAAAGCCCCAGTTCGTGTGTCAATATGAAGAGAGAAAAAACCTATCATTGAAAAGGAAAAGTTTCCACCTTTCCTGATTGTCACAGAACAGCTTTAAAACATGTTGGGATGTCTCTGTAGAAATCAAGAAGCGAAACAAATGGTTTTAATTGCTTTGGAGGTTTTATTATTTCTTTATATCTGTGAGGAATTTCATACCAAGTAATCCAATCCCAAGGAAAAAGTGACAGGACAAGAGGAAACGGCTTCAAGTTGGGCCAGGGGAGGTTTAGATTGGATATTAAGAAAAAATTTGTGGTGGAAAGGGTTGTCAAGTGTTGAAAGAGGTGCCCAGGGAGTCACCATCCCTGAGGGTATTTAAATGATCTGGCGTTTGGGGACGTGGCTCAGTGCTGACCCCCATGTCACTGGAAACACTTTGGACCCAGACACTCTTGCTTTTAACTGCAATTTATCAGACTTCTCCCAGAAGGTTTGCTCCTGGGATTTCCTGTCCAGCTGGCAGCGTGGTGACCTGGCTGGGGACACGAGTCACGGATCAGGTAGAGGTTGGAGGGGACACCCATTTTGCCAGGAAGAGCAATTAACTGTTCCTGTCCGGTTGTGGCCGTGGCAGTGGTTAATTCACTAAAACAGCTGCTGAGATGCAGCTTTGCTGGAGCTTTGCCCCGGGGGAAATTGCACGTGCAGGGATCTTGGATCATCTGCTTTGAGGCACAGCCAGAGGATCCCGAGTGCCTGTGGTCAGAGAAGTTTCCTTGTTCTGTGCCCTTTCCTCGTTGCTGTCACTCCAGTGACTTGCAGCCCGAATCAGTCACGTCAGGACCAGAGAGGTCCCCTTTTCACTTTGAATTTTCGGGAATTAGGGCTGGACACATCTCCCACAGTCACATCTCAGCTGTTAAGGGGGGTTCATCAGCCTGGATTTTGTGTGGGTCTGTGACCAGAGACCATGGGCCCGCCTCGGAGAATGGGGTGTGCTCATTCCTCAGCTCCCACGCTTTCCATCCCTATTGTTACCAGGACAACTTCATGAGCTTGACAGATCAAGCAAAAAAGACCCTTGGGAACCCCACACCTCCCCTGAGTTGCTGTAGGAAGCCTGGCAGAGTGGAGGCAAGGTGTGGTTAATTACAAAACACTCAAAAGCTTCAACAGAGCGAGGTCAAGAGACGGGAATCAGGAGCGATGAGAAACAGAAACAGGTTCCCTCAGTGCTGCTTTGTCCGGTCTAAGACAGCATAAATCAGGTGGTCAGATTGTGTTTCTTTCCTTCACGGGTGGGTTTTGTAATCCATGCACGTTTTAAGACAGGAAAACTTGGAGAAACAAGCATTTCCAGGAGGAAAGGGGTAAACTGGAGCCATGGAGCTCCTGGAGCAGAGCCAGAGGAGGACCATGAAGGTGATGAAGCATCTCTGTGATGAACAAAGTTTAAGAGCTGGGGCTGTTCAGCCACAAGAAGAGATGGCTGAGAGGGAACCCCATCCCTGCCTGTCCCTGTCTGCAGGGAGGGTCAGAGCAGGCACCAGGCTCTGCTCCATGGGGCCCAGCAGTGGGACAGGAGGAACGGGCAGGAACTGATCCCAGCAAGTTCCACCTGGACATGAAGCCGAACTTCTTCCCTGGGCAGTGATCATGGGAGGGGAGGGTTTGCTTCATTCCCAGGGACTGTGGTAAGGCAAGTGCCACACAGCTCTCTGCACCCTCTTTGTTTGTTTTTAATTTTATTTACACTTGGGGACACCTCTTTAGCACTGCAAACTTTCATTGAAGACGGAGAGTGGCAGCATTTTGTCAGGCTGGACACATCCCATCCGCCTCCAGGACTTGTACATGTCCAATTTACCAGGACCAGGGGCTTACTTGCCTCCCAAATCCCCAACCCAGTGCTTAAATTTCCTCCTCTCTGAGAAGAGAGACGTTTTCTATTCCTCTCTGAATCCATCAACCTAATTATTATGAACAGCTACAGCTGAGGCAAACAGCATCTACAACATTTCAATTAATGCTCTGTTGAAAACACTTAGGACTGCATGTATCCACTCCAACCCTCCCATCCACTAGCATTTGTCCCCTCCCAGTCTTCAAACGAGCCAGATGGAAGGAAAATTGTGTGCAGCAAACTTCCAGGTCACCACTGTGGGGCATGGAAAATGGATTGACATCGCACACAGCACAACAGAAGCTAATTTTGCTTTGTCTCTTTAGTCCCTACTGAGCAGCTGAGTCTGTGCCTGACAGAAAGCAGCTCATGGTGACAAGTGGCTTTGTCTCTCAGTGTGGCCTGGTGTTTACCTCACCTTGCATGGTCCAAATATTTACCCGGGACCAGCATGGGTTGTGGATGTTGTCGTTGATGAAGATTAGAGAACTTTTTGGAATTTCCTACTCCCATCTGGAACACAGCCCTCAAAGGCTGTTGGAGACCCTAAAAAAGTCATGAAGTACAGCTCGGCCTGGAAAGGGAGTTCCTCACCTTCCTGAGAGGAGGTTGGAATGATGTGGGAGTTGGTCTCTTCTCCCAGGTAACAAGGCAGGATGAGAGGACATGAGCTCAAGTTGCATCAGGGGAGGTTTAGACTGGATTTTAGGAAATATTTCTTCAGAGAAAGTGTGGTCACACATTGGAACAGGCTGCCCAGGGAAGTGGTGGAGTCACCACCCCTGGAGGGAGTTAAAAGCTGTGTGGATGTGGCACTTGGAGACAGGTTTAGAGGTGGCCTTGGCAGTGCTGGGTTAACATTTGAACTCAGTGATTTTATAGATCTTTTCCAACCTAAATAATCCTTTGGTTCTACAAAATCTCACCTTTTCTGGCTTGGGACAGCAGGGACAAAGCAGCAATTCTGTTGTGAGATGAAGGGAAAGAGAAGCATAGGAGCACAGCACATTTCTTTTGCAGCAGAAAACCCCAGAATTGAGGAATTCTCAGATGAAGCGACCTCATCCTCTGTGCCAAAACTAGAGGCTGAAAGGGCCAAAGCTAAAAAGGAATCTGCTCTGTCACCTTCAGCTGATGTTTTGCACAGCTGGAAACTGGAGATGAGCAAGATCCAGCTCAGTAAAAATTAACACTGGTATTACAGACATTTAATTCTGGAGTGGGCACCACCCTTTATGGTCAGATCTAGGACAGGATTCTCATTTCTAAACAAAATTTCTTGCCCTGTCAGCTTCACAACTGTGTTCCAGAAGGGCATAAAATTCCTCCACATCCTGCCAAGTTTGCCAGGCCTCTGTGGATGCCCGGTACCCACAACATGTGAGCATCCCTAATGCCAACAGCCACTTCCACAGAGGGCAATGGATCTCTCCCCTGAAGTCTGGCAGGATAAATCTTACCCACATGGACTCACTCACTCCCATCCCTGGCTGTGTTTTTAATTGGTCCCCACACAGTTGGAATAAAATTCCTGTTTTTTCAGAGGAGAAAAAAAAAAAATTGCTCCTTGTTTAAGATGTGACTTAATTCCATTCTCAAAGGGTTCTCTAAATGGGAACAAGCTGGAAAATTAACAATGGCAAATGTGATTAATGTGTTGGAAGAGCTGGTAGTTTTATTTTCTACTGAAAGAACTTTTTCATCCAAATACTGGAATGAATTTTGAAATATATTTTTGGTGAAAAATTAGTCAGTGGTACAATTCTAACCAGCTTCCTTTTCCTTCCTAGAAATGCTTTTTCCCATAAAATGGAGGGAGGGAGGAATGATTTGTTTCTTTGCCTTTCTAGGTCAAAACTTCATAATTTGAAAACACTCCTATCACACTGAGTTGCTTCCTTGTCATGGGAATGAGATACTAAGTGCATTACAAGAAAAAAACTTGCAAGCAACATTTTACACTGCTGATATTATTTACTTTAGTGAACACCTTAGGAAAACCTCACAGGGAGATTAAATCAAACCTCCCTAGCAATTTGAACAAGGTATTTCCTGAAAAGCACCAAAAAACCCAGTGAAATTCACTCCTCACTTAAGGATCCTATAAATTTTACCAAACAACTGTCAGATTGTTATTCTTTATCCTTCAATTATTTCAAGAAGGGTTATGACATTTTTTTTTTAATTGTGATGATTGTTGATGATGATGATGATGATGATCCCCAGTCCCATGGGGATGTACGTCCCAAATAACTCAGGGTGCTGAAAAAGCACTGGAATCTTGCATTAGGAACAAAGCTCTGGGAATTTAATGACAGCTATTAGATTTTTAGAAAAATTGTTTGTTAGTCTAATAAAGAGCCCGATCAGACGGGATTAAGAAAAAAGTCACTAAAAACGAAAGTTACAGAAAAGTTAAAAATCAAAATTTTGACACACTGGAAAACTAAATTTAAAAAGGATGTGCCCAAGGTCTCTGTGTATCAGCCAAACCTTCTGAAAATCTTATTTTCCTCCAGAGCAGGACTTGAGTTTGAAAAGAAGACGGAAGGAAGAGGAAGTTCTTCAAGGGAAATCAACAACCTGCCAGAAGGTAGAGACGGGAATCAAGATGATGACAATAAAAACTTCCTGTGCATGTGAAAAAGTTGGCAATATAAATGTTATTTATGGAGCACAGAGGTGTCTGGAGTGCTGACCATAAGTAATCACTGTGCTGTCAAATTATTGGCATTTTAAGGAACAAAGCAAGTATGGAACCACAAAAGCCATTTCCTTCCAACAAACTTCCAGCTCATTTAATTTGATATCTGTTCTGTAGCTGTGTGTTCCCAATAAAAATTCTGTGTCCAGAATGGACTGAATAAAAGCACTCACTTCTGGATGAGGTTTACAACCTTCTCTGGTTGAAAGTTCTTTTTTTTTTTTTTTTTTAAAAGCATATAATTCTAAATATTAGAAAATAATTTCAGGTGAATTTTCCTTTCAGAGGGAAATGGTGTTGGCAGCAATAATCTGAATTTTTCGTGAAAGAAAACTGTATGAAAAATTAAAAGTGTTCCATAAAGGTTGACTAAATTGTAATTTTTTTAGACCAGGGAAAACAGAAGAAGAAAGAGAGAGGAGAAATAATGTGAGCAGGAGCTCTTGTTATGTGGTCATAATTATAAATCCAAACCCTAGGACAGTAAGGTCTTAAGATCTATCAATTTATTCTGCAAAGGGAGGCAAAAGTCTGGTCTTTGAAGAAAAGGAGTGAACTTTACCTCCAAAATTCACATGTGGAGCCATCACCCAGAAGTGATGAAGATTCACAAAGTTTTACAGTGATCTTCCCCTGTGGTCTTTTGCTTTGGTTCTCCCTTGTGCTGGGGAAGAAGTTCTTGTAAGGATCCAGAGTATCTCATTATCCTGTTATAAATGTTCTTTTCACAGATACCTCCAAATATTTTGTAATTCCAGTCAGCTGGGGATCATGACCCATGCTGCTGATATTTAATATTGACTAATAGCTTCTTTAGAAATTAAATCATCTTCAAATAAGGTTTTCTCTGTGTTCTACAGTTTCCATCACGTGGTCCTGAAACAGCAGCATCATGGGGACCAGGCAGAGACAGCCAAAATCTGCATTTCTTGGTTTCACAGGAGGTTTAGGAAAGACTCAGCTCTCACCAGTGCAAAAACCTGTAAAATATTCCTGCAGGCAAGAGAGAGATAACCTTGTTTATAGTGATGTTAGAGTTTGCTGGAGAATGGGGCGGAACACGCACGCACCGCTAACGAGGTTAATGAGTTTGACAAAATGGCAAAAGCAGCCTTGTCAGACAGGAGGCTGTTTTCCTAATTAATAATTTATAGCAGGCTATAGGAGATTTAATAATGCCAGCCAGAGACAGAAGGGAGAAGAAGCAGATTTTTAGCTCAGACTTTGAGATGTGCATAAGTGGAATGGGCACGACCCAAAGCGGGTGCTTTAATTAGTCCAAAATACTTTGTGAATCTCTGTAGCCTCTGAGGTTAAATTGGCAATGTTGAGTTGTGAGCAGTATCAAACTTCCTTCCTTTAAGGCCTGGGAAGATGCAGAATAGGAGCTTCTGCTCCGGACTCAGGGAAGTCCTAATCAGAGCAACAATCCCTAAAGTTTCACCAGATTTTGTGGCAATCACTGAATCTGCCAAATACACGTGAAGTTCACATTGTGCATTATCCTTTCAAAATATTTGATCTCTGAACCATGTAGAGAATAATAGCCAGCTGAAGTGAAGATTCAGTTCTCTCTAAATCTACACTATAAAGTCTTTTATCTGCTTTTAGTTTCTTCTGAGCATTGTTACACCCCACAGTTTAATATATATTTTAAAAAAAAACCCCAAACACAAAAATAGAAACAAATCAAAAATAAAGCAACTATTCAGGACAGCTTCTTGAAAATGAACAAAAAATATTTTCTACTAATAAGCAAAATGATCTGACCCATTTCTGTTACACACCATGTAAAGAAAGAGAGAATAAGGATGAGAAGAGCAAAAGGTGGGAAGAAAACCTCAATTATTTTTATTTCAGATAAATAACAGTATTTGGCAAAGTTAAGGTAAATTAAAGAGGAAATGTAACACTTTGGTTTTTAATGCTCACTATAGGAGAACGACAGAGAAAAGGAGGCTCAGGGGGGACCTTCTGGCTCTGCACAACTCCCTGACAGGAGGGGACAGCTGGGGAGGGGGGGGGTTCTGCTCAGGGACAGGACAAGAGGAAAAGGCCCCAAGTTGCATCAGGAAAGGTTTGGTTTGGATATTGGGCAAAATTTCTTCCTGGAAAGAGTTGTCAAGCATTGGAAAGGGCTGCTCAGGGCAATGGTGGAGTGACAATCTCTGGAGGGATTTGAAAAAGGTGTGGATGTGGCACTTGGGGACACGGCTCAGTGATGGGCTTGGCACTGCTAAGATCATGTCCAGACTCAACGATCTGAAGGGTCTTTTCACAAATAAATCATTCTGTAATTCCCTGACATTCAACCCACGCTGAGCCTGTGCTCACTGATTTGTTCTGGCTGGAGCAACTCCTTCAGAAAGACATTCTACTTTTTTTTTTTGAAGGCATCAGAAAGGAAGAATATATGACTCAACTTAGAGTTGTTTACTGAATACTAAAAACATGCTTTATTTCTAATATGAAGTAAGCTGGCTTCAACTTCCAGCCACTCCTCCTCTGTCCTTTACAATTAGGTTAAAGAGCTTATCAAGAGGCCTAATTTCCTTCCAAAATGTTATATTCATGTATTATCTGACCGTTATCAACCTGCTCTAAGTCATGTTGTCATAACCAAAACAGACTCTTTTTTTGTTTGTCTTTCAGACTGTGATTTATACAACTGAATACCAATTTTTCTTTCAATAGAAACATCTCCACCGGAGTTATTCCCTCTTGACTCTTGGCAGCCACTGAAGAGCCAGTGAAAAGAGTCAGTGGAAACCAGGACACGATTTATCTCACCCTAAAATAAATATCTGAAATTTGCCACGTGACTCACACCTGAAAAGGGCCTATTTCTTCCCACTGACTATAAAATGAGCTGGGTCTGACCTGCTCAGCAGCAAATGTCAGTTTTGCAGATAAATAGTGTCAAACATGTTCTGTATCTTTGGTAATTTTTAATTTTTTTCAGCAGCAGTGCACAAGGATGTGCAGTTTTCCTGGATGAATTCCAGAGGAACAGTATAGAGAGCAAAAATAACACATTATTCTCCTCTTCACACAGCCAATAACCACTCCCACTCTTTTTTTTGTTTTTTTGCACAGACAAAGAGGATCACATTGAGTCTTCTCTCCCTCTGCAACCTTTTTTAAATAACTGCTTGTCAAAACACACACATACACACACACACACACACAGTTCTTCCATTCCTAATTCTCAGGTGTGGAACTCTCCAGATTACAGGGAATCATTGCACTGGTCCTCTTGGATTCAAGTGCCTCATTTGCTGTTATTTGATTATTTGCTGAAAAAGAAACCACATTTAGAAGTAACTTTTTTTTCCCCCTCCTTCCATGAAAGCACAGATTTAATAATCAGCTTCCTTGATAATGCTGGTCATTAGAGTTATCTTGTTCTATCAGTCTCTGGGCCCGCATTTCATCTTCCATCAGGTCTTATCAGGATGCTGCAGCTGTCAATTAACCTCATTATCTGCAAGGGAAAAATGGGCCCAGAACTGCTGGCTCATGTGATATCTGCAGTGGTGATTAAAGGAAGATTTGGCCATGTGAAAACAACTCTGTTTACAAGTGAAGAATCTGCATTTTGTATCACAGTCCTGAGCTCCCTCCCTCATCAATCCCGTTGTGTGAGCCCGAGGATACCTCTGCACTCTTTGCAATCGTGTCCACATTTATCATCAGTGAGAGGAGAGGAGCCTTCCAACCCTCCCTCTTCAAGCTCTTGTATTTCTTGGCTTATGAACTGAAATGCTTTCCACATCCCTAAGCTCCTTTAATAGATTTCTAAGGCTGTCTGCTGCCAGTTAGGATAGACAGTTGCAGTATTTTAATATTTATTACATTTAGAGAAACCTCCCCATTTTGCTTTAACGGGAATGACGTCTTTGATTCCTTCCAGACGTCACCCTCACATCACTGGACCTCTGTACACGGCAAGTAAATGGTGCTACTGCTCATGAGTGACGTGAAAGAGAAAAAAACCCACCAGAACCACAAACCAAACCTGTCTGGGGCTTGGGAACCCCAGACATCACTTTTGTGCCATCATTGCCTTGCCCTTCCTCACGCTGACATGCACAGCTCATGATGTGCAGCTCAGGGACGTGGCAAGGTGGAGATAACAGTCCCAGCTCGAAACCTGCCAGGAACCAGATGAGCAAAACACTCTGTAACAAATCCCAGGCGCCCAGGGGCAGCCCAGCTTCCATTTGCTGTGTGCCACAATTGTTGGCTGTTCCACAGCGGTTGCAGAGATAATTCCCTGATTTTAGGGATGACATTTTTTCCAATGAGGGTGGCGAGGCCCTAGCACAGGGTGCCCAGAGGAATTGTGGATGTTCCATCCTTGGAAGCGTCCAAGGCCAGGCTGGAGCACTCTGATCTCATGGAAGCTGTCCCTGCCCGTGGCAGGGGGTTGGATGAGATGAGCCTTTCTAACCCAAACTCTTCCATGATTCCATCGTTCTTTCTCCATCCATCAGCTGCCTGAGATAAAAGAGACTCTCATGATACTGGAGACATTTACAAGGCCCTTGAAGAACAACTGAATATTTTTCATAACCTCTGGATGCAGATGCAGGGGCACATGTTCTGACTTATGGTCTCACCAACACCCACATCAGGATGGTTCAGTGCTGGATGAGTGATTATTGCCCAGCAAGGTGCAGCTGGATGTCATGAATTAGTCTGTAAATTATGCTGGGAAGAGGTGAAACTTCTCAGTCCTTGACTGGAAGATTTTTGGCTAAGAAACACTCCTTGAAATAGACATTTGCCAGAGAAGAGGTTTAGAATCATAGACTCATAGGAACGTTGAGGTTGGAAAAGACCCAGGGGATCACTGAGTCCAATGGTTAATCCAGCACCGTATCCACCACTAAACCCTGTCCCCAAGTGCCACACCCACACGTCTTTTGAACACTTGCAGAGATGATAATTCCACCCCTTCCCTGGGCAGCCTGCTCCAATGCCTGACCATCTTTTCAGAGGAGAAATTTTTCTTAATATCCAATTTAAACCTCCCGTGATGCAACTGGAGCCCATTTCCTCTCATCCTGTCACTTGTTACCTGGGAGAAGAGACTGACCTTCCCCTCACTACGACCTCCTTTCAGGTAGTTTGTTACATGCTAGGAAATGAAACCTACTAGACTGACATTTCTTTGAGATCAGTATGTTCAGAATGTTCACAAAGTGTTAACCAGACCTCAGAAAGCCAAGGCTGTGGGAAGATATGATTGGAAGTAGCTGTTTTGCTGATGAAGAGGTGATGAAGAGATAAAGTTGGGTCCTTAAGTTTCACTACTGAGCAAATTTTGCTTGATGAGACACTTTTCCCAGAGAAAATTTGCTATTCTCAAAAGATTTCTCAAACTTTATATCAGATCCCCTCAATGACTTGGGTTCTGGAGTTTTCTCCCCACCACCACCTTTAATTAGCTAATGTTTGGATTATGTGGCTCCTTCCTCCCAGTCTGAATGTGATTAATTTGAAAATGCAGCTTAATTGTCCCTTGGACACACCAGCCACAGCCATTACACTGAACAGAGTCTGTTTAAGCCCAGAGGATTTGTTAGCATTGAGCCAACATGAAGGGAATGATGTTCCTGATGCCTTCAGGGTCACCTCTGGTCCAGGAGGAGATTATTGGAGCCCAGGCTTATACATTTGGAGGACCAAAGTCTCTTGGTGAATACTTTCTGTTATCTGGAGGAGGGAAAAAAAGGAAAAAAAAAACCAGGCAGGCTTCCTCCCTCCTTTCTTGTCTTTCCTCTTCATTTTTCCCTTGGAAAAAAATGACACTCAGCTGTTTAGGATTAAGGGAGGGCAGTGCTGTGAGGAGAAAATAAGAGCAGAGCAACATTGTGCAAGAAGGTCCAGTACAAACCTCTAAAGGTCGAAATCCCAGGAGCATCACCAGAACCAAAGATGCTTTTTTACAGATGAAAAAACAAAAGAAAGAATAAAAGAGAAAGAGAAACAAAAAAGATAGAATGAGAGAGAAAAAAGAAGGAAAAAAGAAAGAATGAAAGCGAAAGAAAGAATAAAGAAAGAACAAGAAAGAAATAAAAAAGAAGGAAGAAAGAAAGAAAGAGCAAGAAAAAAGAATTAATGAAAGAGAAAGAGAAAAAGAAAATGTAGCAAATGTCTCTGTGCCAAGCAGGTCTATCCACAGTTCTCCAGCTGAAGGGGTTTTCCATAGACCTGAGCGGCCCTTGAAGGGCTGGCACAGGGGCTGACACCATCATTTTCTGGTCTAGCCTTCATCCTTTCCAAATTTTCCACCTATTAAATTGCTGCTTCTTCCACTCTCTGTGCTGCCACGTGCAGCCATGAATATACAATTATCAATTTCCACACAAAATGTGACTTTGATCGGAGTTGGCACCCAAAGCCTCCCTGCCCTGAAGGTGGGGTTGGTGTCATTGCACTTTTCCTTTCCTGCCTTTTCAGTTTTCCAGTGGCCTGGAAAGCAATAATTTTGGATTACTCTAAAATTTACTGCTCACCCATTTTCCCTGATTGTGGCAATTACACAGCTGAGATGTTTTTTAGGTTTAAATTTGCTACATAGCACTGGGGAGGGAAAAAATACCCAGGGGTTCACAGACGATCAGATATTGAAAATCACCGCTGAAGAAACACACAGAAAGGAGCAATCAAATGGGCAAACTGCTTCCTTGGGTTTTCCAGACTCATTCCTGATGAAAATTATACATGGGCAGCATTATTTTTGGTTTCCAAGGCCAGGTTTCTTAGGAAATTCTAGGCCTCTAAATGCCTTTTCCAAGAGGAAATGGCCTCTATCTGCTCCATGGGAGGTTCAGGTTGGATTTCAGGGAGAATTTCTTCCCAGAAAAGGTGGCCAGGCACCGGAACGGGCTGCCCAGGGAAGTGGTGGAGTCCCCATCCCTGGAAGTGTTCAGGAAACAACTGAACGTGGAACTCAGTGCCCTGGTTTGGCTGGCATGGGGGTGTTTGGTCACAGGCTGGATTCGATGATCTTGGAGGTCTTTTCCCACCTTAAAAATTTTGTGATGCTTTAAATTCCTTTTCTGATCATCAGCAACCTCCAATCGATAAAATACTCCCCTCTCCTGCTGTGTTCATTCTCTGTGTTCATTTATACTCATCTGTGCAGGAAAACCACTTTTCTATTTGGAATGAATCAAAGTACAAATGAAAGAAGGCATGGGGCTGTCTGAGCATCACCTTGTCCCTCTTTCCCTTCTCTAACACCGAATTATGCACGTGCTGAAGTGCTGGGCTGTGCTTCTCTTCCCAGACACAGCTTTTGGGTGGTGCAGAACACAAACCCTGCTCTGGCTGCCTGAGGGCACTGCAGGGCTCTGTGATGAACCATTTTCCAAGCACTGAGGAGAATTATTATTATTATTATCACTTCACCAACACTTTGTTTGTTATTCAGGAATCCCCAGGCTGTTTTGCTTCCCCCCTCCACAGGAGCCAATTCCGACTCATGTTGCAAATTTCTGTCGAGGATTTCTAAGGAGATGCTCTGAAGTGCTTCAAATGACAATGATCACTGGCAATTTTACTGGGAGACAATTCCATGCAATCTAAATGATTGTGTTAAGCCAGCCTGCTTGCCTGCCATGATTTGGAAAGCTCTTTGGGAAAAAGAAAAAAAGACCTGAAAGAGAAGTCCACAAAAATTGCAGCTCTAAAGCTTATAAAGTCTCTATTACCAGTGTTGACTTTTCTGTTTGGTTTTTTTTCTGGATTTCCAATCCATATTCAGTCAGAGCATTTCATTATGGCCCTGAAATGTGAAACAACAGAAGTGAGAGAATGATGTGCTTTATTGCTCTTAAAAAAGAACTGGAAATGAATACAAGGAGCATTTAGAGGCGCTGCAGCTGGATTGTTTTCATGCTCATTGCAGAAAACCAGCTCCGTGGTTCATTGAAATATTTATCAGCAGAGCAGATGCTTCAGAATTATCCAGCATAGTCACAAATATGTAGAAAACCAACTTCGTTTGTGGTCTCTCCATGCTGATGGCAAAGTTTTAATGAAATGTGGGTGACCCTGGGCTGAAGTGTCCTGGGAAAAACATCTGTGTGCAGGGATTGTGCAGTTATAGCTCACCTGTGTGTCAGCATCTGCTTCCAAGAGATGGAGGAAAAACACTCTGGAGCTCAGAGCTGGGTTGTTGGTGTCCTCCAGAGGAGATCAGTGCCGTGATTGCCATTTTCAACTGCGGAAACAGAGGAAGAGAAGGAGAAATGAGATCACACCGTCACTGTCACAACTTCAGCTCAGGTTTTCTATTCATCAGGCACAGCCATCACTTCAGAAAAAAGAATAATCTCAGCTTCATTCTTAATGTATTTGCAGGATGTATATTTATTGCTTTAAAAAAACACATGGGGAAGTTGATTGGAAAGACGAAATGGTGCTACAGCAATTTTGCAATATGGAAATTCCTGCTGCCTGTAGATCTAATGGTATTAAGTCTGCACGTACTTGGTGGAAAGCCAAGGATGTCATGGGAGACATCTGAGGGATGTACTTCATCTTTGGCTGTAAAAGCACTTAAAATCAGCATGAGCAATGGGTATTATTACAGGAATTATTGACCTTATTTGCACTGGGTAGATGTGCATATGGGAGAGGAGGCTGTGGTGATAGTCCTTCCACATTTATAAATGTAAACATTTACACTGCAGACATCTTCACTTAGTGGAATAAACTCATATTTTTACTTTCAGCAGAGACAAGCTATTTTAAGAATCTCTTCGCTAAGAGAAAATGGGTTGAATCCCAGACTTGTATCTTTGCCAATGTTTCTAAACCTTTCATTCACCACTTCTTGTAAAGACGGGGTAAGTTTGCTCCTGAGGGTTCTCAGACACTCAGTTACCATGGAATCAAAGAAACATAGAAGGGTTTGGGTTGGAAGGGACCTGAAGAAACATAAAGCTCCCACCCCTGCCATGGCAGGGACACCTTCCACTGTCCCAAAGTGCTCCAAGCCCCGTCCAGCCTGGCCTTGGACACTTCCAGGGATCCAGGGGCAGCCACAGCTTCTCTGGGCACCCTGTGCCAGGGCCTCCCCATCCTCACAGGGAAGGATTTCTTCCCAATATCTCACCTAAATCTACCCTCTTTCAGTTTAAAATCATTCCCCCCCTCCAACCTATCACCATCTGCTCGTGTAAAAAATCAGATTAAATGACAAAACCCAGGATCTTTTAAGCCACAGCACACATGGAGAGAAGACAGAGGAATGGAAAAGAGATGCAAACAGCTACAACAGGATGAAGTGCAAATATCAGAGCTGGTTGAAGAAAGGGTGCTGCAACCTTTGTGCAAGGGTTTAGACTAAAGAAAGTAAGAGAGGAATTAGGTTTTAAGGAGGGCATTGAGTGAATTCATGGTATCCTGATGGGAAAAAAGAAAAAGACAAAAAAGCATTTTTCTTGGGCATAGGCAGTATCTGACTCTTGCTCATCTTACTAGTGCAGGGGAAAAAACCCAGCTCATAAACCATCAAATTTTTAGGATGAGAATGTGTTATATCCACCTCCTGTTGTGCCAGCATCTTAGAATCAGACAACGCTTTGACTGAACAGGGAGCAGAAACAAAGCTGGTGTTTCGAATAAGCAATGTGTGAGGAAGCATTAATTTCAAATGTAAAATGTGTGCAGAGTTACGCTGAATTCTGAGATAATCTTGCTGTGACAAAAACACAAAATAAGTTGTATTAAACCCATTGAATTTATTCACTGTTTATTGTAAGGCTGTGTAAAGCAAGCATAAATGATTAATAGAAATGGAAGGGAGACGGTTCAGAGATAAAAGAAAGTGCTAAAGAATCATTTTTGGGGAGCTTTGCCCTGAAGTGACACTGCACCATACCTTGCTGCCATGTGAAATACGAAGCCTTTTGTTCTGCATGACTTTGAGTTTTGTAATTAACTCACTCTCTGTTTTGCTGTCTGTAACAGGTATTTCTCTGTGTAACTCTAATAACGATCCTTGTTATTGTCAGAGAAGAGCTGCCAAAATCAGGTTATCCATCACCTGTTTAAAGGAAACATAAGGAGTTCAAAAAGTGAAGTGATAAATCCCAGCACAGAGTAGAAATCCAGACCCAAATAAGAAGAAATGGTGGTGGTTTTATTTATTTGCCTGTTTCTTTGAATATTATTAATTACCTCAAAAATCAGATGAATGGATTTTCTTTATCATATTTTGAGGATGCAGGATATTATTGAGAATATTTTGAGAATATAGGAATGTCCTATATTCATCAGATCCTTGGCCTGTCTAATCCAGCCTTCTCTTTGCCCAGAAAAGGTAAATTAGATGAAAATGTAAGAATCTCATGTCCAGGGTAATACATTTTGTTATTTTTGCCTTGCCCTTTAGCAATTGCAGACTGATTAAAGCTGTCAAGTTGTAACATGCCCTACTAAATTTATTTCAATATTATTAATATTTCCTCTGGATAATCTTGGCAATTTAAAAAAAAAAAAAAATCCAATCCCTTTGGTTTTAAAGTGTACTCTTGCTCTCTGTCATTTTTTATGGAAATGTGTTCCACCACTGAAAATTGTCTTATGAAGCATTTCCCTTTGTCAGGGTTAAGTTCCACATCTTCCCATTCACCTGGCACCAGAAGCCATTAAAATTTATTCATTTATTGAAGTCAACGATTTCTTTTTGGATAAAGCATCTCCTATTAAGTGACAAATGGATTTTTCTTGGAGATATCCAGAGTGGGATCCATCTCTTCCACCTTTAGATGTTGACAGCACAGGTTCCTTTAGAGGCAGTGGAGAGAAGCAGCACTTTCAGGATATGATTTTTCTCATTTATTTTGCATGCCTGCCTCGGGTTGATGTGATCCCTGCGCTGGTTTCTGGTGACTATAAACGAGATTTCTGTGAGTAGAAGGGGAAACCAGGATTAGTTGAGCTCCAGGCACCTCCACTGCAGATATATCCAACTTTTGATTCGATGAATCTTTTAGATATTACAAATCTTCCTCTTTTTCTAGTACATAATTGCAGTGGCTACTTTTCCTACTTCTTTAAGAAAACATTTTTTATTTTTTATTTCTGAAATGAATTTGCTTGGCTTTTGCTTCCCCTCACTAACTTTGGCTTTTCTTTTCTCTTCTATGTTTGACAGAGCCCAAGGAGAAAGTGTTCTCCTATTGTGAATATTTAATGTAATTTATTGTTTTCATATGTTCATGTTAGAGGAGACAGAAGACAGAAATTTTGGATGAACCTGCCTTTGGTTGTTTGCACAGAATTTTGTGGCTGCCCCTGGATCCCTGGCAGTGTCCAAGGCCAGGTTGGACAGGGCTTGGAGCACCCTGGGACAGTGGAAGGTGTCCCTGCCCATGGCAGGGGTGGCACTGGATGATCTTTAATGTCCTTTCCAACACAAACCATTCCGTGATTCTGTGATTATCCTGCTCAGAGAAGGGAAGGAAGGCCACAGCCTCCTGCAGGAGATCAGATTTTACATCAATGGACACTAAAATGCAAAGGGTTTTGTGTAGCACGGGAACAGCAGAAGAGATTTCTACTAGAGAAGGAAAAAGATTTTTAGCTTTGTCATATTCAATTTAAGAAAACTGGCTTTCAGCCAAGTGCAGGGGAAGAAAAATTACACAGAGAATAAAAATACAGGGAAAAAGCAGGGGGAAAAAAGAACATATCTGCATGAATTTAGCAGTTACACCCCAGTGACAAAGCATATTCCTAATTTTGCAGTCTGGTTTACCAAATGATGATAAACTACCAGCAGCAGCAGCCACAAATACTCCCTTTGTGTAAGCACAAGCAGGAAATATTTTGTAATGGCTAAAGCTGATTTCCAATCCCTGACTTCTCTTGGAAGTTGTTATTTCTCATATAAATTCTATATAAATGCAGCACTCAGGACCCACGACAGTGTATTAAGGGGAAAAGAAAAAGTAATAAAAGGAATAAGAAATTGAGATAGTGAAGTTCTGAAAGAAAAATGAAACAAAAAGTTTTTTCTCTCTAGATAAAAAGTGATTCCCTAATTCCACATAAAAAAATGGCACTGGGTGAAACAGCAGAGGCAACAGTTCCTCAAGGAAAACGCCATGAGTGGCATTTACAAAGGTAACCATGAGCTCCTTCCATTAAAACCCCCTCATGATGGCTTGGCTAACACAGATTTGATGCTCAGGCCAATCATGGACCTTCTGCAGTCCTCACTCGAGGGTTATTTGCTTCCATTTCAAGGCAAAGAGGGGTTTTTTTCGGTCTTCTATAGCTGAAAATTTTTCCAGTTGTCCTCCTTCAGCAGTCGAGAATTGCTCTCTAAAGGTGTTTCGTGCAAGAAGAGAAGACCAGATATTAAACTGAAGGTATTTTGACAATCAAAATGTTGAGCACTGTTGGATAATCCTCACCTCACCAGGAATGCAGCAAGGAATGAACTCAAGACACCCTGTCAGAGAAATTAAAAGAAAAACACTTGACTGCAGGGTTAGGAGAGCAATCTGTCTGTGCCTGCAGATAAAGGGAGGCAGAACGGTCCCAAGTGACAAAACCGGCTCACAAATCAAGAGAGTTCAGATGGGAGCGTGACCTTTGAATTTAACCACAAGTTGGTCATTAATAATTTTAGTAGAAACGGTCTAAGAGGGATGTATTGCAACTTCCAGCTGCTGAAAAAGGCAACTGGAAGATGAGGGAAGGGGTGTGAGTCAGTTGGAGGTGGGAGCTGGAGAGATCAGTGACTTCTTCGTCAAATCTGCTTTGTTATTGGAGAGTAACTGGAGTCTTAATTATGCCTTCATTAAGGAGAAATTGCCTCGACCACAAACCCTCAGATGAACAATCTACAGCACAAAAGTTCTCAGGTGGACTTCCCTTCAGTCATCTTCAAGATTTGAAAGTGAATATTTTATTGGGTGGCTTTTAAAGGAAGAATTAATAGATTCTGATAGGTATCCACACTCTTTGGATAGAATAATGCACCTGAAAGGAGACTTCTGCTCATCAGTCACACTCAGATAAATATCCAGGAATGTCCCAATGCTTGATGGAAGGTTTCTTCCATGCTTGTTGACAAGCAGGAACAGCAGACAACTTTCAACCTTCAAAGAACATTTATTTTTCAAATATTTCTAGTTTAAGCTCCTTATCTCACTAATCAATACCCTGATCTCACTACAATCAATATCCACCATTCTAAGATAGATACTGATAAGGAATACTGCTTAAGCCTGTATTTATTTATGGTTTCTTTTCTTTAGAAACAATCACAAATTCTTATTAAACACAAAAGCTTTGTGTATATTGAGCTTCTTTATAGTTGTAGTGGGGATTCAGAGTTATCAATTAATCTTTCTGAAGACCACCAGTCATTGATATTTGGATTGTGAGAGAAGGCACAGATTTATATTCCTCGTTATTTTAATGCTGCTTTTTCCAATTATTTCTACAGAGTGTCAAAAACTTTGGTCAAGAAATAAATCTATGTAGCAACACTTTGAGAGCAAAAAAGTTTTTGATATTCTGCTTTGAGAAATAAGAAATATGTTGTTAATTTTGGGGGTTTTTTTAATTATCAGTTTGAGAAATAGAAAATATCCCTGACCAAATCATTGACTGCTGGTGCTATTTAAAGACAAGCCTCTCATTGTGTTGTCTCACCACTCCTCCTGCAACCACCACCCCCCAGCAAACAAAAGAAGGCAAGAAGAAGAAGAAGAAAAAGAAGAGGAAGAAGAAGAAGAAGAAGAGGAAGAAGAAGAAGAAGAAGAAGAAGAAGAAGAAGAAGAAGAAGAAGAAGAAGAAGAAGAAGAAGAAGAAGAAGAAGAAAAAACCACCACGACCACCACAATGACCACCACGACGACCACTATGATGATGATAACGATGACAACGACAACAACAACAATATTTCACTGTAAATTTCAATTTTCTCTTCCAAACCTCCTGCTGACCTTTAGGGGGACGTAAGTGACAGCTTAGATCTTGTCCCTAAGAGTTTCTCAGCTCTTTGTTGTTGATTTCTATTTCTGGCCAGTGCTGTCAACACCCAGTCCACCTTCTTCTCTGTGTTCCTGCAGACTGCCCAGAAAAGTGATGGAGTCACCATTCCTGGAATTGTCCAAAAATCGTGTGGATTGGCAATTGAGGACATGGTTTGGTGGAGAACATGGTGGTGGTGTTGGGTTGGTAATCGTGATTGGTGATTTTGAAGGTCTTTTCCAACCTTAACGATTCCATGATTTCTGGAAGGCACAAAACTTCATTCAGCTGTGATTGTTTGTTCTTGGAA
Organism: Orthonyx spaldingii; assembly: GCA_013397795.1. Classification (NCBI taxonomy): domain Eukaryota; kingdom Metazoa; phylum Chordata; class Aves; order Passeriformes; family Orthonychidae; genus Orthonyx; species Orthonyx spaldingii. The sequence goes on from VZTJ01006073.1 coordinate 184,187, forward strand.
GTGAATGGTTGGAGAATTGGACTTTCAGGAGCAAAGCAACTGAAGATAAATCAGTGGGCTGGCTCTCACCTCAACTGTGGGAATAGCTGGTGTCTTCCATGTGAAACTGGAATATCCCTTTGGATACGACAACAGGAGGTTCACAGGCTCATCATGACAAAATCCAGAGCCCCAGCCTGGGCTTAAAGTGCAGTTTGAGCAGCAGACTCCTTCCACACTCCCATGGAACTGGGAGTTCTCATCGTCAGCTTTATTCCCTGTCAGACATAAAGCACCTTTTTGTGCTCTTTGAGGCTTTGCATGTCTGTTCCTCCTGATAAAGAGGTGCTGTCAGATAATAACACACAATTCCTTCAGTGAGTGCCAAGTATGGAAACACAGTGTAAACATTGTTGGTCTCTCTTCCAATTCCAGTTTTATCCGGGTTTCCGAAGGAGAGAAACTCCCAGATGTTTCTGAAGTCCCCTGATGGTCACAGGAGGGCTCAGTCCTCAGAAACAGAGGACATAGAACACAGAAGTCTGTAGAAAATTCACCCATCTAAATGTCTAAAGTGTGGTAGGATGAATCTTGGCCACACAGCAATAGAGGAGTTATAAGTGGAACTGCAAGAATGCTGCAGCTTTCGGTTCAGATCGAAATAGAATTTTATATAATAAATTACATAACATGTATTTAAAGGTATATTTATAAAATGTGTTTCTGTAAATTATATGTTTATATGGCAGGCAGGTGAAGTCCTGGGTGATGTGAAAATGGGAAACTTTCAAGCACTTTTAAGAAAGGTAGAAAGGAGGACCCTGGGAACTCCAGACCTGTCAGCCTCACCTCTGTGCCCAGGGAGATCATGGAACAGATCCTCCTGGAAGCGGTGCTGAGACTCCTGGAGGACAGAGAAGGGATTCAAGCTTTGCCAAAGGCACATCCTGCCTGACCAGCCTTCTCTGATGGGGTGACTCCACCAGTGGACACGGGGAGGGCTGCAGATGTCATTTATTTGCAATTCTGTAAAGCCTTTGACACATCGAGCCCCCGAGATCCTTCTCTGTAAATTAGAAAGAGGTGGATTTGATGAGTGAGCAGCTCAGTGGATAAGGAATTGGTTGGATGGTCACATGCAGAGGGTTGTGGCCAGTGGCTCAAAGCTCTAATGGACATCAGTGGTGTCCCCCGGGGGTCTGTGCCGGGGTCAGCACTGATGAAAACCTTCATTAATGACACAGACAGTGGCATTGAGCACAGCTGATTTGCAGATGGCACCAAGCTGAGGCTGCAGTGACATTCCTGAAGGATGGGGCCATCCAGAGGGAGCTGGGCAAGCTCCACAAGTGACCCATGTGAACCTCATGAGGTCCCACAAGGCCAAGTGTAAGGTCCTGCAGCCCCTGGTATCAAGGCAGGCTGGGAGGAGAACGGATTGGGAACAGCCCTGGGGAGAAGGACTTGGGGGTGCTGGTGGGTGCCAAGGTGTGACAACAGAAAATGTAAGAATGCACTGAGTTAGACCAGAAATCAGCAAGCCTTGCAAGGTCCCACAGAGAATAATAGCAAGGGGCAAGCATTAACACAGAAGGGCCCTATATTGTCTCTCAACACCTACTGAAAAGTGTTTCAGAAACTTTCGAACTCAGAAGTGGTCTCATGGTATTCAACTGCCTTTATGGACTTCTCCTCCATCAGCTTTAAATCCTTGGAACCTTCTAGCATCATGAGGTCATGTAACACTTTAGATTAAGATTTTTTTGTTGTTTTGAACCAGGCCTCCCTGTTTTGTTTTCATTTTTGGCATCTTTCCATCCTTGCATTAGGAAGGAGAGTGGACATTATTTTCCTTATTTGCTTTCTCAATACCATTTTTATATGTTCACACCATTTTCTGGCTCAATCTCCACTGAAAGTTGAAGACTCCTAATCTGGAGCAATTCCACAGGTATAATTCCCACTATGACCTCCTGTTGTGTCTTGTCCATCACTACTTTGCCTGTTTTCACTCTCCCAGAGAAGCTCACACACCTTCCCTTCTGTTGACTCCCTTCAGTGGGGATGTAACTTCCCTTGGAAGGATGATTCACACAATGTAATTTCTTTAAACAGCTGATCATGAATCACAAGGTGTTGTCAAAGGGCATCTTTAGCTTATTTACCTGAGAAGAGGAAAGAACAAATTCTCTTCTCATGCCAAGTGGAGCTGGAGCATGAAAGAGGAGGTAGGTCAGGTAGGGAAAAGAATTTTGAATTTATGGGTGACTGTACTCTTGACTTTGAGAGCAGTGGGATACCGGATCCTTGCTGATAGGATACTGAACTATTCACTCTTTTAGTAGATTTTGTGTATTCAAAATATTCCTAGAGGAGCTGCAGGAGATGCATGGTTGGATACAGGAAACAAGGGGTTTGTTTCGGATAAATTCCCTTTGAGGATGTTGAGTTGAGCAGCCTCCTGTCCAGGGAGCTGGGATGGAATTTGCAGCACCTCAGGTCTCACTGGTGGCTGCTCTGACACCTTCCAGCACCCTGAGGCGCACAGCTCTGGGGGCTAAGCTACTTTATATTTACTGCAAGGTAAAAGTGCTCACACAACAGGATACCTGCTGCTCTTCAGGTTCACAGTTTGAGCTACTGCCTTTAAACACACCAGGAATGTCCCAGTGGATCATAACAAGTGAGGGTTTTCGGACACTGCATGGCCCTGGCTGTGAACGCAGTTCTATGAGCAGAAATGTCTTCATTTCCAGAGTACAGCTCATTTCCACGGCTAAACAGGGAACAAATGGCTGCACTGTCTGCATAATACTCCCACCAGATCTTGTCCTCAGGAACCAGGAATTGTCTCTTTCTGACTGTTGGGAATCTTCTGGTTGGTGAGAAGTGACTGAGGACTTGAGGGCCAGAAGAAAATGCAGACCAGAGGGCCCCACCTGTCACGAGGTATTTTTAAACCTCACATCACACAAGAGAAGTTTCCTTTCCTCTGGCTCTCCTTTGGATGCCCAGCACAGCTTGACCATCACACCAGAGGATCTGCAGGCCCGTCAGGAAGGATCTCAGTGTGGGTGGAAGGCTGTGGCTCTGTCTGGGAGCAGTTCTTGTCCAGCAGAGCAGAACAAGCCATGTGGGTGAGCTTCAATATTCCAGGCTTGTCAAACCCAATAGTGAAGGAGGGATACATCTCATTAACCCTTAGAGGTCCAAAGTGGAGAGAAAGAGGGACATTTAGGACACAGCTCCTTGGAGCTGCTTTCTCCTTGGGTTGGGATGGATCGTGCCTGGTATTCCAGTGGCTGCACTGATAACACCTGAATTTAATACGAAGGCAGAGGGGTTTGGCCAGCTCAGACGTGGCTGTCCAGTTAATTAAATCACACCTCAGGTGTCCAAAGAAAAGATCAAGGACTTCCTAATAAAATACCTTTAACCCAGTCTCAGCAAATATTCCTGCAACCAGCTCACCCGTGTAGGTGGATGGATGGATGGATGGATGGATGGATGGATGGATGGATGGATGGATGGATGGATGGATGGATGGATGGATGGATGGATGGAGGGAGGGAGGGAGGGATGGATGGAGGGATGGAGGGAGGGATGGAGGGATGGATGGATGGATGGATGGATGGATGGATGGATGGATGGATGGATGGATGGATGGATGGATGGATGGATGGATGGATGGATGTTGAGGTCATCAGTAGGAACTCACACTTTGCCCTCAGGAAGCCTCCTCCTGCCCCCCTCAGTCCCTCACACCAGCCAAGAGAATGGTTACTGTGCTTTACACACACTTAAATAAAGACCTATTTAATAGACTGCTGGGGAGGATAACGATAAAACACCATTTGCCTGAAAGTGGCTTAATTGTTTTTCTACTCATAAAAATGGACTTCTTTGGGGAATTTGTTCTTAGATAGCCTCTCCTCACTACTGCAGTATGAAACCTGATACTAAAATCAGCTGAGATCATCTAAGGCAGTCCAACTGCTGCTGGATATGGGCCACTAGATGATTCTCTTGGCCCACTGCCCTTCTCCTGGGAAAGACAGGGAGCAGATGTTGGATCAGCACATAATAATTGAACACCTGGGAGTCTTCTTCCATGCTTAGCAAGCTAAGGCAACATCTCACTGTGGGGCTTTTGAGGTAGGACTGCCATAAATTCTGGGAGTTTTGACAGAACACAGATAGGGATTTGTTTTTGTTTTCTTATGTTTTTTTTGGAGAGGGGGAAGAGGTTTTTTAAATCTGCAGAGTGAACACAGATACATTTTGTGGGAAGAACAAACATTTTCCTGTGGAGTTTCTTTTGTTCTGCATCATCTAACAGCCTTCATTATTGAGTGCATCCTGAGGAATTTTGCCAGTGACACTGAGCTGGTGGTGTGGTGGACTCGCTGGAGGGAAGGGATGGATCCAGAGGGGCCTGAACAGGCTGGAGGGGTGGGGCTGTGCAAAGCTCATGGAGTGCAACAAGGCCCAGTGCAAGGTGCTGCACCTGGGCTGGGGCAATCCCAAGTACAAAAACAGGCTGGACAGGGAATGGATTGAAAGCAGCTCTGAGAAGACTTGGAGGGTGTTGGTGGATGAGAGGCTGGACATGACCCAGCTCTGAGCACTCCCAGCCCAGGAAGGCAATCGTGCCCCAGCTGCATCAAAGGAAGTGTGGGCAGCAACTTGAGGGAGGTGATTCCGCCCCTCCACCCTGCTCTGGTGAATCCCCACCTGGAGTTCTGGGTCCAGCTCTGGGATCTCCAACATAAGGAGGACATGGACCTGTGAAGAGAGTCCAGGGCAGGCCACAAATTTGACCAAAGGGCTGGAGCCCCTCTGTTCTGGAGCCGGACTGGGACAACTGGGGGTGTTCCTCTGCAGAAGAGTCCAGGGAGACCTCAGAGCTCCTTCCAGTGCCTAAAGGGGCTCCAGGAGAGCTGGAGAGGGACTTTGGAAAACAACATGGAGTGATGGAATAAAGGGGAATGGTTTTAAACTGAAAGCGAGCAGGGTTAGATGGCATATTAGGAAGAAATTTTTTACAATGAGGGTGGGGAGGCCCTGGCACAGGGTGCCCAGAGAAGCTGTGGCTGCCCCTGGATCCCTGGAAGTGTCCCAGGCTGGGTTGGACGGGGCTTGCAGCACTCTGGAATAGTAGGAGCTCTCTCTGCCCATGGCAGGGAGTTGGAACGAGATGATCTCTAAGGTCCCTTCCAACTGAAATCATTCTATGATTCTGTAACCTTTAATTTGTTTTCTTTCTTCTCTTATCTAGTAAAGTTACCAAAAGCTGTGAGATGTGACAAGAGAAGGTGGCAGACCTGGAGGAAAACCTCCAAAGGGAAGCTTTGAAAGTTCGAGTTGATTCTTTCATCTGTTTCATGGTGCTGGAACAAAACCAGCACCGAGCGCAGTCACAGCGTGCCTGTGCAAGGGCTGCTCCAGAGGAGGCCTCTGTGCAGCCCTGGGGCTGTGACTGTGCCAGGGACTGGGAACTGCTGCTGAGCTGGGGCTGTGCCCCCCAGGCTCCTGCACATGGGCTCAGAGCCACAGGGGCAGTGCAGTACCTGGGACAGGGCTTCTCACGCTGGGCAGGACATGGATTTAGTTGATTTTATGACAAAATTGCCTTTTTTTATTTTCTCCTTTGTTTAAAGGGAGTGGGGTGAAGGCAAGGAGGATCTGAAATTAATTGATGAGCTAAGGGAAACTGAAAATGGGCGATGCAGAAAATGAAGAGGAAGGGGTAAAAACTTGGAGAAAAGGAGAACTGGGAGAGACCTGATTCTCTACAACTGCCTGACAGGAGCTTGTAGCCATGTGGGGGGCAGTCTCTTCACTCTGGCAACACACCCCTGGACAAGAGGAAATGACCTCGAGCTGTGCCAGGGGAGGTTCAGGTTGGACATCAGGAAGAATTGCTTCACAGAAAGCATTGTCAAGCATTGGAAGGGGCTGCCCAGGGAAGTGGTGGACTCTCCTTCCCTGGAGCTGTCCAAGGAACAGCTGGATGTGGCACTCAGTGCTCTGTTTAGTTTAGTCCAAGGTTGGACTCAATGGTCTTGGAGGTTTTTTCCAGCCTTAATGATTCTGTGATCTTACGAAAAGATAAACAGAGGAAAGGGCTTCCACAATAGGTGTGCAGGTGTCATGGAATTTCAGGGTAATTAGAAGAACCTCATTAGCAGGCAGCTGCTCTTGCAGCACATCTCATGGAACGTGGGTAAGGATGTGGGTGTTGAGCATCTCTGATTCTTGGCACGGAGCTGTGGGGCCTGAGAGCAGCGTGGTTGGCAGCAGCAAAACCAGCGTGGGGCCAAGAGTCCCCCTGGGGTATCCTGGCAGGGGACCCCTCTGGGCCTTCTCTGGATGCTCAGGCTCCTTTAGTGCTCCTTGTCCAGGTCTGGAGGGCCTTGCCTCGAGCACTGTGCAGAAGGGAGCAGTGACTGGATGCTTCTGTGTCATTCTCTTCCATAGGTACTGGACAAGGAACCGGCTGGACGCCCCTTCCCTCCTCCCCAGCCGGCACAGCCCTCCTTACAGCTTCCCTCTCCCTTTTCCAGCCACAGGTGCCACTCCTGCCCTGCTGTGCCAGGGATGCTGTCGCTGGGCAGCTCCGTGGCAATGCAGGACCGTGCAGATGCTGCTGGTCCTGTGTTATCGCTTCTCTCTTCCCTCCCTGGGTGTGCATCTGCTGTGGGAGGGGAGAGAATCCTTTCCCCGAGCTCAGAGGGCTCAGCCAGGACACAGGCCGCTTGCCCAGCCGCAAACAGCATCTGCAAAATGCTGCTTCCAGCTGAAATTCCTGCTTTGCTCCCCCTCAGTTCCTCTCCCTGACCGCTCCAGCTACTTTATCGCTTCTCTTTGCAATCAACTCTGCAGGTCCGGGATAAATTGGGTCCCTTCATCCTCCCTCGCACGGCCCCCTCTCCCTCCCAGCAGCGATGCCATGCTCCCTCCCATCGCCGTGTGCTGCTGACCCTGTCACAGTAATGAAATAGGAAATAAAAATCTCTGGGACAGCAGAAACGGGGCTGAGGTGACAGCGAAAAGGCAGATTTGGGGGAGGTGGGAGAAGGAAAGAAAAAAAAGGGGGAAAGGGTGTTCGATTTAAGAAATTTGATTTGAATAAATCCCTCCTCCCGCTCCTCCTCATTGGTTTCCTTTTCTCTTCCATATTAATGAGAGCAGCCGAGGAGAAGCTATTGGTTCTACATCCCTTTCCCTTTGCTCAGGCACTCGGGGGAGGAGGTGTTTGCATTTCTCCGCAGGACCAGCTCGCCTTGCAGAGCATTGTCTGGGTACGAGAATCACACACGGGCACAGAGACAGGGGCGAGCGCACCGGAGCATCTCAGCCCGGCGCAGCATCTCAGCCAGCCTGAGCATCCCTCTCGTCCCCCGCCCCGCCCCGAGCACCGAGAGCACCCCTAAAAAAAAAAAAAAAAGAAAAGGAAAGCAAAAATAGAAAGGGGGGAAAAAAAAGTTTTAAAATATCCCGCCTCCCTTCTTGGCTTTTATATTTTTTTTGTTTTTGTTGCTGTTTGTTTGGGTTTGTGTTTTTTAAAAATTGATTTAGCGATGGCAAATTCCTTCACGGCCAGGAGCTGGCCCATCCCCTGAGCAAAGGCAGCCTGGACATGACCGGCAGGCGAGGGAGGAGGAATTTGGATTCCCTTCGGAGGCGCCGACCCCTCCTCCGGCCGGGGGGAGCGCGGCCGCGGCCGCTCGCAGCCAGCGCGGGCAGCGAGGCCGGAGCGGCTCCCCGCGGCCACTGTCCCCCCGCGGCCACGCCACTGTCCCCCCGCGGGGATGCGGCACCTCCAGCGCCGGGACGGAGCCCTGCTGCAATGGTGAGTCCTTCCCCGGCCTCCCCCGCTCCGCCCGGGGCAGCCCCATCCCTCCCCCGAGCCCGGGGATGCCACAGCGGCGCTGCCGCAGCCCCGGCCGGGAAAAGGAACGGCCGGCTCGGCTGCGAGTGACACTGATGGATTCACCGGCTCGTCCCCCGGCTTCCCCAGGTCCTGGGAATACTTCTGGATGGGGGGAATTGCATGCGGGCTTCCTGCCCTCGGCAGGCTCGGAGGATGCGTCCTCCAGAGAGATTCGGTTCTTTGCAAACAAATCAATCTCCCGTCGCTGGCGGTGACAGGTTGAGGCGCTCGGTATGGGAATCACGTCTGGTTTTAACACAATATGGCTGGTAAATAAAACCTGATTGCTAACAGCCCCGCCGCTGCTGCCGGCATTTCCGAGCCCCAGGCTCCCGATGCGGCTCTGCATCTTCACCTGCCGCAGAAACTCTGATTCACCCTTCAGGCAGTGCAGCAGGACTTGCTTGTTTTTGCTGTGGGGCAGGAGGGAAAAATTGCGGTTGATGTGCCTTTGACCCCTGCCCGCGTGCCTCCAGGCACTTCTCCTTATCAGTGTTTGAACAGCTGGTTCCATAACACCATCTCCATGCAGAGCACATCTCCAGGCAGGGGGATGGCACACAGGACGGGCTCTTTTCCGCTGTGCTCTCAATTTAGGATGTGAAGCGTTCAGGTATGTGTTGGAATCCGAGGAGCTGACAGCCAGGGAGAGGAACAGGATGCAATAATGCAGCTTGCTGTGCAGAACTGGAAAATGCACGGGGGAAAAAGGGGAGATTTGATTAGTGACACACCAGCGTTCGTGGCCACACGGTTATCCCGCTTACACAGAAGCAGGTCTGGAAGAACTCCCTGGAAGTCAGTGGATTTCTTGTGCATCTGATCTGCAGGTAAACAGAATCTGCCCTTTAGCTTGAAGGATGTATCGGAGCAGCACTGGAGGTAGCTATAATAAGAAGAAAATCTTAACTAAAGTAAATAAGGCAGCAAAGTGACGTGATCCTTTCCCAGGGAATTATCAATTACCATCCGTCTGGTGCATGCTAATTACTGTGCAAGTGGTGGACTGGTACAGCAATATGTAACTGAAGCAGCTTGTTGGAATTTTTTATTTAATCTGTTGGAGTCACAAAAACAACAAATGGCTTTGCACTCGCTGTTATTTGGGTACACGGCCCCCTCCCTGCTCTGTTCAGCCTATGCAGCACTGGTCAGGTACAGCAGGGATAATCCAAGGGAAGGTTTGGTTGCAGAAGGTTAAGGATAGCAAACTCCTGAAAGTGCTCCTGGTGTAGCTGCAGGGAAAGAACGTGTTATACAAGCACCTCTGGCCAATGCCAAACACCCAGGAGCTGGCTTGGATGAAGTTGTCCTATAGGATGGGTAAGGCAACGCTGGCCCGATTTGGTGAATAATTAAGGAATGCTGGTCATAATAAGGGGAGTTGGATTAAAGTGGATGTGTCTGTTTGTGTGTGGGTCGTGCTCTTCCACCTTTATTCCACCTGTTTCCATGTGCTGAGGGCAGGGGTTGCTGCTTCGCTGTCATTCAGGACAGCTCCAATTGATGTGGTTTTGTCCCGGCCATTTATCTCAGAAGATTTCTGCTGTTTTCTCTCCAGCCAAAGATGTGTGAGTGGCTGGGAGGATAACCATGGGCACTGCACAGCCTTCAAGGTCACAGGGGGCTTTTTGTGTGATAAATACACTCATTTTTCTTTAAACAGGGAAGTAGCTTTGTGATCGCTCCTTGGGTTTGGCTTTCCATCATCCACTGGGGTCCCTGCAAGGAACCGGAGGGCTCCTTCCTCCCCGTGGGTTTAAGATGTCTGCTGTTGGCACGGTGGTGCCACAGCTTCACTGAGCTGCCCAAACCCTGCTGCTGTCGGTGCTTGTGAGGCTCACGAGCACGGAGGCAGGAGCTCTGTTGTGGGATGCTACCAGGCAGAGAAAACCTGAGATTTCTGAGCTTGTGGGCTGCGCTGCTGAGCACATTCAGACCTTTGTTCATCACATCTCTCCTCGTTTGGCTGACTGAGATGGCATCCTGGAGATATTTTTTTCCTGGGGTTGAGTTCCATATGTGCCTGTGCCTTTGCTAAGTTGAGCCCCGTGTCCCCGAGCTGATTCATTCCAATGTAGCAGATTTTGTTTGCATTTCCTCCCTTCTGAGCACACTTAGTACAAACAGTCTAATTCCTAAATTAGCTCAGATTATCTTTTAATGAGACCAGAGTATCTGAGTTAAGGAGCACTGAGAAAAAGTGAACTCAGGGCACGATCATGCTGCAACTCATATCTGGTGGAGAAACCTGCAGAAATATCAGGTCTTGCACTTAGTCCTGATTTAACAGAGAAATTGCTTATTTGCCACCGTTCCTAGGAGAGGAAAACTGACAGGAGGAAATGGAAGTCAGTGGAGGTACTGAATTTTATTTCACCCCATTCCTTGGCCCAGAGAGTGCAGCCACAACCTTTAAGTCAATGAAGTGATTTTTTTTTTTTTTTTGTTGGCTTGTGTTTCCTTGTTTCCATTTCCCCTGCTCCTTTCACATGCAGCCAATCCCATACCATCTGTGCTTCGGTACACACTGCAGTCAACAGGATTTTGGAGTGAATTTTCTACATCAGGACAGAAGTGGAACAGCTCTGCTGAAAGGGATGTAAATGCAGCAGTGAGGAATTCTCTTTTTTTTTGCGATCCACGACTTAAAAGTCATCTTTGCTGACACTCTCTCATCAGGGTGAGCTGTAGCACCACTGAACCAGGCTGTTCAGAGCATCCCTGAGGAGACTTTCCCAGTTCCCTTGGTGCTGAACGTGTTCTGTTCTTAAGGAATGCTTTGCATACAGAAAGGTGTTTGGTAGTTTTCCACAGCACTGACAAGTACTGGAATTCCTGTGTCTGTCGTGGCTGCAGAAACACTGTTTGGATTGTAATTGAGTGGGCATAAATATACGGGAAAAAAGGCAGATTTTTTTTCTAGAAGCTTTATGGCAGAATGTCCACTCCTCACCCCATGGCTTTGCTGCTGTTTTATCCTCTGACCACCTTTTGCTCTCTTCATTTATTATCTGTCTCCTTAGGCTTGCACTTTTATCTGCACAAGGCAAACTAGGAATGAGTATAAAACTCGCTGGGTTGTTCAAGCCTTGTTTATGTAACTCACTGCAGCTCGGTGATTGTGTCCCCCTGCAAGCTCATCTCCAGAGTAGCCACATTAATAATTTCAGGGCTGAACTTCTTAGGACAAACTAAACCATTCCATCTCCTAAAGAAAAAGTGGAAGCATCACCCCACAGAGCATTTAAAGCCAACGTGGCTGTTTTGCTGAGGAATATTCCCTCACCCCACAGAGCATTTAAAGGCAACGTGGCTGTTGCGCTGAGGAATATTCCCTCGGAAAGGATCCTGCAGAAATACGCAGGGACTCTTGTTTGCTGCTCTGGTTCCAAGCTACTGTTGAATACAAATTCTTCAATTTCTCTGCCCTGGAGACACCCTGACAGTCTCAACCCTGCTCATTCAGGTGTCATATTTTACTCCTGGATAGCTTAAGACAGAGCTATGATCTGAAACTACTTTGATCTATTTAATTGCCACAGTTTTTTTAAAAAGTTCTAAAAACCTCTGCGTAATGCCATTGTTAAAAAAAACCCAAATCAAAACAAACATCAAAGCACCCAACAAATAACTCAATAATTCTAGTTTTTGTTAACGTAATTCATAACTCCCTCTAAAACTGAGAGAAAGGGGGATAAATATGTATATGGTCAAATTCTTTGTATTAATAATTATGGCAATAGCAATAACAATAATTTATTTTAGAACACATTGGGAACATTGGTGTCTAAGTGCTGCATACTGAACATACATTAAACATCTGTCAGGTCTGTTTGCAGGTTTGTCCATCCAGTTTGAGGCAATTCACAAGAAATGTGCCTCAGTCACATTTGTGGCTTTTGCACCCCATTAGAGATGGTTGGGTCACGATTGCTCGGGAGCTGCAAATGGAAGGATAATTATGGTCTGTTAGCTATGATTTGTTGGTTTGCTAAATGGAGCTGAGGGTTAGGGCAGGAAAAGATGTTTTAATCTGTGTGGTGGGTTAATAGCCTGGATTTTTTATTTTTATTCATTTGTTGCTCAGAATCAGGCAAGTTTTGCTACTTTCGGTCCCTGCAAGGGTCCAATCTGATCCTGTGAGGATTCTTAAGAAAAAAATTTTATATTGAAGGGGAATATGACTGAATCAAGTTCTTGGTTTCTGGGGAGAAGATGTATCATTAGGTCCATCTCTGAGGAGTGGAGAATGTATAAATTCACTCATTCTCAAGAAGAAACTTGTCCCCAAAGGATCCCCTGGCAAAACTGTTGCTCATTTCATGTGGAGGGAAGGCTTTCTCACTCGGAAGTGTTTGGCTGCAGGGATGACGCTGCTCTACCCGCTGAAAGCATCCGAAAACAAAATGCTCACATCCAAGCCAATCACCCTAATTCACTGTGTTAGGAGTGAGGAGAGTGGTTCATCCCATCCTGGAGCGGGTCAGATGAATCACCCTGTGGAGGTTCTCGCAGCAGCTGACTCAGACACACATCCACAACCAGCCAGATGGAGCCTTCTGTGGTATCTCAGAGGTTTCCCCTGGAAGTGAAATTCCTCTCTTGCTCCCATCTTTCTTCGGAGGGGAAGGCTGGTGATGTTTTGCTAGCTGACAGATTTTGATGGCTGGCAAGTTTGATGAAAAGCTCGTGTTTGATGAAAAGCCCCAGACTGCTGTGGTGGACTCCACATCTTCGCTTTATTCCGTGAAGGGCAGACACAGCTGCTGGAGAATTCATGCCACATGTGCCAGACAACATCTTACCTAGCCATCTTTTTTTTTTTTTTAANGCTGAAAACCTCTTTCCTTGCCCTTTTTTTTTTTTTTTTAATTTTTCCTTGTATTAATTTTTCCTTTAATTGTTCCTTTTTTTTTTTTTTAATTGTTCCTTGATTTTTCACTCTGATAGACCTCCTTAGTGTATCAACACTTTCTTCTTCTGTCCAGTTACCCAGAGGGGTTTGCCAGCTGAAGCTCGGATGTGATTTTGTGGATACATCAGCACAGGGACACACCTAGAACAGAGACATGATTTCCCACAGACACACACAAGCTGGTCCTGCCTGTTCTCCCAGCCAGGCGGGAGCTGTGCAAAGCTCCAAATTCATCTGCTCTACCCTGGGTGGGAAATTCGGCTGCCCTGGAAGTTGCACAGAGCTGGAGATGAATGCTGACCAGACCTCATTAGCTCAGGGCTGGCACCTTGTGAAATACATTTTGACCAGCTTGGAGCGCTTGTGCTCAGAACTAGGTGACCTAAAAGCCAGCTTTTTGCCATATATCAATAGCTCAGTGCTTTTTTATTTTAATGCTTTCACCCTCTGTCCTAAGCTAACAAAGTCCACTGATAAATAGATTTAGCTAACACCTTCCTCTGTCGCTATGGTCTTTAAAATTATTTACTGAAAACCAAATAATGCAAAAAAATAAAACCATAGACTTCTCAGAACGCATTGATATACAGACTGGAGTTAAAGTTGTAACAGTAAGAGATGCATTTCTCCACAGCAGAAATAAATTATATATATTTGGAAAGGGAGTTTAAAATAGCTGAGATATCCTTAACTATGAATTCCTTTTCCTGGAATGGGAGGACTGTATTAAATCACAACATTTCTGCTTCTGCTCTTACTGTCACATTTTTGAAGTAGGTTTAGAGAAGGCTTTTTTGATTTCTAACAAAAACATAAAATGGCACGGTCATGGTCGTAAGTAAAAAGCATTTCCTTTTAAAACAAAATATTTGTAATAATGACATCTTGCATGCATCTGCATTCTTAAATTGATGCAATTAGTACCAAAAGCCAAATATGAGCTTGGGCTTAATTTGCATCTAAGATTTTGGACACACAACAGAACTTTCTCTCTTGGCCTAGAAACGAGTTCTATAAAGAAGCCAGCACAAGTGCATTATTTAAAGACCCAAGTTAAAGTTAGTGAAGTTACTCATTTCCTGTGTTTTAGAGAGCTGGATCTTTGGATTCTTTCCAGGAGTTTTGTGCTCTAACTTAAGATGCAGAGGAGATGAGAGAGCATCCGAAATACCGCAGATGCTTAAGCTCTTCATGACTAAGGCTGCGAATGTGTCACAGCTGTCACTGGAGCCTTGGATGGCACAAGCCACACTCATTCATTCGGGTTTCGTGGCTTTTGACAGCCTGGATGGGGATTTTGTGCTGCTGAATGGGTTTGTGAGCAGAGATGATTACGTACAGTGGGCGAACAGCTGGAACCAACTTCATTAGAGAATAGGTCTTGGTGGCTGCAGAGAGAGAGCAGAGTGGGAAGCCAACATTAGCCATGTGGAAATTGTTCCTCTGCATCATTCAAGCCTCTGGATGCTGCTCTGTATTCTCCAGCTTTTTGTTCTCTGGCTTGTTGTTTGTTCCACAGCTGGATGTAGCAAGGATAGTCATGGAAAAGAGCCTTCAGTGGCTACAAAAGTCTGAATTTCATTCAGAAGAGGAGAACAAAAGCACGTCACAGTGTTTTTGTCCCTCCAGCAAGTGTATCCCTGACAGATTTCCACCTCTAGTACTCAACTCATTCCCTTTCCTCTGTATGGATCACTTGCAGGTCCCTTTTGCTAAGGTAATTCTTATGATGCTGACCCGAAATGGGATCCAGCTCGCAGATCAGGACACCTCAAGACAGGTGTGGATTTTCAAGTGTCTGCCTGTATCTGAGTGCAGAAACTCCTGTTACAACAAAAGGAGATTTAGGACATGATTCAGCCACTTAAACATAGGTGTTAAGTGTCGTTTGAGGCCCCCTGGGGCATCTAACATCCACTAGGGATTTGTCAGTGTGGTGTTTATCTCCAGCACATCATTTCCCCTCTGTGTGAGGGCAGGTTAAATACCCTGGGGGTTAGGGCACCAAACACCAGCATTTCAGCTCCTGATTCTGGCCTCTGGCCAGTGCCCAGTCAATGTGGATAAATACAGTTATCTACTACAGACTGAGCTCTGTAGCTCTTTAGCCTAAAGAGTCTTCTATAAATACCACTGAGACGGTTTCATCTGCTGTCTGAGTCCTGTCCTGGGTTTCTGATCCCTCCTGGTGGTGTAGAATGAGACTGATCAAATCTTGGCCTCAGTGCTCTCACCAGACACACAAAGAATTGGTTGATTTTCAAATCCTCTCGTGCAGGGCTTGAAAACACCTTTTTGTATTTCTGTCTTGGGATCACAGTTAAGATACTGGGCCACAAAAAATTTGCTTCATTGCAGGCGTATCTATTTAGCTCCAAATCATTCCTGGAATCATTTTTTCATGAGACAACCTCAAGACTGCATTCGACTTTCTCCATATTCAGCTACCACTGACAGCTCCTGGCTTTTGTTGCCCAGGTTGCTCTCTCCTTCTAGGGAGAGAAAGAACTTCTGGATTCTTTGAATATTTGTGATCCGCCAGCTCCAGTGTGGAGTTTTTCCTTGTGGCTCCTTTTCCCAGCTTCCTTGAGATGTAGGTTCCGTGGAGCGTTTTTGCATTTTTAATGTGCAAAGACCTTTCTGTCCAGGTTCCAAAGTGGTTTTACCACCTGGTTGTTTCAGTCTCTCCAAACTCTCCTGTTTGGAATGAACAATGTCCACTACACACTTTCTTTGGTGGAGGCTTGTGTGGCTTTTGTCTGCTTTCATTTTCCTGGCACGTTCTCGATCTCCAGAAAACACAGAGGTGGGTTCAAGGTGATCAGAGCAAAACATGGCCTACTTAGAGCAAAACTCTTCAAAGCATCAGGTTTTAATAATCTTCGGACAGATTCAGCATCTTCCAGGTCTTCTGGGGAGCTTTGTATGCATTTTTGAAAAACCTCTGATGAAACTCTCTCTGGAAGAAAAATAGTTTTTTCACTTTCCAGGCTCCATCTGGCAAAATAAGCCTCACATCTTCCTAGCAGAAGTAAAAATGATTTCTCCAAACTAAAAGTCTCCCTTTTGACATGGTCTTGATTTAATTTTTTTTCTCCTGATGGATCATTACACTGACCTCTTGCTTTCCTTCCCACTGTCCCTACTGAATTAGAACAAGGACATAATTTAGTTACTCTATTATTCCCAAAGAGCTTCTGAGACAGACCTCAATAAATAGATTATGCATATTTTCCTGTGCACTACATTATGCAGTACATGGCTGTGACCCTTTGCCAAATCCATTCACAGCCAGAAGAAGTTTAGTGTGTGAAATGTCATGAAAAATAAGGGTATGACACCAACGACGTGATAGCTCAACCACATCCCTGAGATCAGATAATGTGGAACTCAGAGTTGTTTTCTAAAAAGGTGAGAAGGAAGTTCACCTGAACGTTAACATGCAGTTCATTTCTTCACTGACTGCAGAAACCCTAACCTGATATTGTGCTTAATGAACTGACAGACTATTCCTTAATGAATGGCATTCACTGAAATGCCGAAGTTTAAAAATGCTTTCGTTTAAACCAGGGGTTGTCTGAATTTTCTAGCAATCATGTATAATTTTATATAATTTCCTTTTCACTTCTTTTATAACTGCTTGCTCTAAAACATAACATTTTTATGTGTGCAGATGTCTAGGTGGAACTAAATGGTGTTTATTAAATGTTGTATGTACAAACAGTGAAACCTGTGGAACCCAGATTTCAATTCTTTTGATCCCAAATTAGGTTTCTAAAATAATTTGTTGGATTGGACATCCTTTTAAACTCCATTAGCTATGAGGGAATAGTGGGCAGTGAGTGCTGTGGACGAGCCAGATAAGCCAGATATGATGATCTGAAAAAAAGGAAAGTTAACAGATCTACCCATTCCATGTAGCCAGGCCAGACTGGAAAGGACACGCAGGCGTGTCTGAGTGCACGGCCAAGAGAATCCATATCACTCTCTTCAGCAGCATGTTCAAACTGGCATTTTATAAATCAGCTCTGAGAGCTTGAACTCAAAATATTACAGCTTCTGATTCACAGGCTGGTTTCAACATGCCAAATTTTTCTGTACTTGTGCCACGTCCTCACCATTTCCAAAATGCATCCCTGTAACGTGCTGCTGTTTCTGTGTGACTGAAAAATCACCACCTTTAGTGCCTCTGTGTTTACATTTTGGCTGCAACAGGCAGAAGATCAGACCAGAAAGCGTGAGCTGTATTTATCATTTTAGTACATTTTTATCAGGAATGGCAAAGATAAAGAAGACAGAGTTGAGGATGGCTGAGCCTACCTGGTTCCTTCATACCTGTGCAACTGGCCTCAACATAGAATCAGAGAATCAGTCATAGAATCAGAGAATCACAGAATCAGTTATAGAATCAGAGAATCATAAAATGGTTTGTGTTGGAAGGAACCTTAAAGCCTATCCAGTGCTACCCCTGCCATGGGCAGGGACACCTTCCACTGTCCCAGGTTGCTCCAAACCCCATCCAACCTGGTCTTGGACACTTCCAGGGATCCAGGGGCAGCCACAGCTTCTCTGGGAAACCTGTGCCAGGACCTCTCCACCCTCTGAGTAAAGAAAGTAAAAATCTCCAAAAATTTCTTTACTTCTTAAAGAAAGTAATAATTTCCATCTTTCCCCAAAATGTACCTCAAGACTTTGCTTCCTTTATGGCTGGAGCAACATAGATCAGGATGTTGTCCTGACATCCTCCTGCCTTCATTTTCAGCACTTCTAAACATTTGTATTAACCTTTGTGGCAATTTTTTCTCCTCCAAGTTGAAGAAGGCTAAGAAAAAATCACTGATGTAAGGGAACATGAAGAAAGAAAAGAAGTACTGACGTGCTCTCAATTGGGCAGGTAGTAGTGACGTCATCTGAAGCTGGACTTTGTCTTCAACAAAGTTCTCATCTCTAAAAAAGATGTGAACTCCTCCACTCTCAGCCAAAGGGACCACAGTGTTTGCCAGTCCGTTTACTAATCAATTGTGCAAAAGAATAAAACTGCACATTCCTCCAAGCAATTTCCACTCCCCTCTGTGCTATCATCATTCTCTACCTCTTTTTTGCTGTGTCCCCTCTTTGTCCAGTTGGGATTCAGGCTGTTCTTCCTGTGGCTTCAGCCAACACCACGATGAGTTCCATGGCTGACAGCTCTGTATTTTCAAGCCTGGTTTTACAAAACGTTCTATACGATCTCACACCTTGTTCTTCATCACCTCTCTCAGCAGAGTGCTGCCTTCAGTGACCCACGAATTGCAATACAAAGCAGGAGGAGCACGGTGTGACCTAACCCTTTGTCCACCTGTTGTTTTGAGTTTTCCCCTCTGAGTTTCCCGTGAGCAGCTTTGGAAGAGCTCCTACACGATGTTGTGCAATGAGCTCAGGGAAGGAACCTGTGTTATTAAAGTCTGCAATGCTGAAATGTTTGTCAGATATATTCATCCTGCTTGTTGCAACTTGACCTTTCAATAATACCCTGGGATAAACGAGACGTGACCCCAAGTTCTTAATATGTCTCTTAGCAAATATTCTACCCACGTTCTTTGAATTCTTTCAAAGTAAATAATTTAGACAAATCAGTCTAAGTATTGAAACTTGTTTGTTCATTTGGTGATTTATTCAATGTGTTGCTCCAGTAGCAATAAGATTCCTTTGCAAAATCACAGCACCCTGCACAAGACACCTGGAGAGCTGCACTTTGAATAAATGCCTACCATATATCAATGTCATGGAATCACAGAATGGCCTGGCTTGGAAGGGATCTTAAAGATCATCTCATTCCAAACCAATCCGTGGGGTGGCAGGGACACCTTCCACTATCCCAGGTTGCTCCAAGCCCCATCCAACCTGCCCTTGGACACTTCCAGGGATGAGGCATCTGTAATTTCTGTCAGAAGCCTGAGTCAGCACCTCACCACCCTCTCAGGGAACAATTTCTCCCTTGATATCCCACATAAACCTACTGTTTTCCTAGCTCTATATGACCTTGCAAATGGACTCTCTTCATCACATCTACATAGATACAAATTTCTAAAATATATCTGTGGAGCATAAGAATATAAAGTTCAATTAATTTCTTTTTTCTTGAAACAAAATTTTAAATAAATTAGATGTCTTGTGCCCAATAATCACTTTTTTTTTCCCCTGCTGTCCATTACAGGAGCCTGGGATGATTTGGTTATCTATAAACATCCACAAAGTATGTGTCTGAAGCTACTGGAGGAAAATCCACTTTGATTTATAAAACATTCTCTTAACTCCCCTTATGGATTTACAAAACAAAGGCTTTCCATGTCAAGGATAGGACATAGGGTTAACAGATTTAAAGTGAAAAAACCCATCAAAATATTTCCTTCCTAGATTTACAGAATTTAAAAGTGAATACTTACTCTTCTCCCAAAGGATTTCTTAAAAGTGTCACTGTCATTATCCAAATTAGTAGTTAAGGAATTATCTGAGGAAAACTCACGTCAGAGTTCTTGTGTGTTCAGACAGGCACAGACTCGTCGTCAAACATTTTTCAATTGCTTGGGTTTTGCATTTGTGCCATTTTATCTCCACGATGTACAATGACAGAAGTTTCTGTTGTCTTTTCGAGATGAAATGAATCTCCCTAGATGAGGGGAAACTGTTTTCATTGAGATCTCTTCAGCAGAGGTGCGTTTGTTTGACAGCACTGGCGTGAATACCAATGAGACCGGAAGTGGTGAGGAAGGCAGATAAACATTTACACAGCACTGATAGGAGGGAAGCAGCAAGACTCTGCAACAACCTGGGAGAATCTGATATCCAAACTCTCAATGCAGTATCTAAATAAGGTATTTAACAAATTAAGGCAAATAGGAGTTGCAAGCATCGTGGCCTGGAGAGTGTTTTCACAGGCAGTTCAGGTGAGGCTGTTCTAGTTGGTGGTGAAGCAGTTTGGCAGAGTAAGAGTGATGGCAAAGCCCTTACTTGACCTCAAGGTCAGGGAAGGTTCCAAACCTGATGTATTTCATGATGTAGTTACAATATTAAAGCCATTTCCTTGCCCCTGCTATGAAACCATCAGTGGTGGTTGTTGGCTACTCCTTGAGCAGCTTCTTGTTCACAAACAAGCAACTGAGAAGTCACTTCTGATCCAAAGGTGTGTGATGACTTTAACATAAAAGCAAAGGCTCCTCTCTGGCTGCACAGAGAGATTTTTACCCTGGTAGGGGATTGCTCTGTGGTTATTGACTTGTTGCCATTGCCAGATGGATTCACTGTGGTCCAGCTGTTTGCTTGGGCAGAACAGCCTGGCTTTTAGACCTTTTAAGCACTTTTGGTCTACACAGCTCAGAAATGAGAGTTACAGAGAGCCAGATTTCCCTTTTACACAAGGAGAAGGGAAATACAAGACTGGAGACTCCAAGGAGCTTAGGGCACACTAGAAATAAACTTGTCCACACAGACATGTTCTGGTTCTTGTGTAGAAGAACATTAGTCCTCCAAGGAGACTTGAGAAGTCAGCTCTGACATGGACACCTGTCCATGGTAACGAGAAAATATTTTCAAAGTTCAAGTGCTCTGAAATGATTCTGTATTAGTGAAATCTTTGCACATATTCTATTTAACTAGTTTTCTTTGTCTTAGCTTAGTCCCCGGTAATTAAAAAAATAATTCTGTTCCTTAGTTGCTGCCATGTCTCTTTTCAATTAATTTAGCCACTATTTGCTCCTTAGAATGCAGTAGGACTGGTGACAGGGGATATTTGCTCTGCGTGCTCCTGTTTGAATTTATTTCAGCAGAATATGTTATCAAGCTTTTTGGGATACGAGAGACTCTACAACTCTGGAAAACATTGCTGTGCTGATGCTGGGAAATGAAACACCACCAGAGAACATCCTGAACTCCTCGAATTTGGTCACTAAACCATTATTGAATTATTATTAAACGAATGAAAAATAATTTGCATGTCATGTTGAATGAGTTTGCAGGTCAACTAAGATTCTTTACAATGCCTGGGCTCAAATCAGAGATGATCCAATCTCGTGCATCGTTCCCAACAGGCAGTGTGCAGATGGCCACTCTGCTTGAAGGGCTGAAGAGGTTAAACCATTTCCACAAACCCGTTTGCCTCAATCCAAACCCAGCACACATGTCAGTCACTGTGTGTGGGGAGTGTGTGTGAAGTGTGGCTGAAAAAAACACCACAAATGAACAGACAGAAAAAAATCTGCCTTGTGCCTCCCACATTCCCCAGCTCCTGTGCTATTCTAGCTCTCCTGGCAGTGCTGTTGGATTGCAGAAGTATCTTAAGGCAAAATCCCTCAGTTTAGTCATGACTCTGTGCTTTGATACCACATGCTGTGGCAAGTCTGGATTATGGCTTTTCTGGAGCATCAGAGTTCAAACCCTGCATGAAATGAGGCCTCAGCTGAGACAGAGCAAGAGAGATCCCCCTTGGTGGACAGATCTGATTCGCCAGAGAGTTGGGAAGTGTGCTGGAAGAGAGAGCTGGCTGCACATCACAGAGCCTGTATACTCAACTTGCAGATTCCTGGGAAGTTGTTTCCTTAGTGACAACAACAACAAGAGCAATTTTAGAGCATTTTCTTGGTGTCTGTTTTTGGTGCTTTAGAGATGTTCAGAAGTCAGAGTACTGGCACTTCTCTTCAGACAGATTGGTTTTTTACTGGCTTGTCTTCTCTTTTGTAGCTCACATTGGCATATCAGAATTTCAGTTTATCATAGGGATGTGTCTTAAAACTGTTGGCATTTTTAAATCCACCGTGGGAGCTGAAGGAACAAGTCTTGCAGGACTTTTAATGTGGTCAGTAAATGGGAGGTTATCCCTGTGATGTCAGTGCTTTGGGATGTGGAGGGTGGACACTCCTTAAAGCCAATCCCACTGCCATGGAAAGGACACATCAATCACCCAAACTAGGCTTGGTAGAGGAAAAATTAAGGAAGTGAAATGGAAAAAAAACAAAAAAAAACCAACACAAAACCATGTTGAGAGACAAATCTTGACAAAAGTCATCAGCCACCATATTTGTCATGATTCACAGTAAATTT
This sequence comes from Orthonyx spaldingii, assembly GCA_013397795.1. NCBI lineage: Eukaryota > Metazoa > Chordata > Aves > Passeriformes > Orthonychidae > Orthonyx > Orthonyx spaldingii. The sequence continues at coordinate 206,095 of VZTJ01006073.1, forward strand.
TGAAAAGAAGTTTTGGAACCTGATTTGGGAGTTGGGGGAAGAAATCATAGAATCCTAGAATGGTTTAGGTTGAAAGGAACCTTAAAGTTCCTCTCATTCCAACTCCATGCCATGGGCAGGGACACCTTCCACTATCCCAGGTTGCTCCAAGCCCCGTCCAATCTTGCATTGGACACTCCCAGGGATGGGACATCCTTGCAAGGAAATGACCTGGAATTAGCTGAAGAATGGGATTGTTGTAGCAAGAAGACCAATTTTTTAGTCTTTTCTGAAGAAACCATGCAGGGTGAACACCCACTCTTCATCCTGGCAATTAAAGACCCTGAGCACACTCACCGGAATTTAGTTTTGATTTCCCAGAAGGAAAACAAAGCTGACTGAAACCATCAGGAAAAGACACAATTTGGAAGCTGGGGGAACCTTTAGAGGTCACAATGTGCAGTGAAACTGAGGTAGAACATGGGGAAAAAAAAGTGCAAACTCTATTATGTTGGAATTAAGAGGGCAGTCGGTACAGGCTTCATCTTTAATCAAAGAGACCAAAGAGTGACTGAAGTCAAAATATGATTCATGCCATGGAGGTGTCAGGCTCTTTTTATTAACAGCAGAAAGAGATTAAAATATCTCTGCTTATAATTTAAATGCTAATAATTAACTGGGAAGAACTCTTTGTCCAGGAGCAGCACAGTCAATTCACTAACACCACATGATACTTCCTTTGTTCAGGGCATCACGTAATTCGAAATAAAATTCAATGTCATGAGCAACTTTGTTTTCCCTTCCTCAGTCAGGGCAGGGGGGTTTCAAACATCGTGTGTGTGCATTTCCAAATGTGATTTTAATTTCTGTTCAATTCTTAGACAGTAACTCTTGATAGAATTATTAATTGCTAGAAACTAAATCAGAATAAACCATATGGCATGGTCCAATATGGAAAAAGTAATGAAAAAATAGGAATTAAAATATATATCTGCTTAAAATCTTCCTGAAATACCTTCCCAAGTTATAAAAAACAATTTCCAAACTCTGTCTCCCAACTCAGTTACCATCAACTTTTCCTCGGTGGAGGGGGGGNNGGGGGAGGGGAGCTAAAAATCTAAATGACAAAGAGAAATAACATTTATGATTAAATATAGATTGTCCATTTGCTATTTTAACACTATAATTTGAATCATTAATTTAAATGGAGATCACTAAAAATGAAGCAGCAAGGTTAATTAAGTTCTAAGTCCTGCTTTGGACGACTTGTGCTGATGTCCACATTTCACACCAGAGCTTTGCAGCCAAATTTCAGTCTCTCTTGTGAACTGTTCCTTGCTGTTATGCAACTACTTTTTTCTTCAGTATCTCACCATTATTAAGTGGTTCCAGCCTAGACTTGAATCTTTACCCCTTCATCAAAAACCTGATCAGGTTTGACTCAGCTTTGCAATGCGTGGATGATAAAATCTGAGATCACAAACTGTGCACTGCATGTGTATTTTACATTAAACCACTCAATAGCATCTGAGAAAATGAAAGTGATTTTTCTTAGCTTCAGCCTTGTGAGCTCTTTCATGGGTGAATCTATTAGAGCAGAATACCAAATTAGGAATTAAAAGATTTACTAGGTTAAAGCAGAGAAATCCCACATGGGATGCAAAATGATAACGATGGTTATGTACTGGGGAGGGGGGAAGTAAGGAGGGGGGAAAACAAGTAGCACAACAAGAGTTGAACAAATTAAAATGACAATGCACCATTTACTGAGCATGATGTGAACACATCGATTAAATGGCAAATTAAAGAGCAGGAGAATTTGTTGCATATTTTATTACTGGAAAATGTTTCCAGTCAGAAAATTAGAATATATGCATTGCCAAGGCCCATCTTCCCCTGCTCTGTCAAGAACGGCAAAATGATTCTGCTGTTTGAGAGTTAAAATCATGAACACCAAGAGTAAGAACTAGTGCACACAAGAAAAAGGGGGGAAAATCCCCATAGGATCATAGGAAGACCTTGGGTCCATGAGTTTTGAAGTGTGAACTCCATGCAGTGGTTTTGGAGTCCTGCAGCTCTCTGAACAAACCAGAACCTCCAGCCAACTCCACCATCTCATCATCACCTCCTGAATCTCCCCGCTGATCTGCCAAGGAGAGTTCCTGACCCGACTGTATCACACTGACCTTGGTTGGCAAAGCTTTACTTTTTCATAGAATCGCAATATTGCCAAATCACAGAACATTTTGGGTTGGAAAGGACCTTAAAGACCACCCAGTTCCACTCCCTGCTATGGGCAGGGACACCTCCCACTGTCCCAGAGTGCTCCAAGCTCCATCTGACCTGGCCTTGGACACTTCCAGGGATCCAGGAGCAACCAGAGCTTCTCTGGGCACCCTGTGCCAGGGCCTCACCACCCTCTAGTAAAGAATTCATCCTAATATCCAATCTAAATCAACCCAATATTTAACCCAATTCACCTGGAGTAAACTGGGTCAGGCCATGGTCCTACAAGGAGCTCGGTGTGGACAGGAAGCAGTGCAGCACGGATTGGTGTCCCTAGGCTGACTGGGGGCAATGTCCTGTTCAGCATGGCCAGAGCTCTGGACAGGGATGTCCACAGCCTCCTTGAGGTGTTTGAAGCACTCCTATGGGATTTGTACGCAGTGGTGGACACCTCATTTCTACAGAGGGTCAGCAGAAAGAAAGAATTCACATCTTCTCACAAAGAAATTTCAATTACCTCTCAGCTAATGCAAACAAACACTACTAACTTAAAAACAGTTGAAAAGAAAAACTTTGTGAAAGAGTAAAAAAGGATTTGGTGTTATTCCCTATGTTGGTGATCAGAGGAGGTACAGCTGGTACTCAGAGCTAAATTAATCCTGTGTGTGTCTGTAATCCTGAGGACCTCGATGTGAAGTGCTCAATGTCCTCTTTTCTCACTCAAGGCACTCAGCAGAAGTTGCTACTTTTGCCTTCAGAGATGGAGATTGCCTTGAGGAGGCCTCTACATGTGGGAGCAAACTGGGGCGTTTGGTTTGCTTTGGAAAACACATAAAAAGGCAGGACAAAAAGAAAACCACATTAATTTCCATTTTAGAGAGATGCTAATCATGGCCTTTTGGACTGGAACTGGATGACTGTCACTTAATAATTATTATATTTTAGTTACCTGTTTATTTATGACCTGTAAGTCCTAATGTCCTGGTTTGGGTTTGGGATTTGTTTATTAATTTGTTTTGCTTTTTGGAAGGGTTTTTTTTTATGTTATCCTGCATTATTTTGACTTAAAAACTGTAATTATTTTCATTGCTGACTTGAAGATGACACAGAATACCACACTTCTTTGCAGAACATGAGCCAGAATTATTTCTCTAAAACCTGTGATTATTGTCCATCAGGGAGGATTTTGTGATCAATTAGAGTCAAGCAGTGCTGGATGGAATTAAACAATCCAAAAGGCATCTCAATCTATGCCACAACATTTTGGTTTCATCTAAGTGGGAGACCTGCACACACCCAAAATGTGCAAAATATTATTGGAAAAATTATTCTCTGCCTCACACAGCGTTTTCATTTCACGGCTGTTTCTGAATAAAACAATCTTCAATAAAATACCCAATTCTCTGGGGACGTCTAATGGCAGCCAAGCCGTGCCCTGGAGAGTCCTCTGTGCACCAACCTATCCAGACTCCAGCACAAAATTTATTCTGCTTGTCCAAAACAGCCTCCCACTGTGCTGGCTACAGGTTATCACACATTTAGTTTTATTTGCTGAGAGAAGATCATTCTCTTCCTTTGCTTTCTGTGTCCCTACCCTGCTCTCCCCAGCGAGTTTCATGGTTCAGAAAAACATACAAACTCATCCCATGCCTCATTTACTGCAGCTGGCAACAAACCCCAGGGACAGAAGTGAACTCTGGGATATGAAGAAGGAAATACCATAAAATGTGGATTCCCCTTTTCTGCTGCATGTGGAGGATTTGGTTGGGTTTTGTTTGGTTTGGGGCGGGTTTCTTGTGGGGTTGGTTTGTTTGCAGGGTTTTTTTGGTGTGTTTTTTTTTTCTTTTGATTGGTTGGTTGGTTGGTTGGTTGGTTGGTTGGCTGGTTGGTTTTGGGAGGTTTTTTTTTTGGTTGGTGGCTCCAAAGAAAAGCTGGTCTTTGGTGCAGAATACGTTCCCAGGGAACAACAACAAAAGACTTTGAGATTCCAGTTCACCAGACTGGTCTGAGTAAGAAAATGTGAAGATAACTCAGAGTTATTCTGTGCTAACTGTACCTAATTCCTAGGACTGCTTCCATGTTTAAACACAAGGATATTTCCAAGGTCAGCCAAGGCAGAGATGAACCATTAAAATTTGCCGTAGGTTTTGCCAGCTGACTCTCATGTACCATTGATGGTTTCTCCTTTATTTTCTTGTCCTAGTCCAGCTTTAGTCCTCTCTTTAATCCTCTATTTAGATAAGGAAGCCCAAGAAGGCCACTTGAATGTAGCTCTGTGCCATCTGCAGCCATGAGGGTCATCAATAATGCAGCCTGCAGAAATGAGAGCTTTGGGACTGCTGGATTTCTTGTCTTAATAAATTGCATCCTTTGGAGGCTGCTGAACTGAACTCTCAGTGCTGGACATCAGTGAAGCTTTCTCTTTCTTAGGTTGCTTTTCTTTAGATTGAATATTAGGAAATGTTCCAATAGTTTTCAGAAGTTTTTATCAAATGCTGACCAGGATGAGCAGATCCTGTGTTTCTGTGAGAAAGCAGCCTGGGAAGCTGTGCCTGCCCACAGCAGTGTTCTTGTATTTATTCCAGGAGCTTAGAAGAAACCCTCTCCACAGAGTATCCAAGGAAATATGGGAATAATGTAGAACTGATAAATTATACACTATGGTGAAACTGTGAAATCTTGGGCCAAAATGCTCTGTCCTAAAGAGTTTCTAAAGGGTCAAAGCTTCATCCCCAACGTGCTTGAAAGGCACATTATGATGATCACATTTTTTCAGTGCCATTTCATCTGAGCTTAAATTACATATTAAACTCAAGGTGGGTGTGAATGAAAACCTGAACAGAATTTGCACTTGATCTGATGTGAGGAAAGTAAAGGGAGGAGGTTGGAGTAACAAGAAAAAAACTGTTGCTGAACACTTCACGTTATTTAACCTTAATTTGCTGCCCACTATAAGATGGTACTCATCAGCTGAGTGTAGCTTTGGCAACTTTGAATGTTTGGACAGAATATTTTAATGCTGTGTCTCAAATATTTTGCTTTCCCTCCCTCCTTCCTGATAAAAAATAGGGCATAATTAGTCTGTTGCTCTGAAATACATAATTTAGGATAATTTAACTTAGGCTGCGAACTCTCCAGGTTGTGCTGATGATGTCTCAGGGACTATACAAGGAATCTGTGGAAATGATCTCGGGTTTAGAGGTACACATTTTAATGGGATAACTCTCACCCAGGGCTCTGAAGGACCACCCATGGGGAGAGAGGCATTTTCACTGTGTCTTTGAGACATGAGTCAACCAATTTCAAACTGTGCAGTGGGCACGTTGGAGAAGAGGGGATTTCAGCTTGATTGGATTTACGTGTTTATATCCTGGGTTTTGCTGGGATGCATGACGATAAAATGACAAAGCTATCCAGTGGAAAGGAAGAGCATTTTGATTGTTTTCTGGGCCACAAGGGATATTCCAGTTCCACATGGCTCCTAAAGGAAAATGTGAATCATAGCAAGTTGGGTTGTGTCTGATCCGATGACCATCCTGTCAATTTCTAAACTTCATCATTGGACAGCTTAATAGCTATAATCAGGATTTCCAGCTTTCACTTCAACAGCCACATCCAAGAGAGGAAAATTACCCATTTTTTAATAGTTTCCACTGACTCCTGTTGACACAACTTCTGCAGATAAGATTGCTGCTGTAGTAACTTGGAATTTGACAGAAGTAGAAACAATGCTATAATGGATAGAGCTGATCTCTTCTAGTTGTGGTTTGACAGCTTTCTTTGGGGTTTTTTGACACCTCTAGAATTGATAAAATAAGAGAACACATCATTTATTGGCCAATCAATTCTGCATGTCCTTGTATGTCTGTGTGTGTGTGTGTTTATATGAAATTGCTTTGCTCCTGCACTGTTCTGACCTTCCCAGGTATTCTCTTAGGGCCACATTCTGCCACCCTATAGAGCACCATAGGGCCAGCTCCTCTCCTAGAACTCTCATATGGAAATCCATGAGCAGATCATGAAGATGAATATAGAGATAGTCTTAATCACTGGCTGAAAAGATGATTACATGGGAATGAATCACTTCTGTTCATTTATATTGGCCTTTTTTTTTTTTCTAGAAGTGGTGGAGCTACTTTATTCATAATAATAGTGAAGTGGTGGTTTATGAATTAAGCTTAATATTTACATTATCTAGATTTTGTTAGGCTTAACTGCTAGAAGTCATGTCTATTCACACTCCTTTAAGGCACTGGGCACCCTGAAATATGACCTCAGCTAAGACGTCATCAGTCCTCTGAACCATAGCTTGGGAATTCAGTTTTACAACGTGGAATAATTTTGCAAAGCTACCCAAGTTTTTAGGAGTTCCAGATTTTTCATTAAGCAAAGTATCCAGAGATAAACTAAGAGAGAGATCTGACAGGGTTGGGATTGTTTGCAATATTCTCAGCGGTGTCATCTGGTGTGTCCTTGCTTCATGAGACAGAGGAGAAAGGCCTTTGAAACCTGCTGAAAGAGAAGGAAGGAAGGAAGGAAGGAAGGAAGGAAGGAAGGAAACACAATATTTTCTCTAGACTCATTTCTTTCTGTGTGAGACTATGACTGCCTTTTGTGTAAGAGAGTTTAGAATCATAGAATCTTTAGGTTGGAAAAGACTTCGAAGATCGAGTCCAACCATTAACTCAGAATCTCCATGTTTACCACTAAAGCCTGTCCCAAGTGCCACATTCCCACACCTTTGAAACACCTCCAGGGGTGCATTTTTATTATCAAAATTTTCCTCACTACAGAAACACGACTTTACTCCATGCTTTAAGATGAAAGATGGGATCCAGCTCTGGATCAGAGCCATGTGGTTGGGAACCTGTATCTATGAACACTGCAGTGATCCACGTGTCAGAGAAACTGGTTTACAAAGTATTCACATTATATAGAGTCTCTCAAAATTCTAAGTTTTACTTTTATTTTCCTCCTCTCTCTGGAAGGCACTTTCAGGTCTTTTTTCTGCTGATGGTCCAAAGCTTTCTTGCAGTTCCCAGCTTAACCTCTTGTCCCAACACTGACCTTGATTTCAATCGCTTTTCTTCCTCCTTTTTTTAATACTTCTGCTATTCTCAGGGCTGTGCCTACTCCACACAGGCTCTCCTGATCTAATCAAACTGATTTTCTGCTTTATTAGCCCTCTGTTTGCTGAGATCAGTAGTACATTGTCTGGGAGCAAGGCAAAGCCATGTGCAGCTGAGGGGAATTACTCGTCTTCTATTCACTGTGGAGGCAGCTGGGAGAAGCCAGTGTGGATAGAGATGGTTCCCTGTTAGACAGCCAGATTTGTGTGCCTTGGATTCTGTCCCTGGTGTTGCAGGAACACGTGCTGAGGAAGGTCCTAATAATGTCCAAATGTAATGAGTTTGTTAAGCACAATATGGGACACAGCTGGGCAAGCCCAGGCTGTCAGAAATGCAAGAGAAAAAGAGGACAATAGGAAATGTGAAGGGTAAAAAAGAATTGTGCAGTTTCCTAGTGCTCACGCAGTGCCTTAACCTTATCTTTCAGTGTAGTAGAGAAGAGTGAAACTGTTAAAGGAAAAAAAAAAAGGGATTTTCACCTCCGTAAGAATGGAAGAGATGGGATTGTAGTCCCAGGCCTGTTCTGGGATACATTTCCTTGACAATATGCACTTGAGGAATCACAAAAGTAGAGATAGCTTTTCTCTACCCCTGAGAAGGTGGGAAGCACATTATATCTGTCCCATTTTTATCAAGATGGGCTGGAGCTTGGCCCATGAAAGCTTTCAGTGCTGCTGATTAGAAGTGTAGAGAAGGAGCGTGGATGTTCATCTCGGCCATCGTCACAGATTGTCAGCTCAGAATCTCAGTGAAGTACAAGCTGTTGTATTCAGAATGCCTCTGACTTTGCATTGGGAAATGACAAGGAATTGTAAAAACAAGACAAAGAAAGATCATTTGATCATCCTTGGCAATTTTTCCACACTCCCAAGCAGCCTTTTCTCAACACCAAGGTTATCTCAGACTGTTTGCATCACACCATCTCGTATTTATTCCTTTGGCATCAGGCAGTTGCTCATTGTATTCACCACCTTCCCAAGCAACAGATTACTCCCTTTCATTGCTTATTTTATTATTTTAGTTCTGCTCCCAGTCAGGAAGAGTAGACTTGTTTCCCAGGGGTGATAAGAGTTTGTTGTGCTGTTGCTGGAGCTCCAAGACTGGGTCTTGCCCTTGAGTCCATCACCAGCTACAGGAACATTCCTCTGGAGTCTGCCTGTGCTAAATAAATAATGGAATGTTTTGTTAAAGATTTCCTTGGCATTTCCTTACAGCTGAGAGCACCTTGCATGGAGCCTGGCTTGGGTCTAGGGAGCAATGGTAGCTTCGTAATGGCACTTTGATTTCAAGATAATCAGCTCAGCACATCAGCAGGGCTAATTGAGGGTGTTAAGAGCAGCACAACACTCTGATAAATAGAATATTTTGAGTTAAGGAACTGTTCTGAAGGTGTTATCCAAGTGCTGCACTTGGGAAGATCCTCAGAAACAATGGGAAAAAAAGGCTCTGGTCCAGAGCTGCATTTTGTGCTCTGCTCTTACTCTTTCCTCTGCCTATGAGAGATGTCTGCCCCACATACGCTGAGCAGGTTCAGAGCCGGCCCTGGTGGACAGGTTGATGGACAGGTTACAGTGCTTACAACCTCCTATGTGATCATGAAAAGCAATATTTACACCTCCATCCAGGGGAGGAAACCAGTCAAGAAAACCAGATTAATCAATTAGCTCTTGCAAAGCTTTGATATGTCAGGTAGAGAACACGTTTTCCTGGTTGTGGGGTAATAATTTTGAAGGCCCTCACCCAGCAGCACTTAAAGCCCTGCTGGAATGGAGCAGCACATCGTTACCTTAATGATCCCAGCATTAATTTCATATTAGCAATGAAGTGTCACATATACCACAGATGCTTAAAAAGGATAATTGATCTGCTGTGAAAAGGGAATCTGCTCACACAATTTTTTTTGCTTTGCCTAATGCTTCCTGAACGGGCGGCAGTTTGCGATTATTTCCCTGCAACGGAGCGTCTACGGTCTTTAGTTACGAAGTCTTGTCACTTCACCAGGCCTCTGGGGACACCAATAACGCAAGGGCACAATAAATCTGATGGGAAAATAATGCCAATCAAGGCAAGAATTTTATTGGTGATGTTATATGGGAGACCTGCCAAGAGTAGCAATCCTGTGCCCAGGGAGGTGTGGATTGTGTCCCACAGCCTCTGCTATCATGAGTCGATCACTGCTGTCATTGCAAAGATAAGCTGGAAAATCTTGACCTCGGGGTGAATGATCCACTCATGTCCACCTGAATTTTCAGAGAGCCTGAAGCAGCAGCTCCATCAAACAGACATTCAAAGTCCTTACAATGTCAAAATACTCAGATATCCAGAATATAACTGTCATTAACCTTCACTGTTTCATCATATCTGTACTGCTGAAGCAACGTAATATGAAGAAGAATTGTTATATCATGAGATTTTTTTTTTTTTATTTGTAAAATTCAGGCATTTTAAACGAAGTTTGTTTTTAAAAAACATCAATTCTTGTTTAGTTTTATATGCTATGGCCCAGAAAAGCATAAAATTTCAGAGCACAGGAAAGACTGGGCTTTATGACAACAGCTATGAGGGATGGATTATAGCAGATATGAACTTTTTAAAAGTTTTTGATAATTTGCAGGTAATCAATAAATTAATCAGGTCTTTAGACAGTGTAAATTCAGATTAATTTCTTTAATTAGCTGAGCAACACTTACTAAAATCTGTATTATAATAGTTTTAGATTTTTTTAATGTGTTAGGAAAATTCTATAAAACTAGAGGACTAGAAAATACAAGAGCTGTCAGGTTATACAGAAGTGATAAGGAGTGTACTTTGTAATGTCAAATTATAGTGCTCATATCTTCAGGGAGTTTCAAGTTAACTGAAACCACTCAAAGGAAAATAATAAAATCTAGACAAAAAAAAAAAAAAAAAAACCAACAAAAAAACCAACCAAACAAAAAAAACCCCAACCAACCAAACAAAAAAAAAACCCCAACACTCTACCAAAATTGTAAGGCTGTGGTAATAAAAGGAATAAAGAGAGTATTGAAAGTAAGAAAAGGGGAACATAGAGAGAAGTCAGTGCTCTGCTTTGGTTACCATTAATGCTTTGGTGTCTTTGACTTTGGGAATGGAATTTTCTTTGTTTGCCCTCATCAGGCCTGAACAAACAGAGGGAAAGAAAACTGATTCTTGCAAAGCAGTAATGCACTTTGTCCAGAATTAGGCATAGTGTCACAGAACCATGGAATGGTTTGAGGTGGAAGGGACCTTTTAAAAGTCATCCAGTCCAACCCCTGCCATGGCAGGGGCACTTTCCACTATCCCAGGTTGCTCCAATCCCCATCCAACCTGGCCTTAAGGCAGCAAGCTTTAGGATATAGAAATTTTTCCCTGAGGATAGCTAAATCTCCATTGATTGTAGAGCCTGGGTAGGCTGGGCTGAACTATAAAGATTTTTTGATGTGGGAATGCTGTTTAGTGTCTTCACTGATGACCAGGGTGATGGGACAGAGTGCACCTGCAAAAAGGTTGAAGGTTACACAAATTTAAGAGGAGTGGTTGATAGACCAAGAGGTCGATTTTGCTGTTGCTCAGAGGGAACCAGACAGGCTTGAGAAATAGGCAGAAAGATGAAGAAGAAAGAGAAATGCAAAGTCCTGCACTGGGAGAGGAATAATCCCATGCACAAGGACAGGCTGGGGCTCAGCTGCTGGAAAGCAGTTCTACAGAGAAGGATTTTAAGCTCAGGATGGACACAAAGTGGATCCTGAGCCAGCAGAGTGCCCTTGCAGCGATGAAATCCAAAATCAGCATCAGCTGCATGAGGAGAAGCCTTGGCAGCAGGTCAAGGGAGGTGATAATTCCTCTCTCTCAGCCCTGGAGTGCTGGGTCCAGTGCTGGCCTGCTGAGAGCAGGAACACAGTGGGTTCTGTGAGGAGATTATTAAGGAATTACAACAAGAGACTGGGAGATCTATGGCTGTTTAGCCTGGAGAAGAGAAGGTTTGGGGGGATCTTATCAATGTCTAGGAATACCCAATGAGAGGGTGCAAAGGAGATGGACCCAGGCTCTTCTCAGTGCTGACAAGAGGCAACAAGCACAGACAGACAGGAAATTCAACTGTAAATTAACCCTTTGTTATTGTTAGAATGGTCAAGTACTAGAACAGGCTGATCAGAAAAATTGTTGAGTCTCAACATTTGAGATATTCAGAAGCTGGTGGAAAAGGGGTTTTGAATAACCTGCTGTGGCTGACCCTGCTTTGAGCAGGGGAGTTGGACCAGACAATCTCCAGAGGTCCTTCCAGCCCCCAATTCTGTGAATCCTCTTTAGCAGTTATTCTTCTTGCAAAACCACATTACTTTGATTTATTTCCCACACAAGTCCTCATGGAAGTAAATAAAAACGATAATCCTACTTCATGCAGAAATACTTGGACACCCAAGCTCTCATTTGCACATGAGAGTCTCAGCATCTGCAGTTCACCATTTCCTACTCTTGTAATCACACCTTTATCTTCACTTTTACAAAGGGAGGTCTAGTAAAATTCACAGGTGTTTTCTGAGTTTTGTGCAATGAAAAAAACAAAACCCAAAAGCCTATTCCTCCAGAAGGTAAAAGGATTATTTCTGACTACTGCTAACAGACTTGGATATTCATTAACACTGAAATGCCTAAGCCAGGCAGCAGTTGAATGTATTTCTTTCAACTATTTTCTTGCAAAATTGTACTTTGTGCTGCATTAGCTCCCTTTTAAATTTTGTTTTCTTAAGCAGCAATTTTCCTGCGCAGTGGAAGCACTGGATACCAGCAGAGTCTGCCTGAATGTATCTGTCACGAACAGATATTTTTCAACCTATGATTCCCACCTCAGCTAATGTGTTAGAACCATGGACAGCCTGCATCCATCCTTGTGGACCATTCTGTGAAAAAAATCCAGGTTGTTTGTTGACAACTCTTTCAGGCAAAGGTGTGGAATTTTTGCCTGAGACCCTTGAGATATTAATGTGCAGCTGAAAAGGGTTTTGTCCTTTGTGGCAGTAAATCCTTCCTGAAAATCCCTGTTTTAGACCTCCTAATTTAACGACCCTTTGAGTCCTGTTTTGTCATTGACAACAGACTTGGTGAGTGGGAACAAGCACTTGAGGGCCTTTCCCAGTGAAGTACGTAAAGGGAGAATAAAAGTCTTGGTTTATAAAAGAAAGTAGAGTCAGACCCTCAGCTGCTGTGATCCATGAAGAAACTTTAATTTCGGTGAATTTAGAAAGTAGGTAAACAAAATCAGCCCAAAATAGTTAAACTCAAAAAAATAATATCTATTAAAGATAGTGGAAAGATCATGATGTTCTTTCTCTTTGCCTAAATAGGGTTGCTCTTTGTGGACTATTTTCCATGGAAAACTTTAGAGCTCTTGCTGTCTTGCATTCAGTTACATCTTCTTTTAACTTTTCTGTTGCCTTAAATATATCAGCACCAATTTATTGACATCCTAAACAATGAAATTCCTTCTCAATCCTTTTTGGCAGGTCACACTCTGCTGTTTGGGGTTTCATATTGCTGATCCATATATTTCAGACTGGAGGTGGGATTATTCTGTCTGGATTTAGATATCCACAATGTAGATGTTAACAAACGAGCTGGCTGTTCAGAATTCCTTTGCACTCTGGGAGAGAAGCTGAAAGTTTGGTTAAAATAGGTCAGACAAAACGCTTTCTTCATGTCTGCTTCTCTCTGTTGATATAAAAAGAGACTTGACAATGAGCTCATGTGTGAGGATGTATCTCCCAGGTTTCTAAAATTAGGAGACGCGTCCTAGGTCACTGAGGGGTTGATTTCCCAACTCTGCTCCTTGCTGGTGAGTGAGAACATGAGGGAGGGGCACCATGCCTTTTAATGAATGATGTAGCTGGAATATTACATTTGGGAACTCACAGGAGGGAAATTATAAAATGCAATGGGTTTTGCACCTTGTGTTGAGAGCCTAAAGACAGAAAAATACCAGGGGCATAAGGAAATGCAGCCCTCAGGAATTCCAGCCCTCAGGAGAGCCACTAAGCTGTTCAGAGGGCTGGGTCACCTCTCCTATGAATTCAGGTTGAGAGTTGGGACTGTTCATCCTGGGGAAGAGAAGGCTCTGAGGAGACCTTAGGGCACCCTCCAGTGCCTAAAGGGAGGTTAAAAGAAGGCTGGAGAGAAACTTTTCATGTGGTGAAAGTCCAAGGGTGAATGGCCTTAAATTGAAGGAGGGTAGGTTGGGATTAGATTTTAGGAAGAAATTCTTTACTGTGAGATTGGTGAGACACTGGAAGAGGTTGCCCAGAGAGGTTGTGGACTGACAATCCCTGGAGGTGTCCAAGGCCAGCAATCTGCTCCAGTGGAAGGTATCCCTGTCCATGGCAGGAGGTTGGATTGAGATGATAATTAAGATCCCTTCCAACCCGAGCCGTTCTAGGATTTTATGATAATTACCTGTTCATATATTTTGCACCCAGTAATTCTCCACCCATGTTTGTTCTTCATAAGGAAATGTTCTTCATTTCTCTGAGAAATATTGCAATAACTGAGTGTTGAGTGGTTGACTTTCCTGAAATTTATTCAGTCTGCAAAAGCTCAATTGCTCCTGCACATTGTCAGAAGCTTTCAGATTTCCACACTTGGGCAGTATCTTGGTCATGGGGCAGGAAGAGGATGTGGTGGGAGGCCCTGACTGGACACTGAAGTGAGATGAATTAAGGAGTGAATTCCCATTCGATCATCAGTGGTCTAAGCCATTGTGGGTCAGCTTTGAAATGTGTTGGTTTCCTTTCAAACCACTGGCACAGGTCCCAGAGGACCACAACAAGGAGCCCAGAAGATCACGTGGGGTTTTTTTGGGTGAGATCTCAGTAACAGCTCATAACTGTCTTGAAAAGTCACTAAAAATCCTCTTTCATTCATCAAAAAAAAAAAAA
>VZTJ01006073.1:220387-330386 GCA_013397795.1 Orthonyx spaldingii
AAAAAAAAAAAAAAAAATCCTCCATTGCATCCGTGCAGTGGGTACACTCTGCTCTATAACAATTTTACTCATTATTTGATATGGGGACTTTTTATCCTTTTGAGCAGCGATTTATCACCTTTTTTATGCCTCCCTGGGAGTAGTCCCATCGTACTTGGACAGGACTCACTGTGTGGTTTGGTTCATTGGTGACGTCAGACTGTGCATGTGACACTTGTGGGTTTCTCATGGAGGAATCGTCCTCAGCAGCCTCCAGAGTCCCTTTTTTTAGATGGGGAAAGAAATGGACACTTGCAGCACAAAAAGTTTTGCCAGAGTTTTTCCAACCTGCCCTTGAAGCATCTCAGACACTCATAAAGAATCTGCTGTGGCACTGAAAGTGTTTCCAGTGGACAAATAAGTTCACCTTCAGAGGGGATGAATTATTTTCTTAAGTAATTATTTGATCGAAACAATGTTCTTTCTTTCTTCTTCTTCCTGTATTTCATCCATGCTTGAAATAAACCCCTACAACCCATTCTATTTTAGCGTCCATCAGCTGATTTTCAGATTCTCAGACACTTCAACAGCCCTCCTGTTTCACCAGAGATAATTAAAGATTATTTTGAGGAACTGCTTATCCATAACTGAAAGGTGCAACCCCTCTGTTATTGGCTATTCTGACTTCACTAATTTTAATTACAGTGGTAGATGCAGATAAAACAACAACGTGGAGCATCAGTAATGAAATTACAGGATTTATCTACCAGTGACATCAGAAGAAAACATGATCATTCAAGCTTCCCTTCCAAATCCAATATTGATTATTTTTTTTTCAATACTGAATGGTAATGTTTCGTCAGCATTGCCTATGTTTTTTAAAAAAGTTTATTTTTCTAGCAAAACATAGCTGACAGTAACTATCTGGGAGATAGCTGGGCTTTAATTGGTAATAGAGACAACTGCCCTTTAATTGACAATAGAGATAAGTAGCCTTTAATTAGCAATAGATGGACTCTGAATGTATAACATACATGCCAGGAACAGCTAAATGATATAAAAGGTTCTGCTGCAGGTCCAGGGCAGGAGTCGTGGTAGTTGTTATTCCCTAATAAACACTCCAGTCTCTGTGGATGACATGAAGGCCTCAGCCCAGTATTTGGTGCAGGTTTCCATGACTACCTTGAAGGGGGAAAAAATGAAGTAGATTCTTTTCTTTTCCCTGCAATATGTGAAAAGAAAGCCATGAAACGGTTTGCAGATGTTCCTGTTGTCTCTTTAGAAGCTCCTTTGAAACTAAGACGAGGCGGAAAACAACCACACTCCACTCTTCAAACCTAGGGAATGCCAGCTTAAAGTAAAACTGGGTCTTCAAATTTTGGAAAGAGTGTATCCTAAAAGTCACCACTTTCCCCTGGGATATGTGTATCTGTCCATCTTTTAGTCAGGCATCTCCCACCCTTCCACTGCATTTTAATCATTTACTGATGCATTTTAGTGACAGAATGAAAGGATAGAATTCATCCTCCACACCCCTCGCTGGCTTTTCTGGACGGAGCTGCACACAGGAGTGCAAATGATTAGGAAATAATTTCAAATCCAATGGCTGCTAATGCATCTGCCTGGTTTTGTCTTGCTTCTGTTAATGGAATTCCAAGTCCTCATGGCTGAATGTCACCGGGGATGTTTGCTGTCCTCCTCAGCTGAGATCTTATCAATTGCTCATTATTTGATAAACCATCAGAAATACAGTTAAGTAATTAAATTCAGTGCCAGAACAGAGCATGAGTGACTGATCAAGTGAGGCTGGAAGAAAACAGATCAGTTTCGAGTGAATTTTATGAATCATTGTTCTCCCAAAATTTAAAGAGAGATTAATTTTCCTGCTTTATTTTTTTAATTGAAAGACTCTCACCTTTCTAAATACTGATGTCCTGGCAGTGTGTTGCAGTCAGTATAAAACTTGAGTGTCCTTTGGTTCTAAAAGTTCTTTCACAAATCAGTCCTTTGCAAATCAAAGTAGGATAATGAGAAATAAATCCAAATGCTAAAACAATTTCCCCTCACTCTTCTATTCTTTCTGGACAGAGACCAAGCAGTGGAAGTCACAGGTATGAATGACAATGTTGTCCATAGAAATCATTCCTGATTATGTCTTGGATGAATCTTTAGCCTGAGATTACAATTCATTCATTGCTCCTCTACTACCAAGTTCTCAGAGAGGCGTCAGGTTATTAACAAGTCCGGTAATGGATTTTGTTATCTTGACAAACTATCTTGGGAACCAGACCCCTAAAAAGCCCCCAGACAGTTTTTCTTTTAAGACACTACTGAAAATCATGAAGGGCCAATCACAGCTCCAGTGGTGATGCAGACAAGTCCTTTTTCTTGTTCAAAATAATCCACAATTCCTTCTCCCCTGGGTACCATTTAGGTGTTTGCAGCTACAGAACCTATTCCAGTATTTCTCTGACACAAGTTACTGAGCATACGGACAAGTCCTTTGCTTTTAAATTAGATATCCAAGACCATCTTTAAAATCTGCAAAAGCATGGGTGATCTCTAATACGTGCAACTCACAGTTCTAGTGTTGGGTTCTCTGTTTTCTGTCCATTTCTTTCTCATTCTCTCCGTGGTTCCCATATTTATAATAATTTTCCTCTTTTGCTGCAGAGATCTGAGCCTTGACGTGAAGACCTCAACCAAAACACCTGCAGAGAGCCTGTACTTCAGCCCTAATCACAGTGTTAACGAGCAAAACTTGTGCAAAAATAAGAGCGAAGATGGCCATCAACTGGAAGATCTGCTTCTTCAGCGTCGTATTGCTTCCTGTGGTAAGGAAAAATGGTTCTGTTTGCGTTGTTCTGATATAAATACATGTTCTCAAGGCCAGCACTTGCCAAGAGGGAAGGATCTGCTGCTGACATTGATTCTGGAATTTTCTGGGTGGTCTCACAGTTTGGGTTAAGACTTTTCCAACCTCCTTTGTTAATGAATTAGGACTGTGGTCACTGCTCGTCCTGAGAAGGGCAAGTCCATCCCTTGAGGGCATTTGTTCACTGTTTCTACCCAAGATTCAAAATGAAATAAAGTAAGAATTAGGAAAAAAATAGTGGGTCTTCTGTTTCAAATTCACTGGTTTAAGAATATTTTTTTCCAAACAGAGGGGATAAAATTAGAGATTCCCTTCATCCCCCTGTTAAACATAAACCTCAGGATATTCCAGGCAGTGCTTTTGGAGGCCTCCATTTCAGAGGAGCAATTTTAGGAAACAATACAAGTGGGCCTCTAAAGATACTAAAGACACTTAAAGTCAGTTGTCATCTTTCTGAAGATGTTTGACGCTTTATGAAGATGACAGGGATTCATTTTCCCCACAAGTCTTTATTTACAAACCAACGGGCTCTTCCACTAATAACTCAGGGTTAACACATCTGGGGACTGTAACTCTCCCTCTGCATTGTCCCTGAGCAGTGACTGGATCTCTCCTCACGTAACAGCCATAAAACCACCGAACAAAGATGGTTCTTTTCCCTTTGTAGCTGTACACAAGCCCTGCAAGAACCTCTTGTTGCATTTCAACACAGTTCTGTGTTAAACCATTGATCACAAATGAGCTTTTCAGCTCTTCTCCAGGAGCATTGCTCGCGGGCACTCGGTGACAAATGGCACCAGGATGGAAATCCTCCAGCTCATTCCCATTAAGAGCCTTCTACAACTCCTATGCAAATGCTTTACGCTTGCTTAATACACAGATATTCTCACCTTAGTGCGCTTTAATAGTCAGGTAGTTGAAAGAATTCATGAGGTTTAGTTAGTTTTACTTTTAAGTGACAGCTATTTAATGTGGTGGTGGTGTGACCGGAACATCTTTTAGCAGTGTTGGCAGAGTTTTTTGTTCTTGTGTATCAGTTTTGTGGCCTGTCTTGTACAGCGCATAGCAGGCAGCACATGGAACTTGTCTTTACTTTGGCACACAAAAATACAATTTCTTTCCTTTTGGCTCTTATTTTGAGTCCATTTAACTGCACATCTGAAATGGTATGTAATTCAGCTAAATTCTGTAGAATTGCGTTGGAACTGGTACCATACTTGTGTTCATCCAAATAATACAGTCCCTTACATACAAATATCTGGTCTTGGAATTTTTATCTAGAGCATGGCTCCTGTGACTCTTCCTTAGATTTCCTGGTCAGGTAAAAATGATTGCTTATTAAAAACTGAGTATGTTTAATTTTTATGATATATCTCTGACATTACTACAGTAAACTTCCTCTAAGCTAATGGGGTGGAGGAGAAAAACCCCCAAATTTAACCTTATTTAGGTACTGATGTTCATGTGGGATTCCTGACTATAAAAGGAGGTTAGCTCAAATTCAGATGCTGGGTTTTTTTGGACATACAAGTGTGGGCGACATGGATCCTGCCCTGGGAGAAACTGGAACTCTGAATTCCTAGGCATACAAACATATTTTTCAGACTCTAACCAAAAGAATTAAATGAATCAAAAGACAAAAGGTGTTTTGGTTAAATGACCAACAACCTTCAATATTTCAAGATTTTTGGTGCTCGGCTTCAGACCCTCAAAAGGTGGCTTGTTACTTAGAGGTGAACAGTTTTTAATTAAGGGAAATAAATGAACAAATCTCTTGAGCTCTCAGTGGGGTGACCTTCCTGGCAGATGGAGAAGGACAGCAAATTCCCAATTGCTCACGTTTCAGGACATAACTGTGGTTGCTGAGCTGGATAATTAGTGATCAGCTCCAGCTCGTGGAAAGAACAGCTCTTAATGAAATGCCACATAGCAAACCAGAGTTAATAAGAAGAAACCTGCTTTTTATTTGCTGCTTCTGCAAAGCTTGTGATCTTATTTATGATTGTAGGGGTTTATTTTAGTCTTTTTCAGGAATCCAGATCTTAAGGTTTACCATTTAATACCTATGAATTTGTGTGTTTGCACACACACAGCCTACCACAGACATTATACAATAGTTTCTGTATATTATGAATTTCTTATGGCATCCCTACATTTCTTTTCACAGATCAAATTTCAGGAAGGGTATAATATTATTTATGGTTCTTCCCTTGCTCTGATTCTTTTGCAGTCTTGTGGTAACACGTTTCTCTCCACTGGGGCACACCCTTTCCCTGCAAACCATCTCAAACGTGCTGTGCAGGTGACCTCAAATTGGCACTTTCCTGTCATGCAGATCTTCCAATTTTCTAACAAGGGAGTGGATGTGACTTTTAAAAAAATTAGAATAATTGAAAGTCATGCTAGACTCCAGAGAGTTCCTGGAAAAGTCTACTTTTATATTGCTTTCCTCTAAGCACATCTGGTGCTGTTCAAGGAATCTCCAGTCACTGCCAAGGACAGCTCATGGTCTCAGCAATCAGGATGGATCCCATTTTCCTTGGAGTGGCTTCATGAGCTCCTGGATCTTCACACCTGCTTGGTTGTGCAGTTTTTACCTTCGCCAATAGTCAGACCCATTTTGCCCACAAAAGCCCCCAAAGTGATGTCCACATCCATAAACAGACCAAGAAAGGACAAAAAGAGAACCAAGTATGAATGGGAAATTCCAGCTGGCCTCAAGTACAGGCTCTGACCAGACAACAAGTACATAATATGCTAAGAAATAATTAGAAATGAGAATTTTGAGCCAGTTCTAACTCTCAGAATCAAGGGTGGTTCAGTTTTTCATGTGTTTAAAAAACTGTTCTGCATTAACCTAACCTATGAACCATTTGGGACTGAAGGCACCATGATGCCTGCAAGGTCTTTAGAGGAATTCTCGAGCTTTATTTTTTTCCCAATTTTAAGTATTTTCATAGATTTAAATCTCTGTGTTGTTATTTTAGCTGATTTTAACCCATTTCTTTCAGCTGGCTCGCCTCTTCCCAGTCATTCCCATTATTTTCTTTGGATGAAGCTCAACCTGGGATAGTGGAAGGTGTCCCTGTCCATGGCAGGGGGTTGGAACTGGATCATCTTTGAGGTCCCTTCCAACCCAAACCATTCTGGGATTCTATGATGTCTTTTTTACTTCTGAATGCACTTCCACTGCCATTTTGATTGACTTTTTACTCCATTCATCTGCAATAACACTGGGTTATGTTGGGGTTTTTTAAATTGGAAAATATTAACAAAAGTCTTCATAAAATTATGGAGGAGAAAGGATCCTAAACCATCGTTCCTTTGTCTGGTTCCAAATGTACTTGAGAAACAATGAGTTTCATGACTCACAAAGTTGGCTTGGTGTATGAAGTGAATTTTAAATGTAACTGCAATGCAGGTGTTTTAACTGCCTGGAATAATTTGATCAGATGTATTTCTTCACCTAATACTTGGAATTTCTTGTGGGTACATATTTAATATTGCTAAGCTTAGATGTTTCCAGTGGTGGAATATTCTGTGTAATGTTTGATTGGCTGGGAAGAATGTTCCTGTCTCCTTTAACAAAAAGAGAAATATGGAAAAGGGAAGGTGTAAGTGATGCCTCTTGTACAACAATATTGAAGTGTGATCCCTGAGTGAGAGTCAGATGGGCAAATACAGATCTGGATGTACAGGCAGCACCTGACAGAGCAGAGAACGAAACCAGGATCTGATAATATTTAAGTAATTCATGAGGAGGTGAGGAGAGAAACTGAAGTGTTTGCTCTGCCCCTGTTTGCTGAAGGGGTAATATTTCTCAGTCTTCCCAGGGTGTGTATAGGCTGCAGAGCAGAGAACTCTCTGTATCCTCTATTATTCATCCCTGGCTGTCACTTCCAGTGCCAGGCTACCTTCAAATAGAATCATCTACGTTTCGGCCTCTGTTATTTTTAAAAGATGAGGCACAGTGTATTCAGACACAATATTCTGCTAGTTTCTCTCCCAGCCTGCAATGTTTTTAAGTGCAGCCCAAATGTGAGGCTCCTCAGGCACCAACATAAATGGTTGGGTTGGTCCCTGCTCTTTAAGCAAACTCTTTTTTTTCCCATTCCAGGGCTTAATGAGAGAGCTTTTAATGAGTTTACCTGCCTGGTGATTTGTAGCATCTCATAACCCCATTAGAGGAGTCAAGCTCTCTGTAGGACTGCAGGTTTCTCTGACACAGTGCACAGTTGCATGGGACTTTCCTGTTATTTATGTAATGAAAATATAAATATGTACAAACACAGCCAGGGAACTGCTGGGAATGTTCTCCATAGGAGATGAAGACTCAGCTAACCAAGGCATTAAAGCTGCTATAGCTTTTCCATTTTAATAGGAGGAGCTGGTGCTGGGGGCAATCAGCAGAAAATAGCAACCTCTTAAAAGCCTTGTTTAAAATAGAAAAACAAAATCTCGGGATGTGTAATGCTGGGTAAAGCAGTTTCAAAGAGCTGATTCAGAATTCTGGTATCACAAAAAGTCATCTGAGAAAATCAGTGTGGCAAAACCACAGAGACTTTGATGCCAGCCAACTTCAAGCACCTTTCAGAGGCACAGAAATTAGGATTTCAAGTTCCAGATGGTTGTTACCCTGTCATTTTGGTGGGATAGGGACTTACAGGCAGTGCCAGAGTGAGAGTTCTCTCAGGGTGAGATCTCCACCTGACATCTCCAAGTCTCTGGGGTTTTTTTTCTGAGAAAGCTCAGCGTGTTTGCACTCCTGTCTAAGATACCTGAAGGTGGTGGGAGCCCTGATTATTGTGTTGGTGCTCAGTCTGGTGCACTGGCACTTGTAAGCTCACCTGGGCACCTCAGGTGCCCGTCAGGGTTATTGCAGAAGCTAAAGAAAGACACTTGTTTAAAATATTCTTCATAAAATCATAGAATTATAGAATGGTTTGGGTTGGAAGGAACATTAAAGGTCAGGTTATGTCAACCCCCCTGCCCTGGGCAGGGACACCTCCCACAAGACCAGATTTTTCAGAGCCTTGTCCAGCCTGGTCTTGAAGCTTTTTAAGCTTATTAAGGTGATTTGCACAAAAGATGAATGACGGGGGGGAAAAAAAAGACTAAAAATACACTTTTACTACCAAAATGTGGTTCACAACAGTATGAACAAACACAGGCATCTACCACAACTTTCCTTTACACAGGGAAGATATCCAGGTCTTAGAAATGCAAGGCAGCAGGTAACAAAGCAAAAAATAGTTGCCCTATATTACATTAAAGTCTTCACTTTTTTTGACCTCTGGCAGTGGTAATAATTTCTGTGACAGGTAAATAAAATGATGAAAACACTGATTTAAGGACATCAGTTAATGTGATTTTCTTTTCCCTGCTGGTTTTGCATTCATGAGCTTGCAGGAGGGTTGGATGAGCAGTCAAATAACAAATTGGGCATTAAAAAGAGTTCTTAAAAAAGGAGCCTGTAAAAAGAAAAAAAGGTAGAATCAGAATCAGTGATTTTTTGTGTTGCTCAGCTGTTAATATCCAGCTCTGGGAGGGATATTTTTCAAGTCTCTAGTAAGAGTGTTGTGTGCCTGCAATTCCTTGGGTTTGCTGAGTGAGCAGCCCAGGAGGATTTCCTGTGCAGGCAGCTCGAGGAGAGAGCTGTGCTGCATAACCAAAGCTGCATGGAGAGGAGGGGGAAATGGAAGGAAAAGACCAGGAAGAGAGGACAAAAATATGAAAAAAAATCACTTTTACAGCAGTATTCCTCTATTAGGGATTTGGTCTCGTGTATTCCCTCCTGCTCCCCTCACCAGGGCCTGCAATAAAGAGTTTTTTCCCAATCTGTGAAATAAACTCTGGTGCTTCTCACAGTGAAGATGTGTCCTGTGGCAGGGACTGGGCCCTGCCTGGGGATCAGGGAGTGCTGCTGGAAGCCTTCCTGGGGGAGCACACGGGGTTGATGCCTTAGGATTTGAGCTTCTATATTTTTCATGGATCTGTCATCCTGTAATTCCTTAGTGTATAACTCTGGGCTCCATGTGCAGTGCTAAGCTACTGTTCCCTCATTGTAGACAAAACAATTCCTCCCTAGGCCTGAAGCTCAAGGACCCCTCACTGTCTCAGGCCCTGAGATGTGTAAACAACAGAGAATTGAGGGGAGCAAGCTTGGGGTAAATGACTTCGTTTTCTGGAGCTGTAATTGGAGGTCTAAGCCCTGATATGGATCAAATTTGTAAAGCAAATGGACCAAAATTATAAGGCATTAAAAACCCATGAGCAGTCGTCCATTTTGGGTGTAGGCCTGGGTGGGCTCTGACTGCCCTGAATGTACCTTTGAAAGCCCTTCCATAAATATAACTGCTTTTTATTCTCTTAATTCTGTCTAGTCTCTGTTCTAGGCAGTCCTGAGAGAAGGCATCAGGGTCAGTGCTCATCCCAAGGCCCCACCCCACAAACTCTCCAGACCGAACTTGCAACGGTCGCCTGAGCACAGCTGTAGGGTTGGGAAGGCAGAGCCTTCAGGGGGCTTCCAGGGCTTCTTTCCCAAAGCCACAACACCATGGCTGCTCAGCCAAAAGCTGTGAGGCCCATCAGAAAGAATTGCAGCCCTAAGGCCCAAGTGCTGCTGTCACTGCAGTCCCCAAGGGCACAGAACCCAACTCCACAAACCCCTCTCTGTTTCCCCGGGCAAGGGGTGAGTTGCTCACTCCAGGGTAACTTGTGCTCCTGATAAGAAAGTTGTCTTTCTCTCAGACTTATTTTCCCCATGAGAATGACTTGGAAGTGCAGATTTTGGAGCTGTGGATCCCGTCTGTACCAAAACCTGATGATCTCTGTGATATATTTATTTCATATCAGTTTTCCCTAAAAAAAGGACAACGTGAATGAATCAGAGCTGCCTCTGTACTTCCCTGTGCATGTTAGAGCTGAGTTCTGCACCTAAATAAGTCAGGAAATTTATTTAGAGCAATAATTAGTCCCCTAAGTGCTGGATGTTGGATTAGAATCAAGAGAATCGTGGAATGGTTTGGATTGGAATGGGACCTTAAAATTCATCTCATTCCACCCCCTGCCATGGGCAGGGACACCTTCCACTATCCCAGGCTACTCCAAGCCATGTCCAGCCTGGCCTTGGACACTTCCAGGGATCCAGGGGCAGCCACAGCTTCTCTGGGCAGCCTGTGCCAGAGCCTCAGATTAAAATATTTATCTATATCAATATATAGTTATGATTCTTCTCTACTTAGTGTCAAGGAACAGACACCTCTAGATATTGACATAACCCATCCTAAAATCCCCCTAACGCTCTCTTTACTTCAGGGCCCTCAAAAATTATCTTAGACTAGACTTTGGTCTCTTTAGTTTTCAGAAACTTCATTTTTATTGAACATTTATAAACGTTGTGTGCATCATGAATAGATGCCAGTAACTCACCTTTGCCCAACTGATTGTCTTGAATTCTCAGTATCTTGTGACTCATCTTGGAAGGGTGGTTTGTAAGGGTATCACGAATGCTGTTTACTACTGCTGTTTCCTGAAACACATGTTTTAAATTGAGTATTAAATGTGTGTTCTTGTATGGGTGAGGGCAGGTACCAATGGGTGTTTGGGTCTGGAGTTAAGAAAAATGACAAATGTATCCATGAAATACTTCAGAATCGTTATAAAAAACACCCAAAGACTAAAGAAGATCTATTTCAAACAAAACAGGAAAATATTTCCCCACAGAATAACATTTTAAAAATATTCTGTAGTACTTTCATAGAATTATTATTTCTAGTAGAGTTCAAACAATCCTATCTCAATTTCAACCGCTTTCCCCCCTTTTTTGTACCATCTAAGATTTCTAAATCCATTTTTTCTTCAAGCAGAAAACAATATGGAAATGAATCACTTCATAACACTCCTCAGGTCTTTTAAAAAGGAAAAAACGCCAGTTGCTTCTGGGGTTTTTTTTTGCTATCAATATGATTTAGACCATAAATTTAATCAACATGTTGAGGGAAAATAGTCTCAAGGAACATCTTTCAGCCAGATTTAATTTGTGCTGAGGAGTTTAATTGTTTCCCAACCTTTGTATGTGTTCAGTGCCTGACCTCACTGTTCCAATGTCCTTTATATCTGGAATTCTGTTGAGGATTTCAAAGCTGTAAAGGACTTTACTGTCCCTGCCCTTCCCAATAACACATTTCTGCAGTGCTCTTTTCTTGCTCAGTGGGCTTCTTTTGGAGTGCAAAATGCTCTAAAAGAATATTAATTCTCTAAGAGCTTTAGGCAGAAGAAACCACTTCATCTGTCGTGTCTTCTTTTCCAATGATTTTGGCCCCACAGTCTCTCTCCAGCTCAGAATCTGTGACCAAAGTGTTATTGAGGGGTTATTTAGGCTAAATCCAGGCTTTGCTTTGATTTGACGTCTCCTGAAAAAGTTGGTCAACAATTTCACCTACTGATGTTTGCACATTTGGGAAGGGGCAGTCCAGAGATTTTAATTTGTTTTTAATTATTCTTCCCTGATAGCCACATCTGAACAGGTTTGATATTTGCCACAAAACTATTTTAGACCTTTACTTTATGCTTTCTTGTTCGCTAAAGGCTTGCAAAAAAACTGATAATGCAAAATGTAGATTGGAGAAGATTAGAGATATGCTAAAGCTCAAGGGTAGAAAGTTGTTTTCACTTCCTCAGAGATTAAAGTGTTCTTTTTCCTGCTGCCCTCTGGCTGAGCTGGCTGTAGTTATTAGATCTCTGTTAGCCAGTTATGATAGTTTGCTCCATTATTTAAAAAACATTAAACAATTGACAAATTTGCACCGCAATAGGAATTAAATCCTCGTGTAATTTCAATCTAAGCCTGTTCTAGTACCTCTCCCAGCAACACAGATGTGCAAAATCTAAACCTTTTGGGCATCATATCTTGTTTATTGTGTCTGGATTAATGCAGGTGAACAAACTGCATCTCATTTAAAATAACTATTGACTCTCACTGTGTATTTTCAGTTTAAAAGTTTTGACCCCAGAAATGACGAATTTACTGTTCATCCCATAAGTGGCTGTAGCTGCAGGCATTCCCAGGAACACTTCATTTGCAGAGCAGCTGTGGGAGAGTCAGGGATTTTGTACAGGCAGCCAGCATCAGTGGGAATGGCTTGAAAGATGCTGAAGGGTCTTTAATATCCTAAGGAAAGCAGAGTAATATGATCACAAAAATGCATATATATTTATTTTTCTATTCCTCCACATCATTCATCTACCCTTAAAACCTGAATGCTGTGGGTCAGTTCAGCTAAATTTGACAGAAAGAACACATTCTCATAAAAATCAATTTTCTGACAGTTTCATGCGGGTGTTTAGGCAGAGATTTTATTCTAAATTCCTTAGAGAAAGGTGAATTTCACAATAAACTCCATAAACTTGTTAGACAAAAGAGTATCCAAACTGGAATTCATCTTAGGAAAAGGGTTGATGGCTTTAAACTGAAAGCGGGGAGGATTAGATTGGATATAAGGAAGAAATTCTTCCCTGTGAGGGTGGGGAGGCCCTGGCACAGGGTGCCCAGAGAAGCTGTGGCTGCCCCTGGATCCCTGAAAGTGTCCAAGGCCGGGTTGGATGGGGCTTGGAGCAACCTGGGATAGTGGGAGGTGTCCCTGCCCATGGCAGGGGTGGAACTGGATGAGCTTTAAGGTCCCTTCCAACCCAAATCATGAGAGCTTGAGGATCAGTGTTCTTATTGACCCCTTTAGGTGCTTGATTTGAGCAATTCTGCACTTCTTGGTCATCATTTCTCTGTGTTAGAGCCCAGCTGAGCTGCCCTGTCCCTAAAAGGTGTGGAAAAGAGGAACCCACTGGATGCCAAGGTGTGCTTCAGTCTCAGTGGAGGTGCCAAGGGCAGATGTGTGAGACAGGAGGGGCCTGGTTGATCTCGCAGCATTGAGGAGAAGCACATCCTGCCTGGAGATCTGGCCAGGGGTGAGGAGCTCTGGCTGACACTTGGCTTTCAGACATTCTGAGCTTCGTATCCTCACCTATCCTGAAACAACAGAAAAAGGAACGTTGGGTTGTGTATTCCATCTCTTTTGCAGCTCAAACCATTAAAACATTTTGTCACTTGGATCTCAGTGAAATACAACCTCAGGTCATGAATTCATTGCACTGAAGGGATCATCAAACATCCCTATTTTTCTGCCTGTTCCCTCACACTTCTTAGTCCAAGGCCTGGTATATGAATTATTCTCACCCCCAAAATCCACATCCATGGATAGCACGTGGCAGAGCAGCTGGGGACACCCCTGGGTATTGCTGCAAAGCAACTTTTGCATTCTTATACTTATTCATTCTCCACTCCACAACAGCTTATTTATTCTATTTATCCAGCTGTTTGCTAGTTTTATTTCAATATTCTAGGGATTTTTTTTCCTGTGAATTAAAGCAATAGATGGGGACCAGAAATGAAAAAGTTTATTTTCCTTTGGTTTTCACGCTGTAACCTTCTGGTTATAACATGAATTCTGCAGCTATTTCATTTAGGGAATACAAAGATAGGAATTAAACTTCTTTTCCCTTTTGTATCCCTGGATTTTTTTCCTACACCTCTGTTAACAAAACCCAAAATGACACCATGTGAATGACAATCAGTATTTCTGGGGCAGCTCGTCTTGTCCTGAGGTCAGCTCCCACTACACGGTGCTGCTTGCAAAGGGGAGCTTTGGGATGTTGAGAAATGTGCAGTGGCATTTCTCCAGCTGTGCTCATGGATCTGGGAAAAAACCCCAAACACCAACCAGCTGCAGAGGCTGGTAGAAGCCATTGTAAAACAACGGTTAAAACTGGGGAAGAATTAAATGTATTGCAAGGAAGGAAAAAGAAGGATTTGACAGGGATGTGTATGACTAACATTAATCTAGAGAAAATTCTGACGTCAGTACTGCTTTTTGGCATTTGGGGGCATTGTTTTTATTATTCAGAGCTTTGGGATTTTTTTCCACGTGTGAAAATGTGCAATATTTATCTGTTATGAAAGGTGTAATGTAGAAATTCTGAACACAGTAATCTTGAGGATCAAATAAATGAACTAACATATTGGAATCACCCAGAACAACCCATGATGGACAATACAAAAGAGGTTTCACCAGTTCTGCTTTCAAATCTTTGTTTAGCTGAAGTATGACAGCAATTTGCTCTCCTGGCAGAGGAATCCCTGCTCTGCTTCTCCTTTCAGCATGTATTATACATGGAGTATTTACATGTGTTAATGTTTTCTTCCGAGAGCAGGGGAATCAAAGCAGCCAAAAGAGCTGCTCCCATTCCTGATCCTGTCATTCTCCCTGGAAAATGAAACTTTCTTCTTTCTATTAACTTCAATCTGAATAAATTAGAACATTATGACAATTTAACGTTACCATTTCAAGGGCTTTGGAATTATATAACTTTTTTTGTCATGTTACAATTCAGAAATGAGTGGAGAAGAAATGCTCTGCACGTCTTTATTCCATCGCACGTGTCTGACTCTAGATGGACAATAACCAGAGGATCACAGAATCAGAGAATCATGGAATGGTTTGGGTTGGAAAGGACCTTAAAGCTCATTCAGTTCTCCCCCCTGCCATGGGCAGGGACACCTTCCGCTGTCCCAGGGTGCTCCAAGCCCCATCCAACCTGGCCTTGGACACTTCCAGGGATCCAGGGGCAGCCACAGCTTCTCTGGGCACCCTGTGCCAGGGCCTCCCCACCCTCACAGGAAACAATTCCTTCCCAATATCCCATCCAACCCTGCCCTCTGTCAGCTTAAAACCATTCCCCCATGTCCTGGCCCTCCATCCCTTGCCCCAAGCCCCTCTCCAGGCTCTCCTGGAACCCCCTTAGGCCCTGGAAAAGGCTCAAAGATCTCCTTGAAGCCTTCTCTTCTCCAGGTGAGCACCCCCAGCTCTCAGCCTGTGCCTAAACTCCCTGAGAAATGAAATTAATGTACATGGTGGAACTGAGTTTTCTTTTGTAACTGGAAATTCACCAACAGAAGAGAGATTACGGCCTGGATATGAGCAGGGAGGTGAAGATGAAGATGTTATGGTCAATAACTGAGAAATTCTGGGCACTTCAGGTCCTGGGCAGGCATTCATGTGGGGAAACCCAGCTGAAACTGAGCAACAGCCTTTTCTGAGGTTTTGGTTTACTAAGAACAAGTCACAGATAAGAACTTGTGCCTGTCCTGCCGATCAGGGAAGGTTTTCTGAGGTTGGGTTGCACTTTCTGTGTGGCTCTCAGCAACCATCACTGAAAAAGAGGCAAAATTTGGCTTCTGCTGCTGGGGTAGGTAATAGGTCGAGACACATCAAGTTGTGGGAATGAAGGATGGCTGAGGATTCCAGAACCAGTGAGGTTTTGATGTGGTTGGATATCAGGAAAAGTTTCCCCCCCTGAGGCTGGTCAGGCACTGGAACAGGTTTCCCAGGGAAGCAGTCATGGCACCAAGGCTGACAGAAGTCAAGGAACATTTGGACAATTCTCTCTCACCTGGTGGGAATTTTGGGGTGTCCTGTGCAGAGCCAGGAGCTGGATTCAATGGTCCTTGTGAGTCCCTTCCAGCTGAGGATACTCTGTAATTCCTTGTCACAGATGAAGCAGGATCCAGCATTTTCAAGCTCAAATACGTAACACTGGGCTCTTAGTCAACAGTCAAGGACCCCATTAACGTGGCATGCACAGAAACCCCAGCAGAACTCTCACCCCATTCTCCAGGGTGCCAAGTTATTGACACTTCTACACCTTTAGCACATTGTGACAGCACAGAAACCTCTTTTCCCATGAGAAAAATCTATTTGTTTATGGAAACAAAGATAAAGGTGTTCGAGCCCTCATGCACCCAGGTGGCCAATTGGCTGCAGGAGGCGTACAGCTAATGGCCAATCATGGGAGAGTCCATTTTGTATATAAAAGCTGAATTTAATAAATAAATTGACCTCTTTTGCCATTTGATCTCGACCTCTTCTTGTTTTGACAGCGGCTCAACAGCGACAGCACATGAAATTTAGGAAAAGATGTTTGAATGTATCAGCCAGCACTTCTTATCTGTAATGTAGAGCTGTAACCATTCATACTTTGGCTCTAAAGCCTTTTTTTTTTTTGCCTTTTCCCCTTTCTTGGAAAAGAAAAATTGTCTCCTGTTTAAATATGCAAACGGTTCTGAGTCTCAAAACCTGCGCATTGCAGTCAGCTGCAAACAGCACAGCTGAGGCATCTGCCAGCCTGGGAAAGAGCCCCTGTGCCACCAGCTCTGCATCCACAACTTCCCCGTGCCTGCTGCATCTTGCTGGAGCTGAGAACAGCAGGACTTTGCTGCCGGGTTAATAAAATCCATCCCGAATCTGTCCTTGTTTAGTAACGTGTCCTTTATCCGAGGAAATTTCTGTGCAGCACAAAAGGCAGAAGATGCTGGAGCAGAATCTGGGTCATGACAAGGCTCTGAGAGTGAGACCTGTGGCTTCTCTGTCGGGCTCTGAAATGCATCCAAGCCCTGCTGGTTTGTTTGGAATGAAGTCACCCTTTAAGGGGGAGATGTGCTGGTATCACAAGACCATCTCAGTCCCTGCGTGTTGTCCCTCCTTAAATCAAACCCTTCCCTGCAGTGATAAAGGAGTAAAACAGGGATTGGAGGGCGGGTGTGCAATCTGGCACTGGGTTTTGCTGGTTTACTTTGTTTTCTAGTAATTCTGCAGTGGTATTTTGTAAGACATTTCTGAACTGCTTGAAACCTCCTGGAGGTTCAGTGCATGAAATGGTCACCGGTAGGATTTTCTAAGAAGGCCTCATGAGCAGTGCATGTGTACTAAATTTATTTTTGCACACATTTCATGCTCCTATCCTGACGCCACATGAAGCAAAGCCTTTGGATAAAGAGTCACACAGGGATAGGAAATGCACTTTCTGCAGGATTAAGTAATAAATTGCTTTTTTACATTATGGTCCATAAGCACTTTGAGTTACAGTTTATAATGGCAGAGTCTTCTTGATAGGGCAATAATAAATAATTATATTGACACAAAATGTTAGGAAAGGGGGAAAAAAAAAACCAGGAAAAAGTTTGGAAAGGAGGAAGAGTGAGATGGATGTGTAACACACCCGCAGCAAGAACTGCTCTCAAATATGTTGTCCCATGCTAGTCCAAATTTTAACACAGTAGGTTACCCTTCCAAAACCTTGACTTTTGGGGATCCTATCCCATAGTAATGTGGGGAAAAAAAAAAAAAAAATTAAAAATCAGGAGTGTTCAGGATTGACTTCTACTGGGGAAGATTTCCTGAGGAGGCTCCAGCTGGCCCAGTGTTAGTAGGAATTATTTCTGGATATTGTGCCCAGGGTGTAATTTGGACCAGAGGTTCCATGTGGGTTTTTTCTGGTTGTTTGCTGGTTCCCTCTCTGCTCTCCTCCCACATCTGCTGCTCCCAGCTCCTCAGAAACTGGATTGAAGTGGATGTGTCTGAATTTTTCATAATGTGCAAAAAGAAATTCCCTCTAATTGTCACACCTTGTCTGAGATGTGATGGAGTTCAGTCCTTGTGACTGAAGAAAGGAATTGGGTGTGACTGTGTTTTCCTGTCTCTCCTGCTCCTGTGAAAATGTCAGTAATTAATTACTGCTTATTTTGGTTTTATTGTGGCTAATACACAGGTCCCTGCTGCCTGTGAGTCTGGGCTTCTCTTTTATGGCATCTCTGAATGAATTTTGTGGTTTTATTGCTCCTTTAAAACATCAGGGATGGGGAATTGAGGTCTAAAGTTATTTTTCATCACCTGTTCACTGCATGTCCTTGAGAGGGGCACATTTGTGCTGCATTCAAATCACAAGGCATGACCCTAGTCCAGAGCTGCAGGTTCTCAGGCTCTGAAAATATTATATATAAAAAATATAAATAATATGACTATAATGTAGGTTATAGGGTTAAAGCCAAAGGCCAAATCTCCCACTGAAAGTCATTATTTGTTAATATGCATTAATGGAGGAATTAAAACATTTAATGAGAGAAATACTATAAAACAGGTAATGTGAATTCTTACATTCAGTGGTGCCCAGAGCATCATTAAATGACATTAAATTGTCATTTTTAAGCTTCTAGATGCCCAAGGCAGAGATGCTGTGGTTGAACTATGAATTACAAACATACCCAATCCCTTCTGCTGCATTGCTGGGGGGATTTGTGTTGGTGGGACTGATCACTCCACTGGCAGGGATTTATCTGCCCAGGGCTTGGTTATTCACTGTCAGGATATCACTGTGAACCAACAGAGATTTTGTTTCCTGAGAATTGCGTTGGAATGTTTCTGTTCAAGAGTTGTTCCCAGATATTTAAATGCTGGTGATCATCCATGATTAAAGTGTGTGCCCAGAACTTCTGCAGTCTGGGGGGGGCTTAAGGTGAAAAAACAAGGCACAAATAAGAGTTTCCAAGGAGGAGGATGGGGATGGGATTCACCAGTGCTGGATCTGCAGCCACTCGAGTCACCTTGGGCCCTCATTTTTGTTTCCAGCAGGAAACAAACACTGACTCTGCAAGTCTCTGCGCTTTTTTTTCACCCTGATAACTTGGGCCATAAATATTGATCAAAACCGAGTGTTCAAGGCATTAACTGGCTGTGAGAGAGGCGTTTCCTGATGCTCCTCAGCAGCACAGCACCGAGACAGCCCGAAACACAGAGACAAGGTGCCTGTCAGTAGGCAGACAGTCACAGAAGCAGGAACTCTGCTTTGTCAGATCACCTAATGAAAGCAGCATTAGTGTCATTCTCTGTGGGATAAACCCACACTGAAGGATCGTGGTAGATAATAACATTAGAGAGGAAAAATCTGGAATTCTTTATTGTGTGGAAAATTCAGTTGTTTCAATATCTTTTGTCATCCTGCAGGAATGTCTTAATATATTATCTCAATTTTTTTTTCTTTCTGATTTTTTTCTTCTTATTTTTTCCTCTTCTTATTTGTTTTGGTTTGGTGTTTTGGTTTTAGGGGTTTTTGTTTGTTTGTTTGTTTGTTTTGGGGGTTTGTTTGTTTGTTTTCCAGTTTGCTTTGGTTGGTTAAGTTTGGGGTTTTTTCCCCATACAGGAGATTGCATTATCTTTTAAAACTCAAAGTACAAATATTTCTTACCCCTAAACTGGTTTATTTGGATCATAAACCTCACGGAGCCTCTAAGAGAGTTGGAGACGGACTTTTATCGAGGGCCTGGAGTGACAGGACAAGGGGGAATGGCTTCAAACTGCCAGAGGGCAGGGTTAGATTAGAAATTAGGAAGAAATTGCTCCCTGTGAGGGTGGAGAGGCTCTGGCACAGGGTGCCCAGAGAAGCTGTGGCTGCCGCATCTTTTCCTTTCTAATCCCTTTAGCTGAGTTCCGTGCTGGTGCTCTGACACCCAACTCAGTCTGCTCCCTTCTCTCCTTCAGGATTCAGTACTTTATTCCATTCCTTGAGTTTTTACAGCAAAATTCTGATGAAACCTTCCAGAAACAAGAAGGAGAAAGGAAGGTTTGCTGAGAAAACAACTCTAAGCACAGTTTTTTGTGCAAAGATTTGCTTCCTTTGGGTTCTCAGTGGGGTTTTTTTTAGTTGGGAGGTGATTATTTTTCCCTCCACTTCAGCACAATACCAAAGCCAATGTCTCTGAGCACTGAAAGAAGGACAGAAATTGAGAATAAGCTTGAGCACTCCCAATTACCACTGTAATGAGCTCATTGCCTCCGTTCTCCAGTGCTCTCCCCATTCCCAGAGCCCCTTTGGGGAATATTGGAGTAAGAGCTGCAGCACGAGGCACTCACTGGAGCTGCCTGCAGGGGAGAGAGAAAGGGAAGAACGTGCGTGATAGTCGAGGGCAAATAGCTTTAATTTAATTAGCAGATTAATTAAAGCTTCCTCCCCTGGGCAGGGTATGTGCGTGTGTGTGGAAAGTGTCTCTGCAGCCTCCTGGAGCTGTTCATCAACGCATTCCTGTTCCAAGTGTGACTCAGATGGGGCTCCTGTTGAACTTGCTGGGAGCCTCTGCAAAACAAATTTCCTGTCAGGGACCTTTTCTCTTCAGGGTTTTGTTTAAATGTAATGAAGTAAAAACAGGCAAATAATAACAAGTAACAAAAACTGGCTTTGCAAATGAACGTGGTGGCATCCAGCAGCACGGCAGCTGCAGAGCTCCTGGAAGCTCCTCTGTTTCCTGATGTCCCTGCAGTGAGAGAGGCCTGATGTTAGCACAGATTCCCCCAGTGAAACTCCTCAAGAGTTCTTTGCAACCATTCAAGAATTTTTGGGAGCCTTGACTCTGCACTCTTTGCACGGGTCCTGAGGAAAGCAGAGAAGGCCAACAGTGTCCTGGGCTGCATTAACAAGAACAAGGTCAGTAGAGAAAAGGAAATGTTTATCCTCCTCTACTCTGCACTTGATGGACCATTTATAGAATCACAGAATCACAGAATGGTTTGGGTTGAAAGGAACCTTAAAGATCATCCAGTCCCACCCCTGCCATGGGCAGGGACACCTTCCACTGTCCCAGGGTGTTCCAAGCCCCATCCAGCCTGGCCTTGGACACTTCCAGGGATCCAGGGGCATCCACAGCTTCTCTGGGCACCCTGTGCCAGGGCCTCACCACCCTCACAGGGAACAATTTCTTCCTTATATCCAATCTAAACCTCCCCTCTTTCAGTTTAAAGCCATCAACCCTTTTCCTAAGATGAGTTCCAGTTTGGATACTCTTCTGTCTTCCTAATGTCTAATCTAAATCTACTACTTCTGGAATATTGCATCCAGTTTTAGGCTCCTCAATATATAAAATATCTCAATCAACCATAGCAAGTTCAAAGGAGGGATACTGAGATGGCCTGTGTGGAGAAGATGAGGAAATTTTGCTTATTTGCCTGGTGGAAGGGGAGAAAATTTTGGGGGCAGCCTTGTGGCAGCCTCATGGCATTTATGAGGAGACCATTAGGAGAAAAGAGCTCGGGTTCTCATCATGATGTGTGGCAGGAGAACAACAGACCTGAAACAAGGGAGGTTCATGTGGGAGAGAATCCTTTTTACCCTGAGGAGAGGTGAGCATTGGAGTAAATTCCACTGAGGTTGCACAGTCCTCATTCTCAGAGTTTTCCAATACCCAGGTGGGAAAAAGCCCTGAGAGACTTTAACCAATCCCATTGCTGACCCTGCTCCCAGTGGAAGGTTGAGCTGGAGCCTTCTGGAGGTCCCTTCCAACCTGAATTACGCTGTGCTTCCATGATTCTCCCTGGAACACACACGTGATAGCTGACATCATTCACAGAAAGCCACCAGAGACAGGAACATCTGGGTGAAGGGAAACAGTAGGAGGGACTGAAGCTTTAAACATAAAATCTGTAGACCAGGAAAAAAATGGTTAAGGCAGCTGTAGGTTGTCTTTGATATCCTGTTGATTTTGGGTTGCTCTGGCAGCTGATACAGATTTCCAGGGCTGCTCTAAACCGGGGACATTCCTGTGTTGCCAGTGCTGCCTAAAGAGTGAAAAAGGTGTGCCCTTCCCAAAAATCCTCTGGAGAAAATAGAGGAGAACACACCTCTCTGTCTGCTGACAGAAAACACAGGTGTAAAAATGATGGTCCAGGACCTTCTTAAGGATCATGTGGAACACCCTATTCAGGATTTAGGTGGGAATTTCAGGTTTCTGAGTAACCAGTCATTTTGCCAAGACAGCAGATTGATCTAGCAGAGAAAATCTGGGAACTGGGAAAGCAAGATCATTGTCACCTACAGGTTTGCCCCTCTGGATCAGCAGTTCCTCAGATTATACGAACAGCATGTCCCAGATTGCTCAGGAATTAAAGTGTTTCTATTTCAGCTCCCTCAGTTCAGGTGTTCAGCTGAATCTGAACATCTCATCCCAGATTTATGTCAATATAAATCCTCACTTCTCAGCCAGGCACAAGGAGTTCAAAAAGGGAGATCCCACCCTCTGACTTCCACTCCAGTCATTTCTACTTATTGATCAATCTGAACTTCTGTGCCAAATCTGAAATGGTTACCTGAGGCTGGAACAGTCTGATCATAGAGGAAAAAAAATACTCAGTATTTATCCTCCTTTGTCAATCACAAATTCCAGCAATTTACGTATTCATGACTTGCCTGTAACACCCCATCCAGGAAATCTCTTGCTGTGACAGAGACTTGGCTAAACCCTGGATCCACACTGGGCTGTTCTCTTGCCAGCAGCTCTTCCATGTCACAGCCTGTGTCAGGAGTTGGAAAATGTCCTTGGAAGTGATTGTCAGTGATCTGTGCAAGCCCTGCACCCCTGATGTCCTGCAGTCAGGTCACGCAGCCCAAGTTTGCTCCGTGCTAAAATCTCTCAAACTGGTGAGAATCTTCCCACAAAGTTTTGTAAGGGAGTAGACCCCGATTTGAGCGCTTAAATTCCCTTTCTTTTGAACAATTTGAAAAATAAGTGGGGATTGCAATGCTGGCAGGAGATTATCAGCTTTTCAGGCCTAGGTTGACCTCTGAGGAATGAAGGAAAAATCCAACCTGTGCTATTGAGGGTTGTACTTCAGAATTATATCTTTGGGGAAGAAATTCTCAGGAATTGCTGGAGAAGGCCTTTTTTATGAAATAAAATCAGCAATCAGAAGGGCTGGTGAACCTTTAGTTTCATCTCAAGTGAATTATGTCCAGCAAGATTTTTAATCACGTTTCCAGTGAGTGGTTCATCCTGCCAGTAGAAGGCTTTGAGAAGCACCACCTGCTATTAGAGTTAAGGGGATATGTTGGTTTAATCCAAGATAACACTTCCCATGGAACTCCTCAGTTGTCCTGGGAATGCCTCACAGTGCTCAAAGAGAGGTTTTACAACTGGGGAACCTGCAAAAAAGATGGAGGGAGACTGCGTACAAGAGCCTGTGGTGACAGGACAAAAGGAAATGGCTTCAAACTGAAAGAGAATAGATTTGGATCAGATATTGGGAAGAAATTCTTACTATGAGAGTGGTGACACCCTGGCACAGGGTGCCCAGAGAAGCTGTGGCTGCCCCTGGATCCCTGCAAGTGTCCAAGGCCAGGCTGGACAGGGCTTGGAGCAACCTGGGATAGTGGAAGGTGTCCCTGCCAATGGCAGGAAAATTGGGTAAAAATGATCTCTAAAGTCTCTTCCAATCCAAGCCATCCCATAATTCTACGATACCACAAAAAGACAGTTCAGGCGAAATCAAAAATAGGTTTACCCCATGTTGTGTAACACAAATTTTGTCCAGCATTCACTTCAGAAGGCATCCACTGAGAGAAGGGAGCTGTTGATTGTGCTGCTGCTCTTTTCTAATCTGCAGTGGGATGTGCATCCCTCCAGGAGCCGCCAGCGTTAGAGGGTACCCACATCTTAAATTCACATCAGAACTTTGAAAGGGATCGATGCCCTTTCTTGGCAGCGTGTTCTGCTGGTGGTTTGCTTTTTTTTCCCTGCACAATTTGCTTCAAGCGTGGTGTCCAAGCTCTGCTGCAGATTGGGGCTGGATTTGAACGAGTTCCCGATGGCTTCACCCTTTCACTGAGAGTGAAGTGTTTCGAAATCACCGCGGTTTGGGTGCCATTTACACAGGAAGACAAAAAACACAATCAAGTGACAAACCTCAGGCCTTTCTGGGGACAACAGCTTGTTGGACTGCCAAGCCAGTGTTGTGGGGCCCAGCAATGATGCAAATCAGTTCTGGAAAAAAAAAAATTCGGATAATCAGAGCTCCTTCCCAAACCCCTCTATTTTTAACACAGCATTTTGCAAGTCTTGGCCCTGGTTTGACCAGCTGAATCATTGCTTGGTGAGCACAGGGACTCAGACTAATGGTGTTGTTTCCATGACAAAGTGAGCCTCTTCTGGCAATGCTCACGGAGCAATGTATCATTTCTGAAACTAACTTTGCAATGCTGGAAGTCATCTCAGAATTAGTAAAATCTGTGTAATTCAGCTTGAAGTGAGTGATCTCATGTACTTTTTGGATTAAACTCCTCTCTTGCATTATTTTAGAAACAACACTTAGGCAAAAGTTGAATCACACTTCAATTCATCTTTGTGTTGATGTAAACCAATGTCCATGAAGGATTTAATGAAGTTTTGCTGTCGTTGTTGTTCCTGTCCTTCTTTACCCCTCTCAGTGTCACGGTGACCTGACACGGCATATCCAGAATGGAATAGAAATGTTCCCATTCATTAAAAAAAAAAAAAAAAAATCAGGACTTTACAGACTTAACACAAAAATGCAGAAAAGGAAAGAGCAGCCAGTGGTACTGAATTTAATCTGGTGTTTAATCTGGTCTTTATAGAAATGCCAAGTGAATTCCCATTTCACCAGCACATCATTACTAGGACTTCAAAGCCAATTTTCTGGTCGTGGAGTTTCTCAGGAATACTGGTGGCATCTCACTTCTGCAGATCCACTGAGTTAGCTCGTGTAGGGAAATCAAGTTTTATAGCAGTTGTGAATAATCTTATTGAGAATAAAATGAGCAAATTGGTATTTATTGAATAACTGAATGCAGCCAAAGACAGTTCAGGTTTTTTGGCTGAACTTCTGCACTCTTGGTGTATATATATAATTATGCAGACCAAATTTACATGAATTTTATATATATATATTTATTATTATACATACAAAATTTATTGTAAATACATAGGTTGTAATAGAGCAACATGATTGTTATTGATTTTACCATAATTTCAAGGAAACAGCAAAGAGTTAAGTGCTGGAATTTACACACAGCACAGATCAGTTTATATTTGCGGTGGCCACCTTAATAAAAACAAAAGAAGACAAATGAAAGCTCTGAATTTGTTGTACATCTATAGTGCCCTGCCAGCCTCTTGTGTTCTCTCAGAACTAAACAGATATTGACTGTCTTTTACTATCCTTGCATCTAAATGAATATACACATTTTCTAAACTGATGTGAGTCAAAATCTTTCACTACACTGAGAGTAATACGTTTTTCAAAAACCTGCAATTTTCATGCACTATCCACTTGGATTCTCGATTTTTTCTAGTGTGTGTCAAAACACTCTTTAACTGCACATATCACTGATCGGTTCTGGGAAGCTGAAAGCAGGAAATTGCAAATGTCCTCGAGGCAAAAGAAATGGGCTCAGGAGGCCATGGAGTTCAAGCTTACTCTGCCATTTGAATCGGGCTCTGCCTGCAGTTGTTGAAGACTGACTTGGCACATTAAAGGCTCAACCACTCCATGGTCAGTGGAGAAACATCCGTGGATCCTCTCAGGAAAATGTGGTGACATTAAAGCCCCTCTGCATTCAACACACAAACCTTTTGTTATTAACAATCGCAGCCTTTTTGATGTTCCCAGATACAGAACTGCTTGTTAGCAGGGATGACAGGCAGCTCCTGTTCTCTCCTTTGAGGCTGATGCTTCCTCCCTTCCTTTGCTTCCTGTTACAGTTTCCATGTTCCCCAAAATTATATTTTTAAAACCTGTTGATGAAGTGCTACAAAATGGCACAGAGGTGGTTATGGGAAGTCGCATCAGAATATTGTGGCAAGAGTGAAAGCTTAAGGAAAGCTGCAGGGGCAGGTAAAGCACATGGCTCTGGTGCTCTCTCTGTCCCCACCTGAGCCTCCTAAGCCAGACTTACTGAGACAGAGTTGGCTAAATGTAATCTGTTTAGTCAGAGACATCTGACTCGATGTGCCAGTCTGCAAGGAGAACAGTGAAGTCTGACCTTTTAACCTTTGGCTTTCTTTGCAATCGATCAAGTCCTGGCTTTGATACATCTCTAGCAAACAAGATACCAAAAAAAGTAAGGATAAATCACACTCTTTTGTCTTTTCACTATGGATTGAATATAGATTTTCTTATGGTGGGTTTCTTAGTATTCTGAAAGAGAATCACAGAATGGTTTGGGTTGGAAGGAACCTTAAAGATCATCCATGAGCAGGGACACCTTCCACTGTCCCAGGTTGCTCCAAACCCTGTCCTGCTTTGCCTTGGACACTTCCAGGGATGGGGCAGCCTGGAATAACCTGTTCTAGGTTCTCACTAACCTCCATCATTTGATGGACTTTGGATAAATACATGCGTCTCTTTGTAGCATTTAACATCCACAATTTTGAGCTGAAGTGTTCTGTAAGTTCTGCAATTTAACAATAAATGTGTGAAGAAATATTTCCTTTTGTTTAGTCGCATTCTGCTTGCATGGACAATGCATTATTATTAATAATAATAACAACAACAACAATATTATTACTAAATTACAGCTTTCCCAATATGTACCTGGTGAACTGTCCAGAAACTGCCACGTTTGTGTATTGAGACAACCCCTGGACACTCCTCCTTTCATACCTGGGCAGCTGTGGAGAGTGAACCTGCACTAACAGCAGAACTCTGTTTTTCTTACTATTTCCCTCCTATCTTTTTAAAATATTTTCTAAGAACTTGAATGTCAGCCAATGCAATTTTCTCTATCTTTGGGAAGGCTTAGGAGATGATGTAGCAAAAGCCCTTCTGTTCTTGGGAGATCCTAGAGATTCTGTGACAATTTATCTTTTCCAGGCACTTGGGAGCCCTTAAAACAGAACCATGTTTGTTTTGAAGACAAACAAATCTATTATGGTTGTGCCTGGTGTATCCCTGGGGGGAAAATAGCTGAAATTTATTACTGGGATCTTGGAGATGATGAAACTCTGTAGCATTATGGGTTTCTACAAATGGTGAGGAAAGCTTTCCAGGAGAGTGCACCAGGAAACCCTCTCTGTCCTTGAAATAGGGGTGGTGGCCTTTAACATTTACAAAGCTGAAAGTTGCAGCTGGCTCTGAGCATCATCACACAAACAAAAGCACAACACAAGCACCATCAGACTGGATTATTACAGACTCACTGAGTGGTGTGGGTTAGAAAGGACCTTAAAGATAAATCTCATTCCATCTCCTGCCATGGGGCACCTTCCACTATCCCAGGTTGCTCCAGCCTGGCCTTGGACACTTCCAGGGATCCAGGGGCAGCCACAGCTTCTCTGGGCACCCTGTGCCAGGGCCTCCCCACCCTCACAGGGAAGAATTTCTTCCGGACTCTTGATATCAATCTCCCCTCTTTTATTTTAAAACCATCTCTCCTTCTCCTGTCACTATCTGCCCGTGTAAAAGTTTCTCTCCCACTTTTTTATAAGCCACTTGAGCTGCTGAAAGGATTTCACTTGCCTTGGGATTTGCTCTCAGGGTGTGCTGAGTGTGTGGTGAAACTTTAGTTTATCCCTGACCCAAAGTGTTTGCTCTGTTCCCTCACCTGGGATGTGAGGGAAGAGAAGTTGAACTGTGCAGATGGAGCTCCAAAACACCCCAGAGTAGGTTAAATTTGGGTATTTCTTTCTCTGTGTGCTTGTCCCTCCTTAGCAGATAAGGGGAAACAGGTCACACTCCACTTCCTCTGTGCTTTTCCATTGTCAAGAGTGGAGAAAACGGGATGGGAACTATGAAATAACAAAATTGCTCCAGTGAACCAGGATGCCCTTGCTCACCTTCAGCCAGGGCGCTGATTTTCATGGTCTTTTCCACTGAGTGGGATTTGAACCTCAGCCGTGCCCCTATAAAGTGATCTCATGGAACCTGAGGTTTTATTCTCCTTGGATTGATATTCCCTGGCCACTGTCTGCTATAGGAATGAAATCCTGTATTGATTTCTGGAAAGGGGTCACATCCTTATTTTGTTGCTGCTTTGGGATTGCCTGGATTGTGTTGGCTGCAATGTTCCTCTCATAAATTGAATTTTTTATTCCCTTCTTTTTTCCCCCTTTACTTTTTCCTTGTGGTGGGCTGTACTAGAGAGCTAAAAAAGAAAATATTTGGATCAAGTCAACCTGGTTTAATTTGTGTTGTGTTATTTTTGGCAAAAGGATTTGCCTTGAATTCTCTGGGAATAAATAAAGGAAACACTAAGGAATGAACAGGGTGAAAGAATAAGAGAAACAACTTTTAATTTGACTTAGATTCCAGGGAGATTTTAATGAATTGTGCAAAGATTCATAAGAAACTGGTGAAAGATCAAACTGAGCCTAAATTGATTCCTGATTCCTCTTTAAATTATTTCTGTATTTAGACATACCCTTGTTTCAGCTTTATATGAAGAAGAAATTCAATAAAATAAAGTAAACATGTTAGAAATTAAATTTTGACAGGGAGAAAAATAGAAAACCCCCATATAATTTGTGGGAATTTAAATTGCTTCATTTGGCCTTAGACCTGTTAGAAGAAAAAAGAAGAGTAAAAGTGAAGAAGAAACAAGAAGAGTAAAAGTAAAGAAAAAAAAAGAAAAAAAAAGGAAAGAAAATAAAATAAAGTTTGTTACATTTTTTTCTCAACTGTTAATGATATTTTCTTTCTTCTTTTTTTTTGTTTTCTTGTAACGGGACCTTAAAACTTAACTGACTCTTCCTGATCACCTCACTCTTAATTTTGTAACTGGTTTTTTTTGTAACTATTTTAATTTTGTAACTGGGTAGTTTTTTTGACATTTCCCCCCATATTTCAGGTTGCAGCAACCCACTCCAACTGCATCATTAAAAAGGAGCAAGAGACTTGTCTGGAGAAGATCCGGAGGGCGACGGCCCTGAACCCTCTCAATGACTCTTCTCCAGGTGAGTTTGGGATCATGCACGTTGAGCTGACAATTTAAACCGTTGTTTTTAACCATTAAAACAATTTAAACCATTGTTTTTAACCATTAAAACAACTTAAACCTG
Organism: Orthonyx spaldingii; assembly: GCA_013397795.1. Taxonomy (NCBI): domain Eukaryota; kingdom Metazoa; phylum Chordata; class Aves; order Passeriformes; family Orthonychidae; genus Orthonyx; species Orthonyx spaldingii. Next base: position 248,962 of record VZTJ01006073.1, read on the forward strand.
TTTTTCACCATTTCCTGTGATGCCTGGAGGGGTTTCCAGCAGTGTCAAAGCCAACACCTTATGGTAAGAGGAGCATCAGTGCTGCTGAATGAGCTCAGGAAAATGTTATGAGGACAAAAATTCAATCAATGGGGATGCAGCAGAACCGTTCCTGGTTATTATCAGAGGTCAGGAATTTGCTTCTTTACTTTGGGTAATGGAGTTACAATATGTCTACAAAACTAATGGAAAAAAAAAAAAAAGGAAGAAAATTAAAAAAGAAAGGGCACTTGGATGATTTTTTTCCTGGGTGACAACAGCGTTGGGGACAGGATGTGACACAAAGTGCTGCCCTGGCGCAGCTCGTGTTCCCTCCTCATCCCAGAAATAATTTGTGCATCTCTCACACGATCTGAAGACCTTTGCAGGGATTAACGTTGGGGTGTCTGTAATCTTGATGAAGGGTACTTGTGCTATTGCTGAGATAAGAAACTGAGGCAGCGAGCAAGGAAATTTATAGTTTAATATCCTGTCTTATTTCCTCCTGACTGCAGCAGGAGCTGCCTCTGGCCAGCAGCGAGGAGAGAAGGGCAAAGAATGACAAAGAAACTAATTGGAAATCAGGGTCCATTTACTGAGTCCTGTCCAAACTGCTTCTGCTGTGACTGGAATTGATAAAACCGCCGAGAAAAGCCGATAAAACACACTGTGTGTGATAAAAGAGGGGAGATTTGTCTCCCCTTTTTCTTGCAGCACGTTTTAGTGCAGAAGTGAAGGAGGGCAGAACGCAGGTATCTGTATTGCCAGTGTCCTCTAAAGCAACCCATTCCTGCATTTTAGCTGCCAGGAGTGTTTCCATCAGAGGGGAGTGTTTCCATCAGGGTCCTGCTATTCATCTCATGCATAAATTCATTCCTGTTCTGCTGCCCAGCTCTGGGCAGATGAACTGTGTGGTGTGGTGGCTGTGAGGAAAGCTCAGTGTACTTCAGGCAGTTCATTCTCCCCCTCAAGGATGTATTTTTGAGACCCTTTTTGTGCTTTACAGAAGAGCTTCCCGATTTTCCCCTGGTCCAGAAGTGGCATGAGCAAGGGAAAAAGGGAAAAAAAGCCTGTTTTTTGTCTCCTACCGCAAAAATAATGCCAGGAGCCGATCATGAGCCCTACTTCTTATGCTTATGCAATGGCTATTGTTTGGATTCCGGAATTCATAGAACTCCCGAGGTGAGAAGAGACCATTTCACCATCCAGCTCGTTCTTTATCGCCCGAATCCAGAATAACCCTGACAGCTGGGGACTGTTCAGGCTGAACTCCTCCCCCTGCCTGCTCCAAATTGAAAGGACACAGCTCGGAGGCAGAGGAAGCCCAGAGCCATTGGAAAGGCTTTTGCATCTCAATGTGATTAAATTGTGTCACCCACTCAGGCAGGAAGGGACCGGATCCTTTCAGGCTCTCACTCGGAGCAGAACCCAGCTGCTCCCTATTCTGCTGCCCCAGTGCTCGCAGGCTGAATCACTGGGAAGGTTTTCCCAGGCTCATTGAGCATCTTTTAGTTGTTCACCACATCCTGTGGCAACGAGTTCCACAGCTTATGTGGCTTTGAGCAAAGAAACCATATCCCCTCCAAGAGACTCATTTTCCACTGAAGGATTCGGGTGTATTCCTTGTTTGAAAGCCCTTTCGTTCCATGGATCCTGCTTGTTGTCCTTTCCCGCTAAATTTTAAATATATTTTTTATTAATTTTTGTAGAATTGTTTTAAGTTTATTTCATTTCACCTCTGGGACTACGGCATTTCGCTCTACACCCTCTAAGGCCTGACCTCCAAACTCACTTTTCATTATATCACACTTACTTTAAGTCAGTTCCTGCCACCCTCACTCCCAACAAACCTTTATCTCCTTGGTTAAAGGACAGGATATCAACAAAACTCCACTACCTCCTCACTGGTTGCATTTTTGGGAGATGTTTCACCACAAACCTCCCTGAAGATGCAGTAACTCCCCAGAAATTAAGCAGGGTGATGATTCCTCTTGAATTTCTCCTGCTGCACACAAACTACTTTTTATTTGGGAAAAATGAAATTGCCCAATATTTTTTTTTTTATTCAGCACTAAGACTTACTAATGATGGCAGGTGGAGAAATGTTACCAGCTTGTTTCTTTCAAAGGAAGAGAAAGATAAAAAAATCACTTCCTTGCTGGTCAGAAACAGCTGAAAGAAGCAAGGAATCCCTCCAGGCTGGTGAATAAAATTCTGTTTATTCAAGAGGAGAAGCACACAATTACCTCTTCCCCTCTTTGACTATTCCTGCATGGAAATTCCCATAGAACAATTCAATAGATGTATTGTTCGAGCATTTATTTCTCCTCAGTGGGGCTGCAAGGTATGAAATGGGATCATGAGTTTTTAGGAAGTCTGTAGGGGCTTGTGAACATGGTCAAGTTACTGTGAGCTTAAAAAAAAAAAAAAGTCCACCTTTTGTGGCAGGTGACACAAAGAGGGTCACATCCAGAACTTGGATCTGGGACATGAATCTCTGTGTTCTGTATTTCTACAGGCCTTAGAACAATAATATATGATATTATAATTATAATATGTATAATATATAATATAATTAGAGTTCATGAGTCCTTCTGCAAGGCACCCACATGGTGCAGAAAATAATAATGGCAATAGTAAGTTCTCTGCTGTTATTTAGAGCCTTTGTTCTCTGCACCTATAATTCTCTGTATGGGAGCCCTGTCCTTGTGTGGCAAAAGAGGAAGAGCAACTTTTGGGTTCCTACATTTTGCAAGAACTCAGCTCTCCTGCCTTTGCTTTACCCCCCTGCTGTGTTCAGTGAACACAAACATTGACCAAATGGGGTTTCTGATGTTTTCCCCTTTCCCTCCTGCTCTGCCTCTCATGCCCAGATGTTCTGCTCATTACTTCTTTATTCTTCACAGCAATGTTTCCTCTCCTTCTGCTCCTGTGCCATGCCTGTAATGCTTCAGAGACAATGGTTGCATTGAGATTTTCTGTTTGGTTTATTTTTTTTCCATTGGTTTTATGATGCATTCTTCCTCTAAAATGCTTTAAAATCTTTAGGAAACTTTATGTGGAAAGAAATAGGGGGCATGTGCTGACCCTATGTGTCTGTTCCTGTTCAGTCATCACTTACAGCCTGAATGAAAAAGAGAATTTGAAGGAAATGAAATCTCAGCAGGACCCAGAATCTGACTCCTTTGCTCTGGAGAAGGAATTAAACTGATAAAGGAGAGTAATGAAAGCCAAAGGCAGACGAGAGAGGAAGGAGAGCAGTGATTACTTCATACTCAACTTCCCCAGGCAGTGGTGCCAGGCTATTTCTTACATCAGTGTTTCCAATCTCCTTTGTTGGAGTTTTTATCCCTGTCCTAGTGAGGAGCTGCCCCAGTTTGTGCTGGACCCTTTTCCACCTCTCACCAGCCCTCCAGGTATTTTCTGCCAGATCACAATTGATAAATCCTACTGCTGATCCACGTGCACCTTGTTTTATTTTTATTTCTCCCATCCAGGCTCTTCTGGCCTGTTCCCAACCCTGGGGCTAGGAAAGACTGACACGGGAGTTACTCAGATATTAATGACAGTTGCCTGGGTTGTGTGCCTTTAGCAGGGGATTTATCTAATTAAATGTTGATACCTGCAAATGCATCTGCACTACAAATGAGCAAGTCACCTTCCTGAGTTTGTAGCTCTGGATGTCTACCAGGTAGAGCCTGAGACATCATTTGTTTCATCCTCAACATAGATCAGATGTCTATTTTTTCTCTCTGGACATATCTGGAATTAAGGGTGACCATCTCAGCTCTAAATAATCACATTTAGGTGTCTACATTCGATCAGACAAATCCCACCTTTAGCTTCTGGCTCTGTTACATTGAGTAGGTCATGCTGGAGATTTGGATTACCCCAAAAAATCTGGATGGTGATTGAAAGAGCCCTGCTGATGAAATGGAGAACACCTCCAGCTGTAGATTGGCATGAAAGACTTTTCCCAGTCTGTTCCCTGTCCTGCTTTCCACTGTTGGAACCAGATGTTCCAGACTTGTCCCTTGAACGTGGCTCTCTCTCAAATGGTGGAAGAGTTCCTTGAGTGATCTGCAGGTTTGTGCTTAAAATTTAACATTCAAAGTGCCTAAAATGCACTGATCTAGAAGTAGCTAAGGTGTGACAAAATGAACTCAGCACGAGAATTTGAATAGAAAAAGAAATGGTGAGGCCTCAGTGGTGATTCCAAGGTTCATGATTCACTGTCAAATCAATCTTTAACTGGCAGCCTTTGTTTTCCAATCCCACTCCTCCTGTCCTTCCTCTGAAACATGTTGAGAGGAAGCACCATTCCCAGGCATGTCAAGGGATTGAAAGGAAACAAGGATTTGCAGGGTTGTGATGACTCCTACAAGGAATCACATCTAATCCTTGATGAAAGTTACCCTGTAAATCAACAGGAAAGAAACTGGTGAGGGCACCAGGGGGGTAGGAGATGGTAATTAGAAGGCAGTGTGGTAATGCAAGGAGAGGTTGTGAATTATGTTTCCATCACACAAAGATGATGGAACAGGTTTTTTTTTTTTCAGTTTCACATTTTTTATGGAGTGTCTCACCAGTCCCTTGTTGTCTCAGAGCCTTTGAATTATCTGCTGTTATTTCCCCTGGCACCACTGGGAAGACATTACTTCACTGTGTCTCCCTTGTTGAAGCAGCTGTGCCCAAGAACCATTGGACCAGGACTGAATCCAAGCTAATGAATTCCTAGAGTTGGAAGGGTACAGATAAGAAAATGTCTCTACACCTGAAAGTTTCCTCTGTGGCTCTTTTTTAAGCTGGATACAGACCCAGATAGCTTTGATCTCCCTGGATACATCTCCCTTTGGACAAACATGGTTTTTCTGCGCTGATGGATTTATCCATGTGACACTGCATAAAGTGTCTTCTACTAAATTCAGCTTAGAGATGGCAGGAACAAGGAAGAATTTCAAGGGAGAAGTCAATGACATGTGATAACAGACACGGGGTCGGTGCTTATTTCTGGTACCCATTCTGTAGAGTCTTTATCTGAACAAGTCTCCTGTGCACCCCTTGGGACCCAAGCTGTGATCAAACTTTGCTTTTTCTCAGGCAAAAGCAACAAAAAGTTCTTCACTGATCTCTGTTTTTCAAGCGTTTATTCATTCTTTAGCTCGTTGCTGAATTTCTCTGACTTTATCATCATGCTTTTTGGATGTTTTTGGGAAAGGGGGAATGGTTTTAAGTGAAATAAGGTAGGTTTAGATTAGATATTGGAAAGAAATTGTTCCCTTTGAGGGTGGGGAGGCCCTGGCACAGGGTGCCCGGAGAAGCTGTGGCTGCCCCTGGATCCCTGGAAGTGCCCAAGGCCAGACTGGACAGGGCTTGGAGCAGCCTGGGACAGTGGAATGTGTCCCTGCCCATGGAATAGGATGGGGCTAGATTATCTTTAAGGTCCCTTCCCACCCAAACCAATCCAGGATTCTCTAAGTTTTTTCACCTGATAGAGTGGATGAATTCATGTCACCTCAAAATGAACTTACAAAGTAGAGGGATCTTTATCAGTGCTAGATATTGAAGCTGGGCTTACAGTCAATAGGCCAAAATCAGAACTCAGAACTCACTGACACTTACAAACACTTATAGACCTTCAACTTGCCCTATTTTTGCATCCACCTGCTGCTGAGAAGGTTGTACGACAAATGCCCATTTTTCTGCATTGCCTATTAACACAATCATTGTGGAGGTCTGAAGTTGGGTTGTATGAATTCTGTTGGTAATAGTGACCAAAATCTTCACAGTCCAGGCATACTCCAAGCTTCTGGCTCCTTAAAGAATCTTTTCCTCAAATGGAGCAGCTGAAACTGAAAATGTTGATGTTGACCTACCATGAATTCAGTCACATCAGTGAGGCTGAAAGGCTGGAAGTGCATTGCTATTGGAAAAGTTCAGGATCAGCTTTGGCAGGGGAAAGAGAGGGTGTTGTGTCACAGTCAAGCTGCCCTGGAATCACCTAAGGAAAGGTTTTTTGTTCAACACAGCTGCAGACAGGACAAACCTCAAATGGATGAACCACCACATTTCTTGGAAAAGCCTCCTGGATGTTTCTTTCTCATCCCTCTTTAATACACAGCCAAACTCTACATAGATGCTCCAACTGGGGAGGCAAAGAGAACAACAATTTTTCTGGTGAAGAATTCCTGGAAAGAGGAATTCAAATACCATCCACATTGCACCCTAGACAAAATATTAATGGCAGATGAGCAGGGATATTTCTTTGACATTGTAACTCTCATGGTGCTGGGAGCAGAAATAACATTTGTGTGATTTAACAGCTTTTGCTTCCAGGCCCAGCTGGATTGCCACTAGACTGGGAATCTCTGGACCATTCTCCAGTAGGGATCACAGTGTGGCTGGAATTCTGTGTGTTTCAATTTCAAGAAAATCATTCTTTAATACACTGTCCCCTTGTCTCCAGTGCCGTGTGCTGTCCGTGGGGTAGTGCCAAGCCAAGGCAAAGGGGTGGAGTGTGTAGGGCCATGGAGTGTGTAGGGCCATGTGGAGTGTGTAGGGTCAAATGCAGTGTGTAGGGCCACGTGGAGTGTGTAGGGCCACGTGGAGTGTGTAGGGCCATATGGAGTGTGTAGGGCCACATGGAGTGTGTAGGGCCACATGGAGTGTGTAGGGCCACGTGGAGTGTGTAGGGCCACGTGGAGTGTGTAGGGCCATGTGGAGTGTGTAGGGTCACATGAAATGTGTAGGTTATGTGGAATGTATAGGGCAATATGGAGTGTGTAGGGCATGTGGAATGTGTAGGGCTGTGTGGAGTGTGTAGGGTCATATGGAATGTGTAGGGTCATGTGGAATGTGTAGGGTCAGATGGAGTGTGTAGGGCATGTAGAATGTGTAGGGCCACGTGGAGTGTGTAGGGCCACGTGGAGTGTGTAGGGCCACGTGGAGTGTGTAGGGCCACGTGGAGTGTGTAGGGCCACGTGGAGTGTGTAGGGCCACGTGGAGTGTGTAGGGCCATGTGGAGTGTGTAGGGCCATGGAATGTGTAGGGTCAAATGCAGTGTGTGGGGCCATGTGGAATGTGTAGGGCCACATGGAGTGTGTAGGACCATATGGAGTGTGTAGGGCCACATGGAGTGTGTAGGACCATATGGAGTGTGTAGGGCCACATGGAGTGTGTAGGGCCACGTGGAGTGTGTAGGGCCACGTGGAGTGTGTAGGGCCATGTGGAGTGTGTAGGGTCACATGGAGTGTGTAGGGCCATATGAAATGTGTAGGTTATGTGGAATGTGTAGGGCAATATGGAGTGTGTAGGGTCGTGTGGAATGTGTAGGGTCACATGGAGTGTGTAGGGCATGTAGAATGTGTAGGGCCACATGGAGTGTGTAGGGTCATGTGGAGTGTGTAGCGCCATGTAGAGTGAGTAGGGCTATGTGGAGTGTGTAGGGTCACATGGAGTGTGTAGGGTCAAATGCAGTGTGTAGGGCCACAGGTGGATCCTGCATCACCTGGGCACAGCTCTGCCATGGGTTTCCCACAGCACACAGGGATAGATGTGCTTACTTCAGTCTCTGCCATAAAAATCTTAACCTCAAACCTTACAAGTTCTTATTCACCGCTTTGTGTCCAGGGATGGAATTTGTCTCTCTGGATCTTAGTGAGTAACACTTCAATTCTCTGACCTAAATGAAGTCTGAACCCTATGGAACTGTGGGTCCTTCCCTAGAGCTGTTTCTGTCCAGCTGCTCTGGGTTCCTGACATTTGGGGATAAATTGTTCTCTGGAATGGCCTTTTCCTCCCTCTCCTGACTCAAGAGGGAGGCCAGAGGACGAGTTAAGTCCCATGGACTCTCTAACAGGGTTAAAGCTCAGATGAGGAGATCATCAGCCTGGGGATGGTCAGGGAAAATGACTCAGAGAAAAAGATGCAAAAATTGCTGTAATGGGGCAGAAATTTCTATTATCTCCTTGGGCAGCAGGAACACACTTTGGTGGTTTAAACAAGGACTGCCACCTTTGCAAGCCCTGCTGATAAAACTGAGTTTAATCATCTTCTCAACATTTGCTGGACTTCCATTCAGAAAAGAAGGGAAGGAAAATACTGGAATTTAATACCTGCAGCTCTGAAAACACCATTAGCCGTGAAACACGTGTATGAGCTACTATTGCCATCCCAGAGTATATTCATGTGCTAATTCCCATCTGGTTCTTTCAAAGCCATTACTTTTGTCATCTCCAGAATTGCCAGGAAGTCCTTCCATAATAGAGAAGGAACATAAGTTAAAAGAAAATGGAAGGTGAATTAGAATTTGCCCAGGCAGCTGGGTAAGATAATGACTCGGATAAGATGAGTTTCTGGGAACCAGATTGAATAAAAGTATTTCTCTGCAAGCAGTTTAGTCATTGAAAAATGCAGGTTCAGGTTACATTTTAAAATAATTAAGGCTGAAAAATAGCAACCATTAACAAATTTGGGAAATGAAAATATATGGCCATTCCACATTGTTCTGTTCACAGAACGTTGTTTCAGAGGTATTGGTACTTCAATTGAATTAGGGATAAAAAGTAAAGAAATGATAAAATTCGAGATAAAAAGCTAAAAATGAAATTTCCTCTCTGCCTGTCCGACTCTCTGTTTTCATGTCAGACAAAACAAAGGAAAAACTTTCACTTAATTAAACAGAATGGGAGTTTTTGTGAGTGTGTGTTTAAAAATAAAATATCCTTTATTTACACCGGTCCACCTGTGAGTTCCTTGTTTCTATGGTGACACCCAGTTCATTAAATCCTCTCTTTTCTTTGGTCCAGACTTAAATATTATCAAGAAGACCACTCTTACCATCCAGTTCATGGTGTACAAGATGATCTAGAGCAAAGGGGGCAGTTTCTTTCCAGTACATGCAGAGATTATTTAAGTGTGAGGGTTTGCCCCATATATTGTTGACTTTCAGGGGGTTTTGCTTGTGTTTTGTTTATTTGTGCTTGGTTGGTTTGGGGTTTTTAATGAACATTTTCGAATATGCAGCAGAATAGATGCAACCTGGCCTAGTGTAAAGTGTCCCTACCCATGGTGGGGGTGGAATGAGATGATCTTTAAGGTCCCTTCCAACCCAAACCATTCCATAATACCATGATTTTAGATGCCTTTGCAATTATTTTTACCTATGGGGCAGGAGTGCTGTTCTAATTCACGTTGCCCCAAGCAATTGTGAGCAGCACATGTAATTGCAGTCATGTTCTACCAGGCCACTGCAGTTCAAAAATGAATGATGAACAGCAGCAGAAGTTACCCAGTTAAATGAGTGATGATTTCATCTGGCAGTATCTGCAGAGTCATGAGCAGTTGGAAGCTGAGACAACACGCAGTCATTGAATTTTTAATGTCTGTAGTACCATGGCTAAGAAAAAATTCCCCAAGAACTATTTAGGAGTCATCTGAATTATAAGTGAATGATAATTGATGTAAGAGATCTGTGATGGTGAACTCCTTTTAAACTAGTAGGGTTTAAAAAAAGTTAACAAAAAAGAATAGGGTTTAAAAAAAGGGTTAAAAAAAAAAAAAAGGAGTGCTGCTGCACTCTCCTGTAGTGCTGGAAAAAAAGTGTTTTCTTGCATGGAGATTGTGTTTTCATAAAGGTCCTGAAAACGTGTTATGCTTCTGTAAAAATGAGTGAGTCAGGTGTCAGACAACTGGATCTTCTTTTCAAAGGGAATTCAGTGAAAAAGCTCTTTTGTTCCTATTCCCATGGCTTGTCCTGTGGCTGGCTGCTGGATTTTCTGACAAAGCAAGGCTTTATTGCTGCTTCAGACTGTTTGTGTCTCTAGAAAACACAGCAGTGAGAGAGAGCTCGGTGCTTGCTGGAGGCAATGGCACAGTTGACTGGTTTCTAGGATCTTTATTTCCAGTGATGAAACATGGAGTAAGACAGCACTGATGGACTTTGGATTTCTCCTCTCTGGCAATGATTTCATTTCAGAGAAACCCTGGATGAACCCTAGACTTTGCCTGTAAGTTGCTTTCTAGTGTCCAATAAGCTCCTGAAGCAAGAGAAATAGGGAATTACTTTGGAGATTTTTAGGACCAGATGCAGGTGCACATAAGCACAAGAGTCCTTGTATTCCTTAGGGTACCAAGACATTCTGTCATGGGCCTAGAGAAGATTTGTGTCTATCCAGACTGGTAGCTCAATCCCCTGAAGGATGTCAGGTTGCAGTAAAACCTTACCTTTGTTAAAATAAATTAAACCCTCAGAGGTGAAATACCTGGCATTGCTTCCTGAAAACCCTGTGTCCAGTCTAAGTCAGTCACCCAGGCTCCCTGAATAATCAGTGATGGAAAACAGCAGACTTCGAAGTGCAGACCATTGCCCAGAGACACCTTCATTTTATCCTTGGAATTGCTTTCAAACCTCAGATAACACATTGACTTCATGGACTGGAGTGGAAGGTGAGATAATGAAGATGAAGTTGAAGACATCTCTGATCATTGCAGCAGATTTGGACCAGATGATCTTCCAAGGTCCTTTCCAAACCAAACCATTCCATGATTCTGTGAATGTCAGTGAAAAGAGAGAGGCATTTCCAGAGAAGCAGTCATGTTTCCGAAGAAAATCCTCAAAAAAAAAGAAGGAAGGCTTGCTTGCTGGAGGATGTTAATCAAGCTATGAAAAACTGCATTGATTGTAGACACAAAGCAAAAAAAAAAAAAAAAAAAGATTCCTGAAGTGAGTAATTCTGAACACTTGTTATTTATAACAGAGAAACCACAGGATTACTTCACACCACATCCAGGAAATTTGGTGTTTTTAGTCAAATTACCCAAAGGCAAGGAGAGGACAGTACAGCAATAATTTATGGTCCCTACTTGAGCACGTAAAACCTAGAAGGGTGTAAAAGATGCTGGTACACTTTAATATAGACAAAATACAGATTTTGATCCTTTCCTTAATTCCTCAGCTTTGGGCTTCTGCAGCTAATTAATTCATTAAATATGGCCAGTGAATATAACAGGATCTACCAATACAGACTGAAATTGGGACTCTGGGCTGTGTTATGGACATGTTTATGCCCCTGGTGTAACAGAAAATCTGTAATATCTGCCCATTCCCATTGTGCCCTGCAATAGCTCCCCGTTTGCAGGGATGTTCCCTGCTGCTGGCAGTGACAACCAGGATCCTTGTTCCTTCTGGCTTTGTGTTGGGCAGGAGCACAAAAAGGAACAGAGTCACTGAGCAGAGCCTCAGTGTGTGACACTGGTTTGTCAGCAGCTGGCCGGGCCAGGAGTTGGACTCCACGATCCTTGTGGGTCCCTTCCAGCTCAGGATATTCTGTGATTCCGTCAGTTTTTCTCACAGAACTTGTGATTTCTGTGCCTTAGGTGTTTCCAGCTTGGCCATTGTCCCAAAGCTCCCTTCCCAGCCAGTGGACTAAAGCTGGCTTTTGGAGGGAATGACTCACCAGATGCCTTTGGAACATCTGCTTTCCAATGAGAGACACTTCTCCAGGATCTCCTGTTCCTATCTATTCCCACAAAAACTTCCCGGGCTATTCAAATGTAGATGTTGGCAATGGTCTGTTCAATCCCACTCTGGAAATCACATTTGCCAGGTGCTGCTTCTTTTGTTCATGGGAATGGTTGCCTGTACTTAGACCACTGGTGAGAGAACAGTAAATGTGATGGGAGCAAGAAAGGGTTCCAAGAATTTCCAATGGCTTTCTGTTGATAACTTCAGCTGGAAGATTTTTCTGTACCCACTTAAGAATCACCTTTTCACCAGCATTTGGGTTTCTGGAGGAACATCCTGACACACCACCCTTTATCTAAAATCACTCCTTTTGCTATTTGCCTGTATTGTAGGATCACTTGAGAAATTCTAGTTGTGAATGAAATTTTATTAGACCAAACACTCAAGAAAGTCTTCTCAGCCTGTCCTTACCATGAAATTTGGGTTTTTTTTCTTATGAGATTTCACCACACACTGATATTCTCACAGAGGTGGCCAATGCTTAAAACTGCCCAACTGTACCATTTCATTTCTTGTTGCAGCTTCTTCTGTGCTACATCCACTACTTCTTAATATACCTCACAAACTTAAGCCAAGAACTTCATTACAGGGAGCTGCCTGCTCAATAATACATGCAGCTGAATAAGTGTAATAATTTGGACTCCTGACAGGCTTTGCATATTGATTTTTCCTCAGCAAAATAAAACTGAGGGACAGTAAGTTAAATCATCTTCAGATGGACGAGCGGGTTACAGTGCTATAACAAGTTTTTAACTGCTCTGTCTGCTACGTGGTAGAAAAATCTCTCTTTGTACTTAATGTGGCAAAAACGAGATAATTCAGCCCTATTTACCCTCAAAAGCAGCAGCACAAAGTCATTTCTATTCATATATCCTATGCCCATGGCAGGGGAAATGGAATTAAATGGTCTTTAAGGTCCTCTCCAACCCCAATCATTCCATATAACACCTTAAATATCAACCCCCTGAGCCCTTGCCAAGCTTTATTTTTTTCCACAAAGTTCTTGGCCTTTCCCACCACTGGAAGAACAAGGCAGGAGGAATTGCAGGTCCAATCTTCACTGTATTTTTTTTCAGTTTCTGTGCAAAGGAGGGTGAGGAGGAAGATCCTTGGCCTTGCCCATGAGTTGCTATCCAGCTCTGGACTTGGTAATTTGCTCCTGGAAAAAGGGAAGGAATGAAAAATGTGCAATTCCTTCCCCAAATTCCTCACAAGAAAAAGAGGGAACAGGAAAGAACAAAGGGAAAATCCTCTCATGCAATTTTCCCAGCCCTTTGTAACAGAAATGAAGGAAAAAAGAACTCACGTTTTGTTTTGGGGGGCATAAAGCTTAATATGTGGCAATATTTCCTTCCAGAGAGGAGAATTTTGCATTCTGTGTTAGAAAACAAATTGACTTGCCCTGTGCTGTTTTGCTTCCCAGCTTGAGATTTCATTTTCTAATATGAGTTCCACCACAGAAACAAGTGATTCTGTGGTGCAGGAATTCTTTAGCAGTGTCACTCTTGAGTTTAAAGGTGAAATTAATCTCACTTTAGCTGCCTGAAAGCAGAATATTTGCTTAAAGTGGATGTGTAGGCTCTTCTATGTAAAAAAGGAAAATTAAGAAAAAAGAGGAAAAAAAGTTGATTTGACCAGCCTAACTCTTATAACTACTTTAAGAAAATATATTAATTTAAGATACTTCAGAAGTAAGATAGAAACCCTTCAACCCTATTGATGTGCTGTCTGTTTTTCCTTCATTTTCCGGTAACAGGAATGTTGAACGTTAGAGTCCATTTTTTTTCCCAGTATAACCATCATTCCTGCAAAATAATTGGAAAGGAGTAGAATTCAGAAAACTTGCCAACGAGACTTCAGATTGATCTGTTAAAATAAATGTTCTTTCCTCCTCTTTTCCTGTCGGAATTTTGCTCTCGGATGCCATGAGGACTCACGATTTTGACAGCTCCATGAATGTATAATGTCTTATAAATTATTTACAGATGAATCAAAGTAATTACCTGTCTCTCGCACAACATTGCAAACATGGAGTTTAGAGGCATTTTTTGGTTTTAAATATTTTTGAGCCTCAAGCCATGTGGAAATACCCAAAAAGCCTCACTTCCCAGCTAACAAAATATTTATAACTATGACCATCTTTTTTTTAAAAAAAGATCTTTGACAAGTCACACCTTTAAAATTTTGATGATTCTCTAAGAAAACACATTTTTTACCAAAATAAGAGCAGCCAACCCTCAGCTGGCAGTGGAAGGTGTCTGCTGTCAACACCAACAACAGGTGGAATTCTGCTGCTCTCAATCCCATCTCAACTCCCACTGAATCCAACAGGGGTTTCTGGTGTGTGTTTCAGTGAAGAGAACTGTGCTGGGCTCTGTATTTAGGGAAAAAATGCCCCCCTTGGGGAACAATTGCATCAGTGGATGTTAGACATCTGAATTATTGGCTAAATTAGCTGGCGAGTCTCCCACGACTCCTTGTAGAGTTGATAGATACAGAGATTTACATCCAGTTTGCATATTAAAAAACCTAAATTAAGGTTGTCTTAATGTGCAAGCTGAGTCCCACTGAAGGCGTATCCATGATCTCAGAGAGCTGAGCTGCCTATTTCACTTCCCAGTCCTGGAATTCCTCTTTTTTTTTCAGTGTTGATAGACATGATTTTGTTTTTCTGGTTGGTGTTTTGGTTGTTGGTTATTTTGGGGTTTGGGGAGGTTTTTGTTTGTTTTTTTGGTTGGTTGGTTGGAGTTTTTTGGTTTCGGATTTTGGGGTTTTTTTGTTTGTTTGTTTGGGGTTTTATTTGGTTGGTTGGTTGGTTGGGTTTTTGAGTTTTGTTGGGTTTTGTTTGGGTTTTGTTTGGTTTTTTGTGGTATTTTGCTTGGGTTTTTTGTTGGTTCTTTGGTAAACCAAATGGGAACCTTCCCCATATAGTTGGACATGGGTTAAACAGCGTCTCTTTCACCCTTCTAGAGCAGATCGTTGAGTCTTGTGGACAAGCACCTGCAGATGCTTTTCTCATTGATCCTTTTCCTTGCCTTTGTGATTACCCTAAAAGCCATTTCAGACTTCCATGGCAGCCTGCACTTTTGGTAATCAAGCCATACATTTCCTGCTCCCACAGCTGCTGGAATCGATTGGTTTGTGTCCTTTTGCAGAAAAACAAATCGAAGGGAGCAGAGCTAAACAACACAAGTACAAATCACAACCCAAACAAAAGGCAAGGCTGGAAGGGTCCATCACTGAGTGACCAGCCAGGACCTGGCTGAAATAATTATTGGATATAGAAGTCAATGCACAAGGAAATGCTTTAGAAGGAAAAAACAATTATTAGAGTGTGCAATGAGTATGCCCAAGCCATATGCCGAGAGCGAAGCCAAATTGAAATAATGAACACAAACAATTAATAAATGCTCTGAAGGATTGTTGGGCATATTTTAGGAACGTGCCTCATCCTTATTCCCAAGACAGGAAAGGACTTGAATCTGGTCCAGGTTTTTGGCCATAAAAAAAAATGATTAATGTAATTCCACCCCTTCTCTGCTAAGCTGCAAACTGCCCAAACCAGAAGCCACTGTTTTCACAACTGAATAATCCTGAACAGAATTAAACGGAGTGCTCCCAGTCAGCAGGAGTATTTCATAATCGTCTCCATGTAGGACAGACCAGAGTCACTGATTTGTTTCCCATTATTCCACTGGATTGAGAACTGATAAAGAAATTTTCCAGTGGTGTGTTTACAGCAGCTGAGCATTCCTGCTCACATGAATAAGATTTCTCACTTGGGTTATAAATTGAATAGGTTTTGTGTACTTCCTAGTTTTCCTTCTACCTGTACCTTAAACAGACTGCAGACAGAGTAATCTATCTGGAGATATATATAAATATAAACCCGTACTCTATACCTGCATAAATGCACACCTACAGCTATAAAAACGTACATCTGACTGAGGTTTACATTAGGATTTAATTTTAAATCTGCTAAATAACACGGCATCTGTTCACTCTTAGAATATCAGGAAGAAATTTATTATTGCCTTTATACATGACACCGAAGTTATTGCCATCCCTGCAAGTCAAAAATTCTCAAGTGACTGAAACATAAAGAAGTTTCTGGATCTTTATAACTCAAGCACACAGAATTGTGCCCTGCAATACATTTTTTTCGTGCTTTGTCCAGCTAATAAAGATGTCACAGACAATGAGAATTCCCAAACTTCCTTTTAGATATTTTAGTTATGGTTCATTTTGCCTGGGGGCAAGGAATGATCTCTGTGAACTCCACAGGTTCCTTTAGGATTATTTTCCATTTTTCCATTATGGCTCCACATTCCACTAAAAGAATGTTGATCAAAGGTATGCAAATTTCCATAGTTAGTTGTTACTTCAGATGGGAGGGTAATTGCCTGCCCACACATATTTGTGAGAAAGCCTACAGAACAATTTCCCTCCTACTTGATTTTTAACTCTTTCTAATTGGAAGAGGGGGAGAAGGAATAATAATATACTTACCTAATTTTCATATTTCTTTTTTAACCCATCTCTAAATTTTCTAAATCGATTAATCTCTGATTTACAGCAGCCGTATACATGGAGAAACTAATTAGCTCTTTTGGAATTAACTCCTTATTTACGGGAGTAAGCCATAAGAAATTGAGGATGTGAAGACTTTTTTTTTTTTTCCACAATTATTGTTAAAATCCACTTTCTTTCCAAAATGTTTCTTCCTTCAGTGATTACACCAATAATTTTTATGGAGGCAGTGACTAACCCAGCAGTGGTGGAGGTTTCATACATATCTCTGTACATCCTTGGTGTTACTGGTCCTGTAAATTGACCATAAATTGTCAATTCCTCTTGGCAGACCCTGCACATTTCTTTGTGTATCCTGCCAGCCTTTAGACAAAGAAGGCCAGACCCACCACACTTCTTCTGGTCCAAAGGCAAGCAAAGAGGGATTATCTTGTCTCTAATTATTCAGGTTTAACATTAACACATCTTTAATTTTTGATCTTCCTGTGGTTTTCTGGGCATTTTCACCTAACGTGTTTTCTGTACCCAAACATCAGAAATACTTCTGACATCTCCTCTGCTGTTTATACAATTTCCAGTAATCCTGTTGAGGCTGGTTCACATTTTAATTTGCAGTGTTATTTCTTTTCACTCTCTGAATACCTTGTGGGCACTCAGAGAGGTCCATTACAGGACAGGTATTTGTTAGAAGTCTGGCATTGTGTTCCTGCTGAGGAGGCTGAAATGCAGCCTGTGAGCATCCCCCTTCACCAGGGATGGACTGGCTGTTTATAAATGTACTTCTTTCCTTTGTTCCCTCCACTAGATCATAAGGTCCCACGAGCTCTCATAAGGAATTGTTTGACTCACCACAAGAACAATTTCCAGGACAGATTATGGAATTTGCACGCTGGAAGAAATTAAGTTATTTAATTCACTCATTTCTCATCCTCCGAAGGTTTGAAGGAGTAAACAAGGAACAAATGCCTCTCAGGAGTGTCCCCACTGGCGTCACTCTGGTTACATCAGGACTGAATTTGGCCCAAGATCTGTTATAAGTTATCTTCTCCTACATTTTCCACGGAGATAACTCTATTTATAAACACCAGAAGAGCAGAAAGTGGGGAGCAGGAGTCAGAATCTGAAGGGGCACCTTGGTTTTATAACTCTGGCTCTGGAGAACGTTTAGATTTCAGTGTCACCATTTATTGTGGTTTGTTTGGGTTTGTTTTCCAGCTGTAAAAAAGAGCAGAAAATCTTCTTACACCCAGAGCTACCCTGAAACAAAAATAGCAATAATTTGTAAATTCCATTTGAGGGATCTTAATATATGTGCACCACAATTTAATACAATTTCTGAAATTATCAATCGCGTAGACTTGAGGTCGGTTGCTCGTTTCAGTTGCTTATTGCTTGCCTGTTTTCTTTGGTCTATTTATCCTTTTAGAAATGAGTCAAAATTCCTGGCAAATGTTGTTGACTGGGCAGTTATTAACCTCAGGTTTTGCCTGAATAATTCCTATTGAAAATCCTGTTCTCCTGTGTTGGGATTTTTTAAGACTCCTACTCAGAGACTGTTTCAAGGTTTGTGTCCCATATTAGTCCCACTCCAGTGCTGTTGTGAGATTAGTTAGAAATGAATAAATCAAAGAAAGATGTTATCATTTTCTTTCTTTAGAGACAGAGAAGATTAGAAGCCATGAATTTATTACTGTGAATCCTCAAGGCTCAAGAGAGCTGCTATTAAATTTTCTCCTCGTCTTCTTCCATGCAATTAAACCCTGTCTCCATTTTCAAAGGAATGCAGACTCCAAAATACCAAAAAGACAGTCTGAAAAAATTTCTACTTTCTCTGTCTCCATGGCAACTGTTTATCCCAGAGATCTTTCCAGATGTCTTCTTCACAGGCCCATAAATCTCATAATGGACCAAATATCACTCCAAGGGTGGCAAAAGTGGCAGTGAATTGTTCAGCTCTCCAACTTGAGGAGATTTTTTTTAAAAAAAAACCTTTTTAGCCCTAGCTGAAAGCCAGGTTCACTGTGAAGCACCTTAACACTTGTAGGAGAAATATATTTTATATGTAGTATTTTTTATATATGTATTTATTTCTATGAAGCTACTTCAACACTACAAGCAATTGCAGGCTTGGATAATATTAATTAAAATATACACAAAGACAGGCCACAGCTGATGGTGCTCCACCCTTTGTCAATCCCTTTTTCTGGCAGGTTGTGCCTGTGGAGGGCAGGATCCCTTTGGGATAGGATGTGACCGTGGAAGGTGAGGCCGTGTGGAAGAGCAGCACCTCTTTATGGTTATTCATCCATCTTCTCAAACTCTGTCTTCGCTCTGCAGCCTTCAGCCAGGGTTTTTTATGGTGCCCTTCCCAGCAATTGCTCTGAGCCCAGCCGTGTAAGGATTAGAATTTGTAGCAGTGTGACGATGTACGAGAGGCACGGATGGAACAGCTCCCCTTCCCCATCTGTCTCAGCCTGGAGAATTAATGAAAGACAGAGTTGATAAAGTGCAGGACGCCGTCTCCTTCCCCTCAGAAGGGAGGGGAGTGAGTCAGAACTGCTGCTGGGGGAGAATGATGATGTTTTGGCTGCCCCCAAAAATAAAGGAAGCGAGGGGGACCAGGTGGTGCCAGGCAAAGCTGCCTCCAGCAGCTCCCCGTGGTCTGTCTCCCACATCCCAAGTCCTGAGCAGTGCTGGATTATCTGCAGCTGCTGAGCTTGGCGCTGCCTCGGCTCCTGGCAGCTTGGAAGTGTCATCCTGTCCTCCAGCAGCGATGGAAAAAAAAAAAAATCTCCCAATTTTTTCAGCAATTTCACAGAGTCTCCCTGCCTCCAGAACAGCAAAGTGGAGGCTTTCTCAGAGAGGAATAGTCAATCCTTTTTATTATATTTAAAGGAAGTTTAAAAGAGAAACAACCCTGCTCAATTTCCCAGCTTATTGGCTTTTTACTCTCCTGCCTAATTAGACAAAGAAATGTTCCAAAGATTTTGCCAAATTGAAGTTTCCCTTTAAAACTCTTCAAAGCTCACCTAAGGCCAATTGGCTGGCAGCACTTAAAAGATTCTGGAGGTTTTCTTGGATGAGGTTTTCTTGGCAGGTATCAGTGCAAGAGCAGCAATAAGGGTGAGCTTGGAAATAAATATCTTGTGACTGCAAAGAACTAAACAGCTTTAAAAGTAGAAAAAGAATATACACTACTCTGATTATAAATAACAGCTCCTGTAGTTTAAAAGCTGATCTTTGCCATGTATAAAATCTTCAAGGAAAAGAAAAGGTTATAAAATACAGCATTTTTCATTAGTATGCTATATTTTATAAAATATTTCACCATATTTACTACTATAATCTATAAATATGATTCAATATATACTTATATAAAATTTTTATAATGTAATTAGGATAATAATATACCATAAATGTGTATTTATAATAAAAATATATGTTAAATTTATCATGAAGTCATATTATTTTAATTGTATAATTTTTATTTTATTTTAAAAATGTCCTATAAAATCCATCATTCCATTAAAAAAACCCAGTGTTTTGAGTGCTTTCCCTCTTAGCTTTTAATATAATCTATTATTAACTTGGTTCATTAGAAGTGAAATACCTCAAATATTTTTTTTCTATTCTCTTTGACTAATTCAGCTGATATTTTTAAGAGTTGTCTGCAAACAGTGCTGCGCTTGGATCTCTGAGAATGTCATCCCATAAAACAGCTCACTTTGCTGATAATGCTGCACCAGTAGGAAGTGCTCTGATAGTTCAGAAGTCTCATTACATAAACCGTGGATCCTAAATAATCATAATATAGTTCTGAGCAATTTCATACTGAGGCAGCAGCTGCCCAAGGAAAAGTGATGGGAAATATTGAGGTGGGTCACGTGCTGGTGAGTTGGATCACAGTTTCTTGTTCCTCACGTACCACTCTGGCTGAGAAACTTGGACTATACCTGTGGAATTCCTCTGATTCCAGCTGGTTTAAACCTAAAAACAGGATTTCTCTCATTGTGTTTTCTAATCAGGGGAAGAAAATACGCATCTCCAGGTGAAAATTGATCTTAGAACAGATTGCCCAGAGAAGTGGTGGATGTCCCCCCCCTGGAAGTGTCCAAGGCCAGGTTGGACAGGGCTTGGAGCAACCTGGAATACTGGGAATGGTCCCTGCCCATGGCAGGGGGTGGAATGAGATGATCTTTAAAGTCCTTTCCAACCCAAACCATTCCATGATTCCATGGTTCTGTGATAATTAGAACCCTCTAGCAGTGCCCTCCACAGGAGTCTGTTTTATTTTGTGCACTGTAAAAGAGATGCAGAACTTCCCTTACAATGGCACAGAAAATCTTTACACCGGTGAGGTGAATGATCCCCAGGTTAGGCAGCAAAGGGTGAATCTCTGGGCAGCAACAGAAATTCTTGAATAGAAAAACTACTTCTTGGTGTAATAACTGGTCCAAGTGACCAGATGAAAGAATGGATAGATTTGGTTCAAATCATTCCAAAATTTATCAGGAGCATAACTGGGAAGGGGAAAAAAAAAAAAATCCTTTCTTGTAACTTACTCTGAAATTTCAGTTGATGCTACATTTCTACTCTGTTATGGTCTGGACTTTCAAAAGAAACTAAACAATCACAGAACCCCAGAATGGTTTGGGTTGGAAGAGACCTAAAAGCTCATTTTGTTCCCACCCCTCTGCCATGGGCAGGGATACCTTCCACTATCCCAGGTTGCTCCAAGCCCCAGTGTCCAACCTGGCCTTGGACACTTCCAGGGATCCAGGGGCAGCCACAGCTTCTCTGGGCACCCTGTGCCAGGGCCTCACAGAGAAGAATTTCTTTCTAGCACCTTATCTAAACCTTCCCTCTTTCAATTTAATTCCCTGTCCTGTCCCTCCATCCCTTGTCCCCAGTCCCTCTCCAACTCTCTTGGAGCCCCTTTAGGCCCTGGAAGGGACTCTGAGGTCCCCCTGGAGTTTCTCCTCTCCAGGTGAACATTCCCAGCTCTCCTGGGAGTGCACAGTGCTGGGTCTGACAGAGTTCCAGAGTTGGTGCCCAGCTCCAAACCCCTCCAAAACACCATTTCTGTGACAGGAACTCCTCAAAGACACCTGCACTTTGAAATGTCAATTACTTTCGAAAATCATATCCCCATACCCAGGCCACGCTCAAGCCCTTATTTATTTTGGTATTTACCTGGATTTATGAAGGAACATAGAGCTCCTGTCTCATATTCCCCTGTCTCTGAAAGGCTTTATATGTAGTGTGCCCTTTAGAAGTTATTGTGCACCACATAATTCAGTTTAATATGCTGCTTTGTAACATTACGTTTCCTTTGATATTACTCTCCTGAAGGCAATACGACCTTGAAGGTGATATTTTAAACCAATAAATGAGGAGAGGAACTGAAAATCAAGCTGAATGCTGTAAGCCAGAAGGATGGATTTTCATCTCAGGCCTTTATTTCCCTACATGAAAAATACAGAAGTCTAACATTTATGTAATTACATTTTTTTCTTGATTTGCCAAGGGAACAAATTTTATGCAAATTCTTGCCTATTCCCTTCTGTCTGTGTATGAATCCATAAATTCCATTGCCCATTGCACTGTTACTCCTTTGTTCAGGCCCCCATTTGTGAAAAAGGGGTGCTGGGTATAAGAAAAATGTCAAAACAATAATTTTCATAGAGGAGACAGGGAGGAGTTACCCACTTTGTTTAGAGGAGGGAATGAGTAAACAGTGAGTTACTAAACACGGGTTTGCCATGCAGAAAAACACCTCTGCTTTGCACCTTCTCTTGCCAAAAAGTTGACAGGGATGAGAGGAAGTATTTTGCAGTAGGGCAGGATAAGGACACAGGAGGATGTTGTGGAGACTGGAAAGAGGATTTTAATATACAGAGTGTAAATAAAGGGGACACTGAGATAGAGCCACCACAAGAAAACAGGACATAAATCTACAAAAAAACCATACAAAACCAGGTCACAAATCTACCAAAAAGAGCAGTTTCTACACAGTCCTGGTGACCCAGTGACTATGTGCTGGTGGAATAGAACTGGCCCTGTCCTCAGCTTGTTTAAAATAAGGTCCATTCCTTCAACTCTGTGATCTTCAGCTATGGGGTGCCTAAAACCTGGTTTTGTATCTACTCACTCACAAATTGTGACTCTCAAGACAGCCCTAGACAGAGGAGAATGTCGCTGTTGAGCCGATGTCGAAACAAGAAGAAGCCGTGATCAAATGGTAAAAGAACCATATTATTTATTAAATTCAGCTTTTATATACAAAATGGACTCTCACTTGATTGGCCATTAGCTGTACGCCTCCTGCAGCCAATTGGCCACCTGGGTCCATGAGAGCTCCCAACACTTTTATCTTTGTTTACATAAACAGATAAATTTTCTCACGAGAAAAGAGGTTTCTGTGCTGTCACAGGAGAAAAGGAAGATGAGGGATTGATGCCTAAAGATTTTTAGCTTTTTTATATGTTTGTAGCTTTGTGGATTTTTCATATATAACTGTAGAATTTCTTGTGCTTTAGAACAGTAGTTACCCTTTCTCACACATTATGTCACACTCCTGAAATTCTGTTTAGTCTTAGGGACACCTTCCACTACCCCAGGTTGCTCCAAGCCTCATCCAACCTGGCCTTGGACTCTTCCAGGGAATGGGACATCCATCACTTCTGTGGGCAGCCTAAGATAAATTATCACCTGGAGATGCATATTTTCCTCCCCTGATTAGAAAAGGCAATGAGAGAAAGCCTAATTTTAGGTTTTCTTTTCAAGAAAAGAATTTCTAACAGATTTTGCACCAGCACTTAGGGGACATAACAAGATACAGGGTTAAGAACCACTTGGAGGGACCTCAGTGGGGCAGGTCCGAGGGTGGGTTACCAGGACAACCATTCTCTTATGGCATGTAATTTCTAGATATCCTAATTAATTAAGCTTATAAGAATTGTGAAAATCCGATGCCACGTGTGCACACAGGGATGTTTTGTGCACCTGAAAGCTTTCTTTAAAAGGCTGCTCTTCATGTTATTAATTCTAATATTGTTTGGAGGGTTTTTCTTCCGATTCCAGGCAACAGGACCATCAGCAATTTCAGAAGAGCTGTTTATCACTGCTCTCCTGCCAGCATGGCTTGCTTTGGGGATTTTTTTTTTTAATTTTTTTTTCTCTTGGTGCTTGTCCAGAAATTTCAGGCAAGCAGGAGCCTTTCAGCTGCCAGGAGCAGCAGGTTAGGGAGAGTGTGAAATGAAAGATGGGAAGAAGGTTTGTGAGGACCTCCATGGAGGCAGGATGACTAGAAAGGTATTAGTGCAGGGTGTATTTTTAAAAGTGCATCAGAAGGCTGTGCAATGATAAATATTCGTCGTTTCCTTGTTAAGAAATGTGGCCTTTCTGTGAAGGAGCTGTTCTTTTTCAGTGGCTGCCAAGTCAGATCCATCCTTAGGTGTGTGAGGCACCTCCTTCAGCTTCAACAATGTGGAATTTAAACTTGGGGGTCATGGGCTTCACATGAAATTCATATAAAATCCACAATATAAGACTCATACAAGTTCGTATAAAATCCACATATAAAATTCACATAAACATTGTGCTTCAGCTGAAATCACTCTTTTGATGTAAAAGAAAAGTACAAAGCGGATCCAGTCACAGTGAGCTCACAGTTTAAATGTGAATTTTATTTCCCTTCTACAAGTGGAAGTTTGAGGCAGAGATGTAGGGACTGATCACGTGGCCTCTCACAAGCTGGGGCTTGCCTGTGGTTCAGATTCCTCAGGGACACGTTCCAGCCCTCAGCTGGACTCCTTTTCCCAGGACTGGGAAGTGTCTAAGGGAGATTGTGGAGCCACTGGTGATCTGTCTGCCCAGAGAACAGAGTTGGTTCGTGTCTTCCCCAAAAGACCACACAGACCTTGTAGGGAATAAAAACCTAAAAAAACCCCAAAAAACCCAAAAAAAAAAACATTTAAAAGGCAGCTGTCTAAGCTAAAGTCAGTGAGGAGATGCAAATCCACTTTACAGGATGATTCCCCACCAGTGCCACCTTAAAATGGGATTATTCCTGTCTGGAAAGTCTCTCTCCCTGAGCTACAGAAGAATCTTTGCTTTGCTGAATAGGGCAAAAGGCTGAGGCTTGGACATTCAACGTTAAACTAATCTAGACTTAAGCTATAGTTGCATGATCAGTTTGTGTTTCCTCAAAAGTCAGCAGCACGGAATGGAGGCTCCCAAAGGATCAACCATCCCTCAAAGGAGAGGGGTGAATAAGTGGAATAACTGAATAAGTGGAAGCACTTCTCTGCCCTCTGGCAAGGCCAGAAGCACTTACCCAGCACCAGATGCCAAGTTTGACACCACTTCTGTTACCCGTCATGAATCCCACAGCGCTCACCAAACAGGAATTCCAGCTGCAGGTTGCAGTGCAGAGCTGGGAAGGGAAGCCAAGATTTGTGCTTTCTGAAAACTGCCTTGGGTTGTGCCAGGGGTGGTTTAGATTGGATATTGGGGAAAATTTTTTCACTGGAAGGGTGGTCAAGCATTGGAACATGCTGCCCAAGGAAGAGGTGGAATCACCATCCCTAAAAGTGTTCAAAAATCACGTGGATGTGGCACTTGGGGACATGGTTTAGTGGTGGGCTTGGCAGTGCTGGTTTGATGTTCTGAGAGGGCTTTTCCAACCTTAACAACCCTGCAAATCCGTGATTGTTTTGTTTCCAAGACCATCCATTAGCAAGACCGCTACCTGCATTTTTCTTTTTTTCATTCTGTCCCACGTGAAATCTTATTCTTTAAAACTATTCCTTGTTATTGTTGATTTCTAAGATGCTAAAAATTAGGAAAATTCGTCCCCTTGAAGCTGCACCATGCAGTGTGTGAGCCACCTCTTTCCAAGCCTTTTTGGGCATCCCTACGTCACTGGGCAGTGGGGACACCCCGTCAGTGCCAGCGGAGACCCCGCTGGGCAGTTTCACACTCAAGTCACTTTGATTTCCGTGGGCAGGTTTCACCCAGCAGGAATTCCTGGCTGTAGCATGGTTTGCAAATGCAGGGAGGTTGTGCACGCTGGCCTCTATTCCGTTTAAATTTTTTTTGTTCTTGTTGTCGTTGTCCTTTTCTTTGCTGTTCTAAGTTGTTTGTTGCACATTGGCTTTTCCAAGCACTCTCAGACAATGTTCTTTCGGATTGGGAATTCTTTACAATCTCCATCTCTCCCCTGTTTTAAGGTAAATTACTTGACTTGCTGCTTCTCTCTGCCTCTCTCTCAGTGCCAGCACATCAGTGTTTTCTAACACAATGAACTTGTAATGCCTTTTTAAATGGGGCTGTTTTTTATCTCTGCATGGTATGACCACAAACTCAGCCACCTGCTATAACTGAATTTCCTGCACACTGCCATCAGATATTGATACTGTGGCTGTTTCTGTTCTGCAGTTTGAGGATTTCGTCATATTTCTCTGGTTTGCAGCATCCATTGCTGTCCCAGTGTTTGGAAGATATCTGTGTTGAAATAATAATAAGAAATAAGGAAGTTTTCCCTACTCCTGTTCAACCCATTTAATTCCAGCAAGGCCAACAGGTGTTTCTCCAAAGATCTCATTAACCACTGATTATCTCCAGCATCTCTTGTAAGCAAATGTCTCATTAACGTGGATGTTCACACATAATTTACTTTTGTACATCAGGCCATACTTCAGTGAGCTATAAACCTGTGGCTGCACATCCTCGGATTTACATGGAAAATGCATTTCCTACTGCGTGGACAGACACAAGCTATCCAAGACAATAAAATCTAATAGCACTCAATGTGGTCGTGATTTCCATCTTTAGCACATCAACAGAATCACAAAATTACAGAATCAGAATATCCTGAGCTGGAAGGGACCCACAAGGATCATCGAGTCCAGCTCCTGGCCCTGCACAGGACAGCTCCAATATCCCCACCATGTGCCTGAGAGATTCCAAACCTTTCAAACCCCAGTTTTTGAGAATTTAGAAATATTCTAGTGAATGACAGCACTCACAGGATGAGCTCCTCATCTGGCAAAGGAAACAATCTGGGGTAGGGGTGGAAAAAGAGCGGAGGAGGGGCAAATGTAAAGGATTCCTTTTCTTATTTTTAGCCATCTCCTGTGATGATTTAATGTGCATTTTTGCAGTAATTTTGTATTTTGGCGAGTCTGGCAAGGCTGACGAATTTTATGTAATCGGGTCAGGATTTTATATGTTCATTAATTTATATTATGTGATCTGATACAACACCCTTTAGTTTGAAAGAATATTTACCAACTGCTTGTCCTGTGCCATCACTGTGACGTGTAAAATGTTTTCATTGTGATGCTGAACATCACGACAGCGTTGTTTGACACTGACCTAATTCTTCAAACACCAGCTCAGAGCTGCTCTACTCACCACACGTGGTACTCTCAGCCTCATACTTTTGGGAGAAAACATAAAACTTGATTTGCTGCCACTGAAGCTGATGGAAAAAAAGACTCCAGCTCCAGTCCTGAGAACATTCCTCCTCCACTGATGGGGATCTGCTGCTCTCACCAGAGCTGATGGAGCCCTCGGAACTTTTACAAGTTCATCACCCACATCTCCTTGTATTGGACATGTGCCAGGTAGAAAGGAACACTTGGAAGTATTATCTGCCTTTCCTGAAGGTCTTATTTTCCTTGGCATGCAGTCAAAGAGAGAGAATTTTAACAGAGAACTTTGCAGAAAATCATGGAGCTGGAGGCTTTTTCAGTTGATAGAATTATTTGCTCAACCTCAAGATCAAATGCAAATAAGCAGTGGAAATATTTAGGTTTAGTTCTTCTTTGTCTTCCTGCTAAGGCAGAAGGTGATTTCCAGTTGAGATTCCTTCACTAAGCCTTTTTTTTTTTTTTTAACAGCAGGAAATCTGGGAGATTGCTCTGAGTTTTTGTGTAGACTGGATAATTCTTCTTGGTTTGTGAGCTGGTAAGATGGTGGTTTGAAGGATGACAGGAAGATTTATTCTTCTTAAAAGTCAGTTTGTCTTGTCTCTGGCAGAGATCAGAAAGAAGCAGGAGCTACGTTCCTTTATTGTATTTACAATAAATTTACAATTACTTTTTTTTATGTCCCGAGAGAAGAAAACTCCCACCCACAGTCCCATCACCTCCTCTTTCTGTATTCATGTGGCAGGAAATTGGGATTTTTTACCACTCAGACTTTTACTTTAAAGTTTGTTACCTGAAGCCCTATTTTTGAACAGTTATGAAAGGTCTGAATCTATCTCTGGCTTATGCAAGAAATCATCAGAGGTCAAAAAAATCCTCTTTTGACATTATATTCTCTAAAGCAAAGACTGCAGTAAAAATAATGAATGATGTTAGGACAGCTGTTTGGTAAGGAAGAACGTTTTTTTAGAAAATAAGCAGGATGGAAAAGGTGAGTTTCCCTCACACACCCACAGAAATGGCTGCAGGATGAAGCAGAAACTGCTTTTCAGTTTTCAGACAAATTCCAAAAGGAGCGAGTTCCCAAACTTTCACAAGGATTAGAGCCAACAGAAATTCATAGAATTTAATCAAAGACATGATCCATAAATATTTTTTTTAGATTAACCCATCACTTCTGAAGGATGATTAAATGACGGTGAATTTCATACTCAAGGGAAAATATGTTTCTGGCGTGTTGGAGGGATTTAATTGGGACTAAGGAATGTCATCTTCTGGGAGAGTAGAGTTTGGCCATTACTGTGTGATGCTAGTATGGATTTTATGTTGTTCCTGTGAATGAAAAATACTTTTTCCCCAGGGAAATTGACACTGTTTATTATTCGAAACAGGAACGTTTTTATGTACAGAAGGAAGCACCAAACACAAAGCTCAGCAAGGATGAGGAAAGAGATGGATTTCCACCACTAATGTATTTTATCCCTCCTTCTCTTCCACAGGTTGCCCAGGAATGTGGGACAATATCACATGCTGGAAACCTGCAAGTGTGGGTGAAATTGTCTTCGTCAAGTGTCCTGCACTGTTCAGATTTATCATCTCTGAAGACGGTAAAGTATTTTCTCTTTGTTCTTTGCCTCTGCTGGTAAAGCCTTGTGTCCAGCACGAGTGTAGAACCTCACTTAGATCCTCAGGAGAAAGGGGCATCAAAAACTCTACAGCTGGGCTCCAGTTATAAATAAATTGCAGAAATCGAGGATATTTGTGTGTAGATATGTGTGTGCACAGGGGTGGGAGGGAAGGTGTGAAAAAAAGCCTTCACAGACCACACAACATGAAGATATCACAAGTTTTAACTGTCAAAGGGAATATTCTGCCCTTGGGTCTCACTGAATTTAGTGGGGACCCGAATCTGTGTTTGGGTCTTGGATAACACAGTTGGAAACTCTTTTAGAAAATAAATAAAACTCAGAACAGGTTCTGCTTGTGCTGAAGGGGAACATAGGCTTGAGATGACCAGTGATGAGCTCCCATGTTGGGGGAACAGAGAGGAATTAAAGATTTCTGGAGGGAGGCAGAAATTCCATCACACTTTTTTTGTGATCTGTAGGAATGAGACATAAACATCCTTTTGCCCCATGCTGCTAATTAACACAGACTGGTGCATTTGCACCCACTGCAGATCCCTTAATTAGCACTGTCCTTGGAGGGACAAGTCCGTCGCTGTCCCCCAGGATCCTTTTTCCCAAAGTTTATTTTACTAATTAATTATTCATTTACAACCTTGAGTCCAAAATCTGCTTTTTTGGCATCACCACATACAGAGCACCATTTTTGGGAGAGAGTGTTTTATACACAGCTCCAGGAACACTGAAGCCTCCACTTTTAATACAATTTCAGCTTGTAAAGGCACAGGCATCACCAATGTCACCTAATCCATGTCCCATTTCAGAAAAAACATTCATCAATTTGACCTATTCCAGGTCTTAAGTAAGTGGTTACCTGTTAATGGAAAAAACCTTTTAAATAGCAATATTTTTATTTATTTAAATTAAATTATTTAAATTTAAAAATTAGATTTTTTTTATATTTATTTATTATACTTATTTAAGCAAACATTTATTTATTTTTTTATTTAAACAAAAACAGAATTTTGTTGCATTTCTTATGTTTATTGCTTCTATTTATATAAAGATTTTGTTTATTGACATTAAAATTATTTAAATAAAAATAATAAAAGTTGTTTAAATTCAAAAAATATTTCTTTAAATAAAAATAATATAGCTTTTAGAGGAGCAATTAAATATATGAATATGAATATGAATGTGAATATAAATATACATATAACTATATAACTATAACTATAAATAAATATAAACATAAACATAAACAGAAACATAAACATAAACAGAAACAGAAATAGAAATAGAAATGAAATAGAAATAGAAATAGAAATAGAAATAGAAATAGAAATAGAAATAGAAATAGAAATAGAAATAGAAATAGAAATAGAAATAGAAATAGAAATAGAAATAGAAATAGAAATAGAAATAGAAATAGAAATAGAAATAGAAATAGAAATAGAAATAGAAATAGAAATAGAAATAGAAATAGAAATAGAAATAGAAATAGAAATAGAAATAGAAATAGAAATAGAAATAGAAATAGAAATAGAAATAGAAATAGAAATAGAAATAGAAATAGAAATAGAAATAGAAATAGAAATAGAAATAGAAATAGAAATAGAAATAGAAATAGAAATAGAAATAGAAATAGAAATAGAAATAGAAATAGAAATAGAAATAGAAATAGAAATAGAAATAGAAATAGAAATAGAAATAGAAATAGAAATAGAAATAGAAATAGAAATAGAAATAGAAATAGAAATAGAAATAGAAATAGAAATAGAAATAGAAATAGAAATAGAAATAGAAATAGAAATAGAAATAGAAATAGAAATAGAAATAGAAATAGAAATAGAAATAGAAATAGAAATAGAAATAGAAATAGAAATAGAAATAGAAATAGAAATAGAAATAGAAATAGAAATAGAAATAGAAATAGAAATAGAAATAGAAATAGAAATAGAAATAGAAATAGAAATAGAAATAGAAATAGAAATAGAAATAGAAATAGAAATAGAAATAGAAATAGAAATAGAAATAGAAATAGAAATAGAAATAGAAATAGAAATAGAAATAGAAATAGAAATAGAAATAGATATAAAAGCTCTATTTATTTATTTACAGCTGTATTTATTTTACCTATGTAAAAAAAGGGCTGAAATAAGATTTTTAAATAATTTGCCCAGGATTTGCAGAGCTCCTCACATGCTGTACTTCCCATTTGGCCTGGGGCAGGGTGGCAGTACGACCCTAAGGGAGGAATATTCCAACCAGTGGAATTCCATCCATTTGCCCCATTCCTTTACCTCCTCACAGGATCCCCAATAAAAGTGGCAGCTGTTACCTCGTGTAGGGCTGGGTTTGAGAGGTTTTGAGACATCTGTTCAGTAGGAACAAACCCAAGATTCATTAGATAAACAAATAAACATTTAATCTGGAGTAGCTGGAAATCGCGGCAGATGTGGCTGGGATTGCACTGCTGACCTCAAGGTGGAATTATCAATATCCCAAAGCACTCTCCTGGGTGAATCAGCGTCAGCTTTCCCATCACTGCTGCTAATTTTAATTAGCCAAGTGTATTTGTTTCAATGAGGGTTTGATGAAAAAAGTCACATTTTATGATGGTTCCCTAACTAACGGCTTATTGGAGAACTGTAATGTTTCTGAGACGTGGATAATCACATTTCAGGGATTGTTGCAGTGTCCTCTGGCTGCTGCTCTGTTTCTAGAATATGGAACTAGGCTGGGCATGGATGCTAATATTTATTAATTGTAAAATCATTCCTAATACAGAAACATTTTTATATGGCCACAGATCATTTTTAGCAACACAGCAATAACTTTAAATTATTCTTTTAAAAAGTTTGTGCTCTGAAGCACCTGTAGGTACAACATATTCACAGGGAAATAATAGGATGTGTTAATCTTAAGGAGTGGGTAGGAAATATCTCGCTTGGCTTTGGATATTTCAATTTATATGGAAAGTCTGAAGTGATCACGTGGATTTCCAGTTCAGTGGATAGAAATAAATGGACATTTGTAGAAGAGGCTTTCTTTGACCCCTCTCAAATGCTTGTGAGTCTTGAGCTGAGTGAAGTCACTGCTTGTTTTATGAATTTCAGAAAGGAGCCTGGCTGCCTTTACTTGGATGTCTGATTTCCATATGGAGTAAAATGGGAAAAAAAATAAAAGAGGCTACAAAAGAAAAATTAGCTAACTAAGCTGTCATCTGGAGGGATGCTTTTTGGAAAAATTAGCTGTATATTTACTAAAAATACCAGCTCTTGCTGGTTTTAATCTGCTCTGCTTTAACCTTCGCTGCAGTTGAACCAAGGAGTAACGTTGGAGCTGCTGTCAACATCATAAAGAGAGTCCAAAGTGGAGTTCTGTGTGCTTGGCAACCCTGCCTTGTAAAATATCGTTTCATGTCTCTGATCCTTCAAAACCATCAGAATTTTTCATTCTTTTCAGATGCAGACTGTGAACAAAAAAAACGTTCTCAAAATCTCTCCGCCGGAGATTCCATTTCTCCAATGGAAAAAGTTTATTAGTTCCTGAATCTTTTCTCATCTTGTAAATTAGGGATTGCAGTGGCTTTGCTTCTAGATGGTTCCCAAAAATGGATTTTTTTTCCTCTTCCACATGGAATTCTTTGATTGATATCCATCAATCATTATTTCCACCAGGAGCTGTCGCTTCCCTGACCTTTCTGTTGGATGTCAGTGTTTCTCCAGTGCCTTCCCAGCACTGGCTCCAGAGACACCCACTCCACAGCAGGATATATTTAAAGCATTCCAAGGCATCTTTGCAGAGGTAAAAAGAAAGAAATCATATCAAGCTGTGATGTCACCTTTCAGTAGGACATAGCAAGACCTAGAGATGGCCCTAACACAGTGATCTGCACTCCCAGCTGGAGACTTTTCTCTGCTTTGTTCTTTTTTCCCATATATTTTGTTTTTCCAGACAGAGGTGATTCTGCCTGGCAAAGGAAATCTACAGAAGCAAAGTCTGTGCTTTTTTCTGCTTTGCTCTGTACAGCTGAAATATTCTGGAACCTATAAATCCACCCAAACGGACCACGGAACGAAACTCAAGAACCAGATCAGAAATGAGCATATTTTCAGTCCTTTGATTTACAGCAAAAAATAATACAAATGATAGTAGACAGTTTCTGAGCATTACCATGTGCTCCACATTCAGCAAACGCTTTCATTCACAAATCCAAATAATAAATATGAGCAGCTCTTACTGAATCTTCCAGCAATTCAGGTTGTTTGTCTGGTGCTCAGTTTAGGACACTCCCTGCTACATTTGCCACAAAACATGGTTCACTCTGTACAACAGGGAAAATGCTCCTAATTCTCACCAAAGGCATACAACCTATTCCATGTTGATACCAGGATTAAGGGTTCCTAATTAAAATCCAGTAGAATAAAGAATGTAATCAGGTATCAGAGAGTTTAAGAGGGAATTGCATCCTACGCTCACATTTCTGAACCAAACTCTCTGGCTTGTTGCTTCTCTTGGTTGATCACGGTGAGTGCTCAGGCAACGAGCCCTGTTATCCCAAGAAATTGGAAATAGTCTGTCACTGATCCCATTTAAAACACAGGGAAGCACTCAAGTACTTTGTTGTACTAATTAATTGATTAATTGATGCTGTAAGAACGCCAAGCCTCATAAGTGCTGCACTAGAGATGCCACGGGTGGGCAGTGGGATTTATGAACGCTGGGTTAATTGGATTTGGGAAGCTGTCTGTGCCTGAGTTTAGATATTATCCCTGATCAATTAGAATAAGATGACAAGAGAAGAGTTAATGAGAGGGGAAGTGATGCTCCATCTTCATTTGTGGAGAGCCCTTTTGTGTCTTTTCTGGGGAGACAGTCCTGGTAAAGCTGATGTGGGAAAACGGTACAAAACCTCCAAACTGGGTGAAAAGACAATAAAAGTCATTGACTCCCCAATGTGAAAGCTGTTGAAAATATTTGCAAGTTACAATTTCTATTAGTTTGGGTCATGTATTGACAGTTTTTTTGTTTAGACAGGAAGAAAAGGTGACTCTTAAAGGTCAGGGCCCTTCTAAACACCCAGATATCCCTGAAAGACTGAGTACTTTCAGT
The DNA here is from genome assembly GCA_013397795.1 of Orthonyx spaldingii. Taxonomy (NCBI): domain Eukaryota; kingdom Metazoa; phylum Chordata; class Aves; order Passeriformes; family Orthonychidae; genus Orthonyx; species Orthonyx spaldingii. The sequence goes on from VZTJ01006073.1 coordinate 282,213, forward strand.
ATTTTCTACTGAGGTAAAAGACACAGGGTTTTGTTGCTACTACTGAAACGCAGCATTGCAGCAGAGTGAAATTGGAAATTGCATTTGCCTGTCAAAAAGGTAAAAGATCAGTGCAAAGGTCCAGATTTCTCTTCAAGGATATCTTGCCTGGATGAGTATTCCGACAATCCTGCTTGAAAACCAAGGGAAGGAAAACCCTGTAACCAAGGAGTTCTCTCTGGAAAACACCTATGACCCATCCCATAGCATTTTCATCATGGGAATAATAATGAGCCACTGGAGCTTATTTATATGTATTTATTGAAGCAACCAGGACTCTGAAACCTTTGTTTCATCTGTAATTTTATACAAGATCCTACAAAGCATTCACAAGCAGGTTCAATGCAAAGGTATCAATTATATATATAAACCATTAAAAAAAAAGTATATCTATAAAATGGCACTTGATAGATAACAAGTAATTTCCAGCTGGTTTTCATCCCTGGATTTGCAGAGGCAGTAAAACCATGGGACTACTCCAGCTTTTCCAAAGCAAGGAGAACAAGCTATAATTAAGCCTCCTCGGTCACAGCATCACAAAGTCCATCTGCAATGCAGAGGGAAACGGGAGGAAAACACTGTCATCAAAGGGTAGCAACTGGATCTACATTTCTAATCAAGTAGCTGAGGCCTCTCAGATGTTTTCTAGCAGAAAAAAAAAAAAAAGAGATTTTGTGGCCTCTCCCACCAAATTATGGGGACATAAAATCTGTCCCTCTGATACTCAGACGTTCAGCATGAGCAAAAGCGTTTCAGCTGAAGTTCAAGTCCTTGGTCCTCTGCAAGGGCACGTCCTGCAGTGACCACGGGAAAGCTGTAACACAATTCTAGGCCTGTGTCAATGATCTGAGAGCTAATTTGGTCTTGGGAAAAAGAAATCATGCATCTTTGGGAAGAATGCAGGGGTGGAAGATGCTGAGAGCTGCTGAGTAGTTTGGAGAACACTTGGACTGCAAAAGGTAATAGATCGAAGTGTGGCTGTAGGTGCAACGTGGGCAGATCCTTCAGCCTTTCCTAACAGTCTTTGCTCTGTTTGTGTTTCTCCTCTTGACTCAAATCATTGGGAAAGGAGTCCCAGTTGATTGCAGGATTTTAGGGGTGGTGGGCACACATTCATTCTTACCTTTGAGCAAGGGATTTCATTTGCTTTCTTCCCTAGGAGTCATTTCAGAACTGATCATCTCTGTTGGGTGATGTTTACTATTTTTTCATGGTTCTTGTTTGAAAAACATTTGTTTTTCTCTCAAATACAGTCCCTGCCCTCTTCAGAGCTAGGAGACCCTTCAATAGTAATTGCATTGATCCTGCACTCTGATGGATGCTCCTGTGACAGCCAGACTCAGAGGAAGGACACACATAACGTTTAGATGATGCTTGGTTGCTATGGTGACCTCAGTCCACTTCTAATTTCACATCCTTTAATAGGAAAGAGGAAGAAAAGAATAAAGCCATGATTTCCCTTAAATGCTATTGATCATATCTGTGCCTCAGTCGTACCTTAGCCAGCCCTGTGTGCTCCGGCCTTTCTGTTCTCCATATGGGACCTCACTGGAATTCTCCCATGATTTCCAGGCACAGTTCACTGGATCTTCTTGTCTCTGTGTCATGCAACTCTGGAAGTAAACTGGGATGTAGGAAGAAATTAATTATATATCAGTTCTGTCCCTGCCTTTACTGCTATATCTTGCACAAATCATTGGGTAACAAAGACTTTGCAGAAATTCCTCCCATGGAATGACAGATATCGAAACCCAATCACCCTCTGGAAGTGCCAGTCTCTCTGGCCTTTATGGGAGAAGAATTAAAAGCCAGGGGAATTTATCCTCAGGTAGATAAAGTGGATGGAATGAGTTTGCCCCGCAGGATCAGTTGCTCAGATGTTCTTGGGCACCAGTTCCTTTTCAAACACACAAATATGAGCAAGGCTTCCTAATCTTACCCTTGATTACCTTCTTCCCCAGTTTTCTTGTTTCCTAAACAAAAAGAACACCACTTAATTTTGTACTGTCTCTGTGTGAGCATTACATTCACAAACCCCTCTGTCAAGGCAAACAATGATATACAGTAAATTATAGAATAGAATATAGGTAGAATACTAAAATCCCAGAATGGTTTGGATTGGAAGGGACATTAAAAGTCTTCTTGTACCACCCCCCTGCCACGGGCAGGGACACCTTCCACTATCCCAGGTTGCTCCAAGCCACGTCCAGCCTGGCTTTGGACACTTTCAGGGATCAAGGGGCAGCCACAGCTTTTCTAGGCAACCTCTGCCAGGCCCTCCCCACCCTCACAGGGAAGAATTTCTTCCTAATATCCCATCTCACCCTGCCCTCTGTCAGTTTGAAGGTATTACCCCATGTCCTGTCACCTCCTGACCTTGTATAAATGTCTTTTAATCTCTAGTTTAAAGTATTGGCGATGGGGCATGAGGCTGGAGAGACCCAAACCCCTGGAAATATTTGTGGGAAGCACTCAGCATAGGGAAAGGTGTGTGAACCTGTAGGGCCGTGCACTGTGTGACCTTCCTGCCTGCTGCTTCCTACAGCTCCTGCGAATGAAACTGCGAAGGCCAAGCAGCTAATCCTGGATCGATCAATGAATTATGGAATCAAAGAATGCTTTCAGTTGCAAATGACCTTAAAGATCATTTAGTTCCAATGCCAAGGGCAGGGACACCTTCCACTAGATTCGATTGCTCCATGCCCCATCCAGCCTGGCCTTGGACACTTCCAGGGATGGGGCAGCTTCTCTGAGAAACACAAAGAGCCATAACAAAGGGACTGGGATGGCTGGATAGTGTGTGTGGGATCGTGTGTGTGTGCGGGTGCAGGGCTGGGCAGAGGGCTGATGTGCCTTCCAGGGAAGCAGCGGGCAGGGCATGGAAGCAGCACCCGTGTGGGGGCTCAGAGAGCTGCAGAAGAGCTGCTAAGTAGCCTGCTGATCCCGACTGTGGCTTTGCCAGCCGGCTGAACAGATTGCTGGAGCAGGAGAGCAGCAGGCAGCCGTGGGGAAGGGAGAGGGGAGGCTCAGCCTGGTGGATGCCGCGGAGCCGGGCATGAGAGCTCGCTGATTTATTTCATATGTAGAAATTAAAGGATAAGCTTCTAATCAGTGCTATATAAAACAGGAAAAAAAAAAAATTCAATTCCTGCCCAGCCAGCTCGTTATGCACATAGCTGGACAGCAGAATAACAAGGGGTTGTAAATGTTTTCCACAGCCTCTCCCCTCCTCAGTCACTGCACTTTCTGTAGGGGCACAATTAACGTGCAATTAAAACAGTGCAGGCTTTGCACGTTGATCTCAGTGCTGTCAAAATCCAAAACCTTTTGGGGAATTACCTGTGTGGAGCAGTCCTCCAAACCACAACACTGAGATGGGAACAACAGGGAGAGGTATGGGCAAGCCAGCTCGGGGCAGAAGCGCTTTGGAAGCCTTTCATCCCCTCCCGCCCCGCCACTAATAAGGGACAAACGCTGGAACAAAAGGGTTAAATGCAAGTTGTGCTCAGATAAACAAAGCCACGGGAGGCCGGGCAGGTGCCGTGCCAGCTGACACCGAGAGCAGCCAGCACGGATTTGGCACCAAAGAGGGGATCTAAAAGCCTCCGAGGCTCATCGTGCACAGGCTGGTTCTTGGCTTTGGCTTCCCCAGCCCTGTCCACTTTAAATCAGGAGCAACAATTGATTTTGTCGAGTTTCTCATCAGTTATTGCACGGTGAGGGGTGAGTTATGTGCTCTGGGTCTCAGTAAATAAAAATCAAGGAGGAAAGTCTGATAAATGTGCAAGGAAAGGGCAGGAAAGGTCTGGGTCTCTGCCACCAGCTCTATGGGGAGCCATTGGCAAGTCCTTGGACTTTTTTTCCTCCCTCTTGTACTCCTTCATGCAGAAAACAGAAATAAGGAATATTTTCAGTACTTGGTCTTTAGAACTGGTAACTCGGCATTCTGATAGATCTTCCCTAGGATCTCTAAGCAGTACTGCAAATAACATCTAATTAACAATGCCAATTAAAGCATTAATTGTAGATTTGCTTCCCAAAGAGTGACACTCAAGTCTGGTCAGACAGTGAATAACACAGCCTGTCAATACACTGGATAAACCATCCTGTGTCGAGGATAACAGCAGCTTCCTCAGGAGTTTATTGACTGATAAGAGCAATTATCAATTTAATAAGTGGCTTTGTAAGACACTGTTTAGTGTCTGCTGTTGTGCCCACATTTCCATAGTTTTGATTTAACTACATGTGAGAAGCACAGATATCATTCAAATAAGTCATAAAATCATCATATTTAAGATGTTGTTATCATAGAATAATAGAATTATAGAATGGCTTGGGTTGAGAAGGAACTTAAAGCCATCCAGTGCCACCCCTGCCATGGGCAGGGACACCTTCCACTGTCCCAGGTTGCTCCAAGCCCCAATGTCCAACCTGGTCTTGGACACTTCCAGGGATCCAGGGGCAGCCACAGCTTCTCTGGGCACCCTGTGCCAGGGCCTCACCACCCTCACAGGGAACAATTTCTTCTTAATTCCAACCTAAACTTGCCCACTTTCAGTTAAAAGCTGTTCCTCCTCATCCTATCACTACATGCTGTTCTCAAAAGTCCCTTGTCAATGTAATCCTTGAATTAAATCCCTGAAAAATGGGATTCCAGTCAAAATGCAGATGAAAATCATATTTTATTTATTCTTCATTTCTGGGAGAGCAATGCATCCCATTAGACCATTACATAATCATATCAGTGGGCTTTCTCTTCTTCATCAGTGAAGTCAAATACACCAATTTCTCATTGCTTGTGTCCTAAGAGTAGGACAGTGAGGGAATTTGTGGGAAATCTCAGGCAGTGTGGGGTCCTGTAGCCTTGCCCACTCCATCACTGACAGCAGAGTTAATTTGCTGAGGCCTCTCTAGAGTCATAAAGGCACTCAAGTGAAAAAATAACCCAGAAAAATTCTATTTTGAGGTAATAGTGTGACAAATGAGAGTGAGTTTCCTATGTCTGGGCTTCCTTATAACCCCATCTCAAACGCAAGGTCAGGTCTTGTCCCTCTGTATTTAAACATATTAAATGTTATGCACAAAAATAGCAATTTGAACTCCATTGCATTCTCAGACATGTGAGCGAACATCAACAATGCCATGGGTTTCTGTCAAGTAAATATTCATATTTTGCTGCAGGATACAGAAACTTACATTGTCTGAGAGAAGGGCAGCAGCAGCAGCAGCGTGCAGGAATTCAAAGGCAGATGGTGGCTGTATGTTCCCTCATTATGTCCTTTTAGAGATATAAATATATCTGATTTTATATATATTTATATATAAATATATCTGTTTATAGACAAATAAAACATCTGTATATATATTTATATAAAAATATATCTGTTTATAGATATATCTAATATCCATATATATATTTATATATAAAAATATATGTTTGTATATATGTATATACACAGATATTTTTTATATATTTATATAAATACAGAGCTTTAAATAAATACATAAAAATATAAAAATTTATTTCTACATCCACAACTATAATTGCATATGAGTGCATTTTATCCCAACACCCAATAGATGAACTTTGACTTTTTCCTGTAACTCAGGGCATGACGTTCAATGTAAATCTAATTAACGTTCCAGTAGCTTAACTTATTAGTGAAAATTGGGTTGATGAATCCAGCCTAAAAGCCTGCACAGGCAAAGGTTGTACTGGAACTTTGTTCAGTACATTAGTTAGGACTCAGATAGAGAAATAGATATTAATAAAAGGCTTGTTTGCTCCTACAGATCAGAAAATTAATGTTGTTGGAAACTGAATCCCTTCATAATGCCCAAACACAGTGAAATGCAATAATAATTTGGCTATACATTAAAAAAAAAATTCTATAACAAGCCTTTTCATTTCAGAAAAACTACACTAATATGGTATTTTAACTGTTATTACAGATGTTATGACATTAAAAATGAGCTAAAATCTAATATTTTGACATCAGTGAGACTAACTGCTACCTGTATTTAGAATGAAATAATGACAATTTTTCTTTCATGCTTTTTAGATTGTAGGGGAAAAATAGCTGCTTTGAAAATATTTAAATTTAAGAGCAATGTCTTTTTCTGAGCCATCCCTGTGATATGCAGGATACCAGGAACATCAAGCATCAACCTACTTAATATTGGCCTGGTGTTTCTCCAGAAAGGTTTCTGCAGTTTTAATGTCAAATCACTCCACAAATGATAAACTGAAGCTGTATTTTTATGAGTCAAAGAGGTTTTTTAGAGATTTTCTTGCAGCTTCTTCTTGCCCTGCTTGTGTGGGCTAGTGTGAGGCACAGGCTGCTGAGTGAGGGGACCTCACTTGAGGGACCAATTCCATTAGAGCTGCTGGTTTGAGTGGCAGATGCTGTGAAAAACACCAGGAAAGAAGTGATAAAGGAGTGGTGCTTTGCTCTTTGATCCTCTCAGGGTCTGACAAACCCACGGAGAACAATTCCCACACCACAACCCAACATCCGTGTTCCCAACTCGGATTTTGGCAACACGTCCTATTTCAGCAACACATCCTGATTTTAGCAACACATTTCTAAATCTGAGTTGCATCACTGCTAGTAAACCTGGTGTTTGGTGCATTTAAGGGGAAAAATGGTCTCTCCAAACTCCTCTGCAGAGTTGTTCTGCCAGGGTTGTGGGGCACAGCCACAGCCCTGCTGCAGCAGCTGCCAGTTCAGTCCCGCGCAGCCCCTGAACCACCTTGGCTGGAAAATGTTTGCTCAGAGCACGGGGAGCTCCTCTTCAGAATTTGGAGGCTTCCTCAACATCTGCAAACACCCAGGGATTAGAATCACAGAATACCCTGAGTTTGAAGGGACCCACAGGATCATCCAGTCCAACCCCTGGCCCTGCACAAAATCCCGCCCTGTCCCTGGGAGCGTTGTCCAAGCACTCCTGGAGCTTTGGCAGCCTTGGGGCTGTGACCATCCCCTGGGGAGCCTGGTCAGTGCCCCACCACCCTCACCAGAACCTTTTCCTAAAATCCAGCCTAAATTCTCCCTGTGGAAACCTGGGAGCAGCTGGAGTTGGGCAGAGAAGGATGGAGACCACCGTGTTCTCACTGTGGCTGCCCCTCCAAACCCCTGGTGGGTTGGATGTGTGGGTTTGACGTTTAATAACCCCCCCAAAGTCCCAGTACAGCCCCCCTGATTCTTCAAATGAGTTTTCCATACTCTCACCAACATTTTCACATTAAACCCTCTATTTTTCTGTCTTAAAAGTTCAAAAAAGCACATCTGATGTACCTTAGAGGCGACACAGAAATCAAGGAATTTTAGATTATTATGTGAATTGTAAAATAAAAAACGCATTTTGTGCTGTGCTGAGACACCTCTTGTCATTGTTTTATTTCCTTAGATGCTTTCCCCTTTCCCATAGGATCAAAATCAGCATTTGTTTGGATTTTAATAAAAACCTTCTCACACAATTTGGTGAAGGTTTTTCCAAACCCTAATTAACATTTGACCATTGGGGTTAAAAGGGGAACAACCTGAAGCCCTGTGGCCACTCCAGAGGGTGCAGAACTAAACTGATGTGAACATTTTAGCTGCTGTAGTGCTCAGGGAAGTGCTGGAAAGGTTTTTTTCCCCGGTCAGAGCGATTTGCAGCAGCTCCCTGAGCTCCTCTGTGCACGATGCAGCAGCTCCACTCCCTGGCTCAAGGCAGCTCCTCCTGCATCCCTAACTGAGCCAGAATCCACCCAGGATTCAGGAAAATCTGATTTCAGCCCAATTCGGATTCAACATTGAGCGCAGTGGGTGGGAGGTTGGTTTGGCATCATTCCAACAATTTATTTTGGAATAACAAGAGAAAGGGAAAGGAAGATTTCTAACGTAAACCCAAAGTTTTATCTTTTCCCACTGTAACAGTTGTGGTTTTTTAACGCTACTTAGAATCAGTTTGGGATCAACGTTTTGGAAATGTGTGAGTCTTTCTTATTTCAGAACCTTCCCCTTTCCTTAAAAAAAGATTCTAAAAAAATACACAAAAAAGCTTGTACATCTTTTTTTCTTATTCTTCCTAGAGTCTGATGAAACTTCATGGTAACCAGATATTTAACACTATCAACCATCTTCTGAAAACCCTTTTTCCACTCATAAACACGCAGGACTGATACCAAAATAAAGATTTAAACTTGCAGTTCTCCTCTGGGCTCTCCTGCATCTGTTCCTCGTATGGGAGACAAACCTTTATCAAAATTATGTTGCAAGCCATTATCAGGACTGAATTAATTGTTTTCATTCTTCTAATTTCAGGGTGGGAAGTGGATAATTTGGGGCAAACCCATGCAGGTAAGAACGAGTTGTGCTGCCTACGTCCTCTGTACTTCTGTTCCCAAAAATTGTGTGCACATGATATTGTCAGGTGGTTAAAAAGTTGTTTGTGTATCAGCCATTAATTACTACATTAATGCATGTACTTAACTGGAAGACTTGCACAAAAAGTGAAATTAAAAATCTTGTAAATCTCTGTAAATCAATGTGATTTAACTTAAAGCCACAGAATTAAACTATCTTATTTAAACCATTCAGTTACTGCTCTTTGTCATTGATGGATGGACATAATTTTTCATTAATTCTCTGAAAACTGATCATATTTAAATACCTGTGGATTATAAATGTAAATTCCTAAAGATAAAGAATTTGGCTTCTGTAGTTTTACATTAAACTTTGCCCCTGTTTGACTGTATGTGTCTTTAAATTCTAAATTTAGAGCTTCAGCTTTGATTTAAACTCTCAAGTAAAGCTGTGTTTACTTCCTGAGAAGACAGCACCAAGTATTTATTGCCTTTGGGCCTGATCTAAACAAATAAAAATCAATTGCACTCCATTCACTGATTTCCACAGAGACCAGTTTGGGCCCTAATAGAAAACACAATCAGAACAGTTTCATACCAAATTTCCACTTTTCTAGGTGATTACGACCTGCTGGAAAGCACAGCCCAGTCTCTCCTAGGTAAGAAACCGAACCATGGATTTTTTTTTTTCCTCTTTTTATTTATCTCTGCTAAAAAGGAAGCTCTGAGGTTTTTTCCCTGCCATTTTGCTATTATTTTCTAATCAGTTCTAATTGTTATGACATATTTTCTGCTCTGTTACTTTTAGCAATATTATGAAAATTTATTCCTCCTCTGTTAAGCCTTGCAATCTAGCAAGTATGTTGTTATAAATTATATCTACCTCCTTAACAGTAATTACTAAATGATGTTAAAGAAAGTCAGCACCATGATTCAGTGATTTTTTTTCCCCCACAGAAAACTAGGGATGAATGTCCAGGAGTAATTTACCAAACTTTGCCAAGTAATGCAATGTTCTTAAATGAATGCTGTGATTAAAGAGATATATTCTGCTGCGTGGAGGGCAAATAGATTCTCTAAATTAAGGTTAAAAATAAGGTTATGAGAGACTAAACTGCTCTAAGAATGCAAAGCAGCACAACTTCGACAGCAAAAACCAAACCCAAAACTTGGAAATTTCCATCAGTTTTGGTCAAGGTGCAACTCAAACTCCAAGAAGTGTGATAATTTGATAAGTAAAGACTGCTCCTTTGTGCTGGAGAGGAAGAAGTGCAGCAGCAGCCCAGCCCTAATATTTTAGGAAGGCCACTGAGCTTTGGGAAGAATAATGGTGCTTCGAAAGAGCCCCAAAGGGGCTGTCCCAGCTCAGGCTTTGTAGGAAAATGAGTGTCAAGAGACTCTTCCTCTTCTGCCCCCAAACCTTCCTTCCCAGTGTGGTTTTAAGCCTAAGTGTGTCAGTGAAGCCATTTAGGAGCTGGTCCTTATAAGAGATTAGCCAAAAAAATTGTGGTATTTAAGCTAATATTTGCTTAAAATTAAGGTTATAAACCAGGATTGGAATAATTGATAGGCAGAGGAACATGAAAAGCTGTGAATTCACCAACTGAGGCCACCCTGGGCATCTGGAGATGTAAATGAACACATTGCCAGGAAGACAGGGATGGGAGAGAGAGCCCCACTCCACCTTCCTTTGTTTCCTACAGACCCTTCCCATTTGTCTGGCAGATAAATGAGTGGGATGTGCATTTTCTGACTACAGGAGAGCACCCAGCTGCCTTTCCATGGATATATAATGGCTATTTGAGATACCCCACAGTATCCTGACTGGCTTCCAGCACCTGTGAAACATAGAATTTTAGCTAAAGAGTTAATTTTGTTAAAACTAGTGAGCCCAGCTCTAGTGAATTAATAATTAAACTAGAGTTGGGCCTTGGATAAGTTTTTGTTTAAACTGTATTTGTTCAGCTGTGCTTGGGCCTAACAGAGATCTGAAGAAGTTTAGACAAGTACAAATCTTTTCAATTATAAATCCATTTAAAAGAATAGAGGGAGGGATTGAAAAATTATTTAAGGTCAAACTCATTGTGTTTGGTCACAGAGTGAGGAGGTCACAGCGAGGAAGACGAGTATTCCTTCCTCCCTTGACGATCCCCTCCTCTAAATACGACCCCCCAACCCATTTTAAAAAGCTAACTATGCATGCTTAATGACTATTCATTTAATTACCGTATGGAGCGGGGAATGGGAGGTGCCAATGTTATGAATATGCATTTGTGTTGAATCCTTTGTAGATATAGACCTTGTAGTGCTTTGTGATTTCACTCCATGGCTTTGGAAATTATTCCACGCAGCAGCCCGGCCATCAAAATAAAGACCCTTCCTCTTGATCATCTGAGTTGGGTGTTGATATTAGGTCTATACCCATATTTTTGGTAAATCACCTGCACCAAAAAAATCATGTTAGCCTGGTGATTTCTCACCAGTCCCATGCATGTGCCTCAGATACAGACCTTTAAAAATAGCACAAAGCGCTTGTTTTTAAGCACTGGACTTCCCCTTTAGCCACCTGGAGTGGAGGTATCTTCACCAGAGCTGTATTCCCAAAATGCCTTTCATAGTCACTGGAGAGAAAAGAACATTTAGCTGATTCCTGGTTTAGGAACCCACTTGAGGACGAGATTTTTTTGGTGGCCTGGAGGCACTGAATGTACTGATTAAATATTTTTGCTCTCTGGTGACCAGCTGTGGCAGTAGCCATCCATAGGTGCTTGTTGTAGGACTGGATCGTTAAAGATGTCATTAAATTCCAAGAATTACATGTATGGGCAGGCAGACAAACAGCACTGTCAGTAGAACTGTGGGGTTTTCTTTGCACCAAGGGGAGGGAGGGGATGTCTTGGGGTTTGCTGCAGCCATGTCACATTCCCAACTGCCCTTGGCACAGGGGACATCAGCAGGAATTGCACTGAGGACGGCTGGTCTGAACCTTTCCCTCATTATTACGACGCCTGCGGCTTCGATGAGAACGAAACAGAGTCCGATAACCAGGTGGGAATGAATCTCATAATTAAAAACAAATGAAGGGTGGGGGGAGGAGCAGGCTGCTTTCTGTCCAGCCTCAGGTCATGTTCTGATCTGACAGTAATTAGCACAAACTATCAGATGTCTATGGGTATAAAACTGGGAGAAGTGAGATCTGAATCCTTCCTGGCCCTGTACTGAATATTTACAGAAGATAAGCTTTTAATGTTGATGTAGCTTGGAACTTCTAGAACTGTGAGCTAATCCCCAATTCTACCATTGTTGATGAAGAATCTTTTAGCCAACCATTTTTTTTTCTACAGATAGTTCATAAAAATTTATAGATAGTCTTTGCTAGGTCACTGATAAATAACCTCATGGTGTGCAGACCCAGACACAGAGCAGAGCTTGATGTGCATTGAGATCTCAGAGGAAATGGGGAGAATCCAGGCTGTTCGAGACACAAATCCTGCCTCTGGTTCCCCCTGCACACTAGCCAGTGTGTGGCTGTTGATGAACCCTTTAACCCTGTGTTTTTTGCCCCCCAAGGATTATTACTATCTCTCCGTGAAGGCTCTGTACACGGTGGGATACAGCACTTCCCTGGTTTCCCTCACCACTGCCATGGTCATCCTGTGTCGCTTCAGGTGAGTGGGAACACGAGCAATGAGCTGTTCAGTCTCTGCAGGAGGGAAACTGGAGCTCATCTTCCCCAGAGTTAAAGCTTTTATCTCACCAGAGGTGGAATAAGAAGGAGAAAATCCTTTAACTGAGCTGCTCCCCCAGCTTGGACACACTCCAGAAGTCACATTTCAGCAGAGTGTAAATGCAGCAGGAGAAGTTGTGGGTCTGGTTTGTGAAACTTCACGAGCTGCATTGGGTTGGTTCTATTGTCTATTTTATGCTTCTCTGCATCCCTTTACAAGAAAATCCCCAAATTCTCCTCTTGCTCAGTTTTAGGGTCAGTACTAACACAGTCCTGGCTTAGATGTTGCTGTTCTTAACACCAAGGTACCATGGCCAAGTGTGTTTAGGCCCAGTGTGATATTTCCATGAAATAAAACAATTTTCTTCTTTACTTCTCTTTTCCCGCCCTCTCTTCCTCTTTCCTCTCTAGGAAGCTTCACTGCACTCGGAATTTCATCCACATGAACCTCTTTGTTTCGTTCATCCTCCGTGCAATATCTGTGTTCATTAAGGATGGGGTTCTTTATGCTGAGCAGGATGGCAACCACTGTTTTATCTCCACGGTGAGTAAAAAGGAAACCAAAACCTTTTCATTCTGTTTTTTTTTTCATCATGAGGTAACAAAAACCAGTGGGGCAGGCAGCAGTCTGTGCAGTACCATGAGCCGAGAAGCTATTGGGGGAAAATCTAGGTGGTGTTTAACTTTGCTCCCAGTTCACAGCCAGAATGGATGTTTCATCTCATGATGTCACCAGCGTCCTTCAGAACAAACCTATAGGTTTTATTTTCTGACTCTGCCCGGATTGTTTCTCCCTTTCACAGGTCTGCTCACTGATGGGTGGGATGAGAGCATACATGAGCAATTTCCTTCATCTGAACGTCTGGTTTTTCTCCAGAGCCTCATTTGTTCTGGATGTCAGGCAGAGTCACGTGCAAGCAGGGTGACCATTCAGACACAGAATACACCTGGTGGTCACATTTGCAGAAAATCATCAGCATTTCCCACATCTTTGTTTCTTAAATATGTAGTTTCATGCAGAACACTCTTTCACTGATGCATTTAACTGTATATGATGTGTAAACCCCAATTCCTTTCACATTTAAGGCTGGTATTTGATATGATAAATCAGCTCACTGGGTGTAATTATGACAGAGTTACAAACTGAGCTCTCCTTTATCCATCCAGTTATGAGCTAAGTTCCCTGTGAGTCACTTCCACAAGGCAAGTGCAGCTGTGAAGTTTCTTAATCAGCCTTTTCTTTGTCACTGAAACTAGTTTTTGCTCTCAATTCTTCTCCACCATAAAGCTGAAGCCATGTTAGGTCTGTTCATGTCACTCTTCCAATGGTGGCATCTGCCTCTTTGTTTGGAAACACTTAAAGCATAGGACACGTTAAAATCAGCCATTTTATGGCCAGAGATTCAGGCCTGGTAGAGCTTCCATGAAAAACATGAGATCTGATGGCTGAAACACCTTGGTTGTAGATTTGGCCCAGAGGATGAGGTCAAAGTGAAAACCAATCACTGCCTCCAGCGGGAGCTTCCATTTCATACACGGATTCTGCTCGGATTTGCTGGAAAATCCTACTTTTGTAGGACTAATGGCATCTCACTGGGGTGCAGCACTGCAAAGTGCAGTGTATCCTACTCTCACAGGGTAGAGCCTGGTTGCCACATTAGGCTTTTGTCACAGAATCATTTAGGTTGGAAAATCCATCTAAAATCGAGTCCAGCCATTCCCAAGCACAGCCAAGTTCCCCACTAAAGCACTTCCCCAGGTGCCACATTTATACATCTTTTGAACACCTCCACCACTGGCCTGGAGCCTGTTTCAGTGATTGACAAGCCTCTCAGTAAAGAAATTCTCCCTAATATCCAATCCAAACCTCTCCTGAAGCAATTTAAGGCCATTTCCTCTTGTCCTATCATTTGTTACCTGGGAGAAGAGACTGACCTTGTTACCACCTCCTTTCAGGGGGTTGTAGAGAGCAATAATGTCCTCCCTGAGCCCCCTTTTCTCCAGGCTAAACAAACTCAGTTCCTTTTTTTAAAAAAAATTACATTTTATTTTAATTTTATTTCTATTTTTCATTTTTTTTAATTTCCTCCTTCCCCCTCTTGTCCATGAATGAAATCTTCATTTTTTTTACAGCTGATCACTCGGCCTCCTTTTTTCTCACACTTTCATTTTTTTTTCCTTGAGTGACAACACTGATGACGGATGGCAAGGAAGTGCAATTCCCAGCAGCACACAGGAGGGTTCCTCCTTTCGGATCCCTCTCCCAGGGCTTTCCACAATCATCCTGTCATTTCACACCTTTCCTTAAGTTTCTCGGTACACAACTGGGTTCTTTTCTTCCCTGCATTTAATCCTGGAAGGGGGCTTAAGTCCAGCTTTTGTTGTTCACTGGGGCTGTGAGCTCTCAGCAATGCAGGACGTGCTCAAGCTGCTCTGCAGATGCTGCTTGACCACTTCCCACTGGTAAAATTGGCTTCTTCCCCATCCAGACTTTGCTGTCTAAGTGATGCCTCACATTCTTCCCATTCTTTAAAACCTTTGCTATTAAAAGTGTATAATACCAGTCCCAGCTCTTTCCACTGAGACATTTGGAGAGGTTAAAAGCATTTTTTTCCTGTTAGGCCGAAGCAACGTGGAAATAACTTTGCTCTTCTTGATTCTCTGCAGGTGGAATGCAAAGCAGTGATGGTGTTTTTTCACTACTGTGTCATGTCCAACTACTTCTGGCTTTTCATCGAGGGCTTGTACCTCTTCACGTTGTTGGTGGAAACCTTCTTCCCGGAGAGGAGATATTTCTACTGGTACACAATCATTGGCTGGGGTATGTGGCATTTCTTGTCTCAAACGTGCCTCAGTGTGCAGGATGACTCCACAAACCATCTGCTATTTCCACGTGCAATTTCAAAGTACAATTTTGGTACAGAAGTACCACTGCAGCCCAAGCTGGGCTGCGATTTTTTTGTCTGGGTAGAGTTGAACTGAAATCTGGAGGACACCACATCCCTTGCAGAGGTGTAATCTACAACAGAAAATTGCCTCCTACAAGATACGATCTTAATATCAACTTCTTCAGCTTAATCAAATCTGCAAGACTAAGTCCGGTCCGTTTTCTAAGGCTTCATTTGTGCCTCTCTTCCAGATAATAACTAAATTGAAAATGTATCCAAAGGGTATTCACATCTGCTTGTCCCACCTGAATGGGAAATAAAAACTTGCAGTGGGAAGAAACAAGATTTAACAAGATTTATTTCAGAAAAACCAGTTAAGTGATGATACCCAGAGTAATTATTTTTCGTTCTGGCCTCCTGAATATAAATTGATTCCTATGTTAATTCAAGCAGTTCTTTGCTGATGTTTTTGTGCAGAAGTCAGATGGTGAATGCAGAAGAAGACATTCATTTAAAATGTTCCCTGAGAAGGTTAAATTCGATTTTTATACTTATAGACACTTCTGAAATAATTAGAAATAATCCTGTATATTCATGTGTAAAGTCTACACAACAAACCCATGCCTTAAACTATCCTCCTTTGAAAAAACATCCTTATGTAGCCTGAACCTTCAAGAAATCAACAGATGGTCTTGTTTTTTCCCTCCTGAAGAAACTGTACACAAACCAAAATTTTCATCTCCTGGCAAAGACTCCCTACATTAGGGAGAAGAAATGTTTGGAGAATGTGTAGAGGTAGAGAAAGAGAAGTTGTAGAGAGAAAGAAGTGAACAACTCATCATAAATAATCTGTGCCATAAAAAGCCTGTTGGAAATGGATGGTTGCTGGAAAAGGCTTTTGGAAAACAAACCGTTGGAAAGGGTGTTCAAGTTTCCTTTTGTACCATCTACAGCTGTGTAACCACCTTATAGCTGAGATAAAAGTGTTTCCAAGGAGAAATTGGGGGTTATGTACAGGAAAATCCGAAAAGTAGAAAAGAAAGCAGTGGAAAATTACAAATTGTAAAATCTTTGTAATCTGAACATAAAACAGAGGTTGAGTTCCTTTAATTAAGTTTGCACAATTTTCGTATCTGTAGATTCATCTGAATGTGAGAACACTGAAAACCAGCATAAATTAACTGACTTTAATATTTTTCTAATGAGTCCTTGTAATGAATGAATGAACTAGACAGATGGAGTCATTCTGTTATGCAACCTCACCACATTCTGTTTTGAGTTGAGTAATATAAATCATATCCAACTGTTCAATTTATAGACCTCATGGAATCGTGGAATGGTTTGTGTTGGAAAGGACTTTAAAATTCATCTCATTCCACCTCCTGCCATGGGCAGGGACATCTTCCACTGTCCCAGGTTACTCCAAGCCCCAATGTCCAACCTGGTCTTGGATACTTCCAGGGATCCAGGGACAGCCACAGCTTCTCTGGGCACCCTGTGCCAGGGCCTCACCACCCTCACAGGAACAATTCCTACCCAATATCCCATCTATCCCTGACCTCTGTCTGTTTGAAGCCATTCCCTCTTGTCCTGTCCCTCCATCCCTTGTCCCCAGTCCCTCTCCAGCTCTTCTGAAGCCCCTTTAGGCCCTGGAAGGGGCTCTGAGGTCTCTCTGGATCCTTCTCCTCTCCAGGTGAACACTTCCAGCTCTTCCAGCTTTTCTCCACAGTAAAGGGGTTCCAGCCCCTGGAGCATCTCACGGTCTCCTCTAGATCCATTGCAGCAGGTCCATGTCCATGTCCAGCTTAGGTTGGGTGTCCCACACCTGGGCACAACACCCAAACCACTTCAGATTCAAAACAGCATCAATAATATCCATTAATAACTCTCCAGACGTGGATGGTTTTGGTTTATTTTTTTTTTTAAACACAGCAATTTTCTCAGCTCCTGCATGTTTCAGCTGGACTCGCAGTCCCCCTGACCTGGTGGGAGCAATTGGCATTTTGCAAAGCCAACAGAGGCACTTCCAGACTCTGGATTCAATCCCTGGAGGGCAAAAGCAGCCTCTCAGCTCAGAGCTGGTGGGGAAGGAGCTGCACTGAAGCAGCAAGAAACAAGAGCTCAGCACTTTGCAGCATCTGGATGTTTGTCTGTTCCTTCAAATGTGCTGAGATGTCAGAGTCCTCATCTGATTAATGAGAACTACATGTGGCTGTGTTGATCCAGGCAGTTTTTTCTTCCTAAATCTGCAATGTGCTGGTGAATTCTCTGGGTAGGCTGCTGGCTTCCTGAGCTCTCTCCTAATGCCTGCTCCTAACTCAGGGCAGCACAAGTCAGCAAGAATTAATCTCAGCCTTCGGGGCTTGTCTGTTTTCTAACATTCCTCAGAAGCTGAAAAGGAGGTGATGAAGAGACAGAAGTCTTTTGATGTAAAGAACAGTAGTGTGAGTGGATGTATATTCATACAGCAGATGGTTCCAAACTCCAGGCTGATCTGAAATGTGGGGGTTTTAACTGCATTTTTGTGACACGTTTCGTTTAATTCTGCCTTCCTGCACATTGTACAGATTTGGAACACTATTCATGGCATTAAAATTTATACAGGGGAAATCAATGCAAACTAAATAAAACATGAGACCCGTGGTTCATAGAATCGTAGAGTAACAGAATGGTTTGGATTGGAAGAGACCTTAAAACTCTTCCCATTCCAGCTCCCCTGCCTTGGACACCTTCCACCATCCCAGGTTGCTCCAAACCTCATCCAACCCAGCCTTGAACACTTCGAGGGATGGGACACCCACTGCTTCTCTGGACAAATATTTGCTATTTCAAGGTTAATTGGAAAAAACTAAAATTAAAGTTTGATGTTTAAAAATGAATTTTAACTCCTTTACGGGCAAAAAAAATCTCAGTGTTTTCCAAGTGTTCACCTGTGAGAAAAGTAGACTTCAACTGAAATTAAATATGCATGATTTCTTCTCCCCAAAGCCTGTCATTTTATTTCTTTTATATCATTTTCCTTTAAAATTCTTCTCTGTGTGGTTGTTTAAAGGAGGAGGGCTCCATCAGTCACCCAGGTCTAACAGGGATGCTTTTATTTCTGATGGTGGCAATATGATTAGACAGAGACTCATCTAAGTGGGTTCAAATGAGTGACTAATTAATGTGACATCAACACAGCCTTGCAAAACATATTAAATATAATTGTTCCTGTCAACCCACCACAGTCTCGTTCACTGCTGGGAGCTGGGGTTGTCAAGGTCCTTGTTTTGTTTGCTTTTGAGTCCTTCACTTTTCCAGTGGTGCCTGAACAGATGTCAGCAGTTTCTTAGTCAAAGTGGAGAACTAACTTCCCCAGGGTTGTCTTGCATAAATGCATTATTTTATAAAAATATTTCCACTGAAAAAAATCACACTTTTAGGAATTTCAGAAAGGAAAATAAATTCAGGTTCTTACTGTTTTAATTAAATTTGCATTTTACATGCATTTTTTGAAAGTGAAGAAA
Organism: Orthonyx spaldingii; assembly: GCA_013397795.1. NCBI lineage: Eukaryota > Metazoa > Chordata > Aves > Passeriformes > Orthonychidae > Orthonyx > Orthonyx spaldingii. Next base: position 300,723 of record VZTJ01006073.1, read on the forward strand.
TGTCTGAAATAGGAGTTAAATCCTTACTCCGATACTCTCTTGTTGGAGTCTGTTGTTTTGTTTGAGTATTTTTTTTAATAAAAAAAATTAAAAATTCCTGTGAGTAAAGGAAACTTCACCTCTATGGATTTCTTTTGGTTGAATAAGTAAAGCAAAACCAGTTATTTGCACAGAAACAGAGAAAATGCAGCATATGTAAATCATTTACAACAAAACCACAGAAGAGTACCCAGAATCCAATAATGCCATTCCAGCTCAACATCTGGCACTGCAATTCTTGCACGATCCCAGTAGCTCTAGACAGGGATGTGGCTGATTCTGTTCTGTCCAGACTTTGTTTTACATTTCATGCAACAAGATGTAGTAAAACACTGAGCAATGATGATGTGGAATTTATTCGTTCTGTCCTCTTATCAGTTTTCCTTCTGCAATCCCACCCCTGATTCAGATGGATGCTTCTAGAGCTCTGAATTAATTCAATAAATTGCATTGTCCCATGCACAAGTGCTGTTAGGAAAAAAATAACTCTGTGGGGAGGCTGCATAAATGCTCATTGCTGAATATCAGATGTGTCTGGGCTGTTAATGGTGTCGCTGTCTTGTCCCCTGCAGGTACCCCCACAATTTGTGTCACTGTCTGGGCAGTGCTGAGGCTGCACTTCGATGACACTGGGTAGGTGTTGCTGTGTGGGAAATCATTCCAGGTGCATCCAGCACAGTGGCAAGGATGCCACAGGGATGTGGTGATCAGAGAGCTCGGAATCATGGAGTGAAAGAATCATTGAGGTTGGGAAAGACCTCCAAGGTCACCGAGTCCAACCTGTGACCCATTCCCACCTTGTCCCCAGCCCAGAGCTCTGAGGGCCACATCCAAGTGTTCCTTGGACACCTCTAGGGATGGGGACTCTAAACCTCCCTGGACAGCCCCTTCCAATGTTCAACAGCCCTTTTAGTGAAAAATTTCTTCCTGATGTCCAACCTGAACCTCACCTGGCACAGCTTGAGGTCGTTTCTTCTTGTTCTATATGCTCCTTTCATTTCTGACGTGGATTTGTGAACAAACATAATTTACGTCCAGTGTTCAAATATTTCCCGTTCATAAAGAGTCACAGTTCGATGTCTGTGCCTCCACTGCCCTGGTGAATTCCTAAAAGAAGATTCAGGCATCAAACCTCTAAACATACAGCTGACCCCATTCCCTTATCCATTAAATTACTGGAGTCCAGGATATGGTTTGTCTCTTCTTACAAGAGCCGTGAGTTGAATCACACTTAATTCTCTGCTTCTTTCCCACTGATTGTGGAGGAAGATGAAGGTGATGAACTCAGCTGTAGAAATTATTGGAAATTTTTCTAATACAATAAATGAAACCTGCACAAGGCATTGCTGAGCTTTGATCTACCAGAGCAATTAGGAGTTTAGCTTCCCACTGAGGAGAGTTTTCCATGAATCTTGTTGGGGAGATGAATAGGAGTGAGACAGAAATTCACATCCTGTCTTCTGTGTGGAAAAAAAATTAAATTATTTCACACAGAATTCAAAAGGGTAGGTTCTTCCCAAATTGTCTCTTTTGGTGAGAAAAAAAAAAAGCTGCAAATATCCTGTATCCTGTTCTAAAGGACCAGAAGGAAAAGCTGCTCCCAGAGCTGGACCTGCACATTTTGGTAGTCAGTACCTGCTGTGACAGAGCAGCAGGTGTGGCAGGTAGGGATGGATGTGTATTTACACCCTGAAAAGACAAACCTGGCAATGCTTTTTCATGGCAGCTATGTTTGAACTTGGTGAAATGTTAGAAAAAATTAGGGAGACTGAGTAAAATTTCTAAAAATCAGTCAGTGGTTCTTTGAAAACATAGAACTGAGGGAAGTGTATTTTGTACCCAAATCCCATTTCCAAGGTATTTTCCAAGTGTATTTTCCAAGTGTGTTTTGTACCGAAATCCCATTTTGTACCCAAATCCCATTTCCAAGGTATTTTCCAAGTGTATTTTCCAAGTGTGTTTTGTACCGAAATCCCATTTTGTACCCAAATCCCATTTCCAAGGTATTTTCCAAGTGTATTTTCCAAGTGTGTTTTGTACCGAAATCCCATTTTGTACCCAAATCCCATTTCCATTTTAGGCTTGTACGTTAATTTTGCCTAATACTGTAGATACCTGGATCCAAAATGTGCACAAAACTCACTTTTTTGTCAGGTTTTCTTCATCCTTGTTCTTTCAGACTCTCTCTGGAAAGCACATAAAGCCTTTCCTCCACTGGGGATGTCAGTGCTGTGACCCAATGTTCTATTTTGACATTAAGACAAATTAAATCATTTATTTCCATGCAAAACAAGCCAGGAACCCCTGTTGTGTCATTATTATGATTACAACACTGGTCTTGAAAGCACTAATTTCTCTTACAAGTCCAACCAGCCCTTGCATTTTGCAGGTAGGGAGAATGTCTCACAGAAGGAAAAAGAAGAAATAAAAAAACCAGCCAAAACCACTCCTTTTATTTAGAGTAGCTATTTAGCATGCAAGGCATTTAGACAGGTTCTAGCTGAGAGTCTCAGTGGTTACTTTTTAAAAATCAGCCAGCATTGTTCTGGGAGTGGGGGAGAAGCCAGCATGAGCCTGAAAACATTGCGGAAATTACTGAGCTGGAAAACCAGAGTGGCAAAGGCACGGACTGAAACACAGGCTCGGAGCCTGAGTCCCTCCTGCCTGCTCCTCATAAAACTGGCAGAGCTCCCTCGCCTTCAGCTGCTGCCTTCCATCACTGTAAGTGAGAGGATTGAGGAGATAAATGCCACTGTCTGGTGATCCAGAGCTCTGCTCCTGATTTCAGTGGAGTTATTCCAGACGTGCACCAGAGGTGGCAGAGATCAGCCTCTGGCCTTTGCAAATGGAAATCACAGCCCCTCCCCAGTCCCTGGCTCCTTTTCCTTCATCCATCCTGGAAAAGAGTCCTGCCTGTCTGACCTGCACTGCAGGGAGGCATTTGACAGAAATTAGGGAGCTTGTTCACGTAATACAAAAATTTCCGACTGTTTTGTTGCGCATTTCCGCTTTCTTATCTGAAGAGGAGATGGTGGTTCTTTCCCCCACTTTTATCCTATAGATGTCACAGGGACTGGACAAAAGAAGTAGTGGGAAAAAAGCTCTGTGTGAGCTTGATCTGATTCTTTATTGACATCTACAAGGTAGAGATTGGGAATTGAGCTCACTGGGGACACGTCCTGTAAAAACAGAGGAATGGTCTAAATAAAGGTAAAGGCCTAAGAAGAAGCAAGGAGAGAAGCAGACAGGTCTAGAAGAATAGGAATTTGTAGGGATGATGTATCACCCCAAAGTGCAAATTTAAAATACCTCAGTGTGGGGAAAAAAAAAAAAACCAAAACAACCTCCAAGTGTCTCTTTGTCCCAGCCAGATTTTGGAATAATTAACTGGGCTATTGGTGTCTCCAATCCAGATAACTTGAACTGGAGGGGATGGATTTCTATCCCTGTAATTTCTCATTCCTACACAGACAAACTGCCATACATCAATATCTACTTGTACAGCTACATCAATATGAGGATTTGCCCAGATTCTTCCAGCAGTGGTCAATTCACTAAGGAATTTAGGACAGATTTAATGTCCATCATAAAGAGGTTGAGCTCTGCAAATAATGGGTGATTTTCAGTAGACAACACCTCATTTATAAATGCCTACAAAGAATTTAAAAGATAATTGGTGATTTTAGGTGCATACAAGTTTTGATCGCTGCAAAAAACTTGATTTCCAGACTGTGCATGAGGAGATCCCTCTGAGTATCCCCTTTCAAATATTTTAAGTTGGGCATCCAGAGTGAGGTAACTCAGAAAAATTAATTTGCACTTGAAATTCTCATCATCAGTCCCATGGATTTGGGGTGATTTCAGGTTTCTATGCTTTGTAAGCAGAAGCAACAATGCATAATTTTGTGTAAATTTGACACCAACACCTCTAAATTTTCTCAATTCTCACCAGTTGCACCACACACATCCTTATTGCTGGTTTTATAGCAACCCAGTAAAATATTGTTCATCTGAACTAAATAAATAAATAAATATTGTTCAACTGAAAATAATGAACATTGTTCAACTGAAAATACGAGTTTAACTGAAATTTCTAAACCAAGCATCACTCAGCCATTTGGGATTTCTCTCACACGCACTTTGATGATGGGATTTTAGCTCTGCCTCCTCACTTTTACACACAGGTACAGTTTTTTTTGACAATTTTCTCTTTTCTCTCAGATGCTACCACACATCCATTTAAATGACACACAAGTTGCATTAGGCTCTCATGAGACCAGCAGTGTTTTATTCCTCTGTGTCCTTCCCAATTGTTTTTTGGCATTTGACGAATGCACCATGACAGCCTCTGCTGGGACTTTGGCTCTTTTCCCAGTGGGAAGGAAAAACTCCTTCTCAGAACTGCAGGTACAAAGTAGACAGATTTCTGTGATTTTGTATTTTCTAGGGGGAAATATCAGGTGAAGAAAGTGGAGACGAAAGGAAATTTTTAGCTGATGATCAAATTCTTCATGACTTAAAATAGTCATGAAAACATATTTCTCAATGAATAGTCTTTATAACAGTGTAGCAGGGCTGGAAAATACGGTTATTTTCATTATTATTGGTTTTCTAGCTCTAAAAATGTATGTTAACATTAAACCCTATTTGTACACGAGTCCCATATTTGAATGTCCAAATGTACCTGTGTGAAATAATCTGCAGAATCCTTGGGGGATTTCAGAGGAAGATTTTATATTCTGGGGTAGAAACGTGATTTTATTTATGATTACTCACTAGCAACAGCTTAACAAAAGAGCTGACCTCAACTGTCGCCCAGTATTTGATCCTTCTCAGATGAATCCTGAACAGGACTTGCAACCCAATGACTGGAAAATCATTCCCATATGTGAATACTACCAGGATCCTGGTGTATTGGAAATGTGTAGGAATCTTTGTGTCAGGGTCAGAAGGCCACATTCATATCTGTTAACTCGGGAAAAATACGTGAAACATCAAATTTTGGAATAACCGTCTCTTACTCTCCAAGGTATCCCTGAATTTTATTTTTAAAGGAGCAACTTTGCAGTTGCAGACACAAAAACACACTTGAAGGGTTTTTCCCAAATATCTAAGCTATTTAGTAGGAAGTACCATTGAAACTGCCACAAAAGTACTAATTTTGCTTTCAGAAAATTGTGGAGGGGCTGTAAAAGAAAGCTGCAGTAAGACAAACTAAAGAACTACTACTTTGAACTTAGATAAAATAATTTAGCTACAAAACCAGTCTCCCACATTCTGCCCCATTAAAAACAGTTATAAGTTCATTAATTTCTTTGTTATGTCTTGTTTTGTTTCCTTCTTTCCTCTACAACTGCAGCTGCTGGGACATGAATGACAACACTGCCTTGTGGTGGGTGATCAAGGGTCCCGTGGTCGGCTCAATCATGGTGAGTAGCACTTGGAGAGGACACTTCCTCAACTCTCTTGGAGGAAAAATAACCCATTTAAACATCTTCAAATACTTTACAAACCATGGTGGGCCAATTCTCTAAATTTCCATCATTTGCCACCCACAATGCCAAGGAATTCCATTGTCGAGGAGGAGAAGGTTTAGTACAAGTTAAATGACGGAGCAGTGCCTGCAAGCAAAGGAGTTATTAGGTTGCTTAAACACAGACACAAATGCCATAATTAAGACCCCAGAGCATGTGGAACATTTGTCTGGGGCTGGCAGACATGTCTTAGGAAATATGGAAATCCTGTGCCAAGTGGGGTGGCAGCTGAAGGCCAAGTGGGACAATCCAGGGCATCTGAAGCAATAGTAAATGCCAGTGAGCAGGAAAATGCACTCTGTCTGCAGAATGGGATTAATTTCACAGCTACATTTAATTAATACTCGATTTAAAATAGTACTTGGTCATAGTGCAAGATGCTAAATTGTCAGCAAGGTATCTGAGCTCTCTTTAATTGATGGAACTCTTGGATTTGGCACAAATTATGTCAGATACCTGCACATGGAGGGCTGAGGGGTTCTAAAGTGCCTTGTTTGGGCTTCACAGGATGGATAAAATTGGAAAAGATCACTGGAAGTCATCTAATCCAACCTTCCTGCTCAAGCAGGATACCCTAGAACATATAAGTCAGGATTGTATATAGATAGGTTTTGAATGTGTCCAGAGGAGGAGATATTCTGGTGCTCCAAATAATAAGGGAATTTTTAAATGACATTTGGCTCCTGCAGTTAGGAAAATAAATTGAGCCCCTGGACAATACGGTCAGTGGCACCTGAAATCTATTGGGCTTGCCACATGTAAGTGTCTCATTCTGGGCACTCTAAGTTGTTCTCCACACTCCAAGGGCAGAATCAGGCAGGTTTTCAGTGACTGTTGTGGGCATTCAGACATCCAGCTCACAGAAAACCATTAAAACAAAGGTTTTGTCAGGTTTGGTGTTTCTCCTTTGAAGTCTTTGGACAGCTCTGTAAAGTTCAGCAATCCTCAGATAAATCAAAGGTAACTCACCCAATTTCAGCACCAAAACAGAGAGGGTTCAATGATCCGAGGTTTTTGTCCATGTGTGAATTTCCATGTTTTTCAGACATATTCTATGAAGGATCAACTTCTGCTTGGGGAATCAATTAAACCTGGTTTCTACTGAAGGCATTAAAGAACCAAGCAAGGGACAACAGGGCTTCTCCATCCCTTTGTAGTCCTCAGATCAGATAGAAACTTCTGGAAAAGATTCTCACACCCCGTTCCTGGTCTCCCTGTAGGAGCATAAGATCTTATAATGGGCCAATTGAAATTTCCACTGTTCTGCCTTTAGGAAGCTACGGAGTTCATGATAGTCAAATCTCAGGCCATTGAAATAACCTAATTTTATCATTCTCCAGGTTTTTAAAACTGGTGGAAACTGTTGAACTGAGAAATCTGTTAGTTCAGGGAATGGGAGCTAAAAATGCCTTTACTCTAGAGGTCTTTATTTCATGATTTTGATGTGCAGGGATCTTTCTTTTTACTCTGCACAGGTTGATAATGAAAAATGTTGAAACCTTTCCATTTACGTTTCCCTTCTCTCGTGCTTGAAACTGCAGAAATTCTGCCTCATTTTAGATGCAGCTAGGAGGGATATTTTTACCTGTAAAAGGTCATAAGACCCCTGTGAATTTTCCCCATTACTCCTGACCCTATAAAACTTTTAGACTGTGGCTTGGAGAAGAAAAAGGGGATGTAACCAGCAAGTCATTGGAAATGTCTCATTCTCATCCTTTTTTAAAGTATGTCATTGTCACAATTTTTTCCTTTTTTTCCCCCCCCAGATAAACTTTGTGCTTTTTATTGGCATAATTGTGATACTTGTGCAGAAACTCCAGTCACCTGATATCGGGGGCAATGAATCCAGCATTTACTTGTAAGTACAAATAAAGCAGTAATCAATTTAAATTACTGATATACACATAGGAAAAAACCACAAAGTGAAAAAAAAGAGACACCTCAGATGAATTGGGTTGAATTTGAAAAGAGTTGCAGGGTCTATTAAATTGCTTTGGTTGATTTTTATTTGAATTTTTCAATCCATCAGCCGTGAAAGTGCATTTTAATGTCCACGTTCACCTTTCTTTAAAAGGTCTATAAAATAAGCATAAATACAAGATTAAAATTAAAAAAAAAAAAAACTAAAACAAAACAAAACAAAAAAAAAAAGCCAAACCCAAACCAAAATGAATGTTTTTACAGGTCAGTTATCTGAAAATTAACATTGACCAGGTTCAAATATTATTGTTATACTCATGGGATGGTTTGCTGTGCTTCATAAGTTCCAGGGCATGGTTCAAAGTTCACTGAAATCAAAAAATTTGGTGAAAAGGTCTAATTAACTTTAGGCTGAGTTACCGTTTAGAAAGGTCCCCCAGATGTGCTTATGTCCATGTTTCTTGTAAACTTAAATACAGTCCTCTTTAGCCAAAAATGTCACACACACACCCCTAAAATTGTTTTAAAATGCACACAAATCCTAAAATTTTCCTCTAGATATTCAGAGCTTTGTGATTTATACTTTTTTTTTTAAGCTGGAATCCTTTTTATTAGTTTCCACCTCCTAAGAAGGCACAGGTTGGCCAGTTGAGGTGGTTGCCATTCTCATTTTGAATTCATGCAGTCATTCTCCATACAAAAATTATATAATGCCCTGGAATAACTAGGATATGTGACAGCACATCTGACGTTGACCTAAATATGACACACGTTTGATTTTGAGATTTTTTTTTGTGAGCTTGAGTGTTTTCTTGCACTCATAAACATAGATAGGACTATTTAATTTAGTACTAAACTCTTGATGAAAATAGGCAAGACATGAACACCTCAAATAAAACCAAAAGATGTTAGGGTAAAGTAGGAGATGTTTATTTTGTAGCAAATGCAATTACCCAGTGATTAGTTTCACCCTAAGTAACCACAATCATAGTATAATGATGTCATCTGTCTAAATGACAATTTTCAGGGAAAAATATGTCCTCCAGCTGCCTATTTTTCTTTTTGCCCCCCTATTATCTAGTTTAGATTTGCATTAAATAATAATATTTTCTACATCAATTTTCATGACTGTAGCCAGACATCCACTTACTGAAAGCGCTGCCCTTGCATCTTGCTCTGAACCGTGTTTCCACAGCAAAAATAAACCATGTCTCCACAGCAATGCTTTAAATTGATTCTGCAGGTGGATTTATCTCAGAAATAAAACTGAGGATGAGAGTTAGGGACTAAGTTAACTTGTGCATGGTCTGCCTAGGGCTTGCATGAAGGCTTCCCATGGATGTACTGCTAGGAAGTCATCCCTGAGCCTTAGACTGTAATTAGCACCCAAGATGTGCAGAGCTCGTTCTGAGTCTGAATTTTGAAGTGCATGTTTGGTGTCCGCTGCACATCTCATGTATGAAGCAAAGCATGCCATGGACTCCAAAGATTTTAGTGGATTATCAAACATCCTCGTCCATCTTGGATCAATATGGTGACTGGGTTTTGCTGGTGTTTTTCCTATGTGTATAGTTAGCCACCAAAACCAAGAGAAAACATCATATTTTCTGTTTCATTCGCTGCCATTATTTTTCTTTTTCATATTTTTTTGCAGCTTTTATAACTGGGTGTGTATAAATCGATCTCGCATTGATGTGTGTGTTACGGAGTGGAGTGTTGTTTATCCAAACGGATTCGACAGCAGAAAAGTTCACACAGGAGCGATAAAAAGGAATGAAATTAATAATTCTGTGCAGATATACACCAGACAGAGTCAATATTTGTGCACACATACCCTGTAAAAAAAGAGCTTGTGAGGAAGGAAAACGATAGCTCATAATCTGGTTCTGTCACCATATTGAAATATCTCACATTTAGACTGTGGCTCATATTAAGCATTTTCCATGTTCTATTTTGCTGTTTCAACCTATTATAGCATCATTCCATCAGACCAAATTCTTCATCCAGATCTTTATTCCAGAACATCTTTAAGCACTTTCCCTTTAGTAGATGAGGAACAATGAGGTTGAGGAAGGATTTTCAGCTTCTTTCTGAAGGTAATATCACATGGATCTGCAGCAGGGATTGAGATTCATTCTAATATCAGGCTTCCAGTTTCTGGAATAACCCTTTAGCCAGCTGGGACTTCCACCATCAGAAAAGAAAATAAAAGACCCAAAAACTTGGCTACTGATTTTGAGTAGGATTTCTTTTTTTATATGTTTCATAAGGTTCAGGGCCTTTTAATGCCTCTTTTTCTTAGAAAAACCTGCCTCTGGTTCTACTTCATAGACCCTGTGGTGGTGGTTCTGCAAAGCACTTAAGCCTGTATTTGTTTTTTAACGCCCTGGGGATGGGCTTAAATTCAAAGATTAATCATGTATTGCTACCACTGTGCATTCATTATTAAAATCTCCCACTGGAGAAGTTCCCTGGGAGCTGTGACAGGACGCTGGCAGAAGAGAGCACTGCAGGGGAACTGAGGCTTAATTAATGCAGTGCAGCCACGGGAGAATATAAGATTTGCTTTAAAAGAAACCCAACAATCATTCTTATCATTTGCCGTGCATTATGAGTGCTTTACTCCCGTAAAATAAATTTAGATTTTCTCTCTAAACAACCTGATCATTGTGTGCAATAGCCTTTGCCTTTAGGCTGACAAAAACCTGGAAACGTGTCACTAATTCCTGATGATTTTCTGGAGTGGCCAAGGGCTTTGGTGGTTATAAACTTCCATTTTATCAATTTGTGTGTTCAGTCATTCATCACCAGTCTCATGCCTACTCCACGTTTCCTCATGCCTTCAGTTGCCCCCGGAGCTGCCTGCATGCTGCTGATCCCATCTCAGCCCGAGACTCCAAAAACCAGGTTCTGGCAGAGCAATCATTCCATCTCTCTTTCCCTGATGTTTTTGGTAGAAACTCCTCTTTATGGCTGAAAATACTGGGGGCTAGATTCATCAAAATCTCTAAGCAGCTGAGGCAAGAATTCAAGAACAAACAGAAGACACCCTTTTAACGATCATTTAAATTTTATTATTATTTTGGTTTATTTTTCTAAGAAACTTTCATACTTCCTCACAATAGTCATCATAACCATTAGTAATTTTTTAGTGTGAGGAGTGATAAAGACTTAAGTTTTTTTTCCTTGATAGTTGTCTGGTTTCAGTTAATCTTGTGTCAGTCCTGAATAATTGTGCCAAATTAAACATCGAGCTGAAGCAAGATCAGTAATGCAAATGGAATAGATTTTTATCTGAGGGAGAAGTTCTGCGACCCCCAGGTGGTGGGGAAGCGTCAAATGCTATTGATTGTGTTCTTAGAGTAATTAAGACAGCTATTAACATAGTTCAGGCAGGTTTCCCACCCCATCTGGTGAAATAAACAGCAGTAATGTGCCATGATGGGTTGGAAGGGACCTTAAAATCATCCAGTGCCGCCCCTGCCATGGGCAGGGACACCTTCCGCTATCCCAGGTTGTTCCAAGCCCCGTCCAGCCTGGCCTTGGACACTTCCAGGGATCCAGGGGCAGCCACAGCTTCTCTGGGCACCCTGTGCCAGGGCCTCCCCACCCTGACAGGGAACAATTTCTTCCTAATATCCAATTTAAACCTACTCTCTTCCCATTTAAATCCATTCCCCCCATGACACGTCCTACTTAATCTCACGGAACAAATGATCGTGTCTTGAATTGGTACCTATATTTTCCATCCAGTTATAAATTAATTAATGATTCCAACCAGAAAAAAAAAAAAACCCCTGATTTTTAGCAATCTCCAGTTGCAGTTTGTAAATATTTTGAGGAAGTAGGAGATTATTTAGGGATAGTTACCCCATACGCTGAAAGTCAAGGAGCACAATACCAGGAGTCTGTGAATTAAATGGGATCTCACAGTCCTGGGGACTGCAAACACATATTCACAACCCTCCAGTGGCTGGTGCAGCACACAGAGCAGCACATCAGGCCCACATTATTTGCATGGACTCATCATCTACCAGTTCTTTCTCTGGGGTTTTAGGAAATGGATAAGAAATTGATCTGGCAAGGCTTCACTGTTTTTACCATGAAAAATCCAGCCAACAGTGGGTAACCTGGAATGTCCGAATCTGTTTTCAGGCATCCTGGTTTTGGTCAAGCTGTTGTAGAGAGAGTACATCAACCCCCTTCCCCCCCCCAAAAAAGCCATATTTCTACAGAAATGCCTACACAAAGCTTAAATCCATGCTGTTATTTTCACAAGCATTGTTGCATTGCTGAAATATTCACTCTAGAGAGAAAATCATCAGCATCACTGCCATAAAACACCACAATATGTAGTAGGTGCATGATGTAGATGCATGCTGGAATAACTCTTAAGGTTAAAAAGACCCACACATTTCCATCAAGTCTTTGCTTCTTCATTCATTTTCAAGGATCAAGCACATATAACTGAAAAAATCTTCTTTTTATTTGATTCTGATTTCCAGTTTATCATGACTGGTATAATTTGGGAGGGGGAAGCTTGTCTCTGCTTTTGCTTTGACAGATTCTTCATAAATTTTGTATCACATGTTGAAAGCTCAATGAAAAGAAAATAAACCCCACATATATATCTAGCTAATTCAGGTCTACGTCATTCCTCCAATCAGCATCTTGCTGGAAAGAAAGGAGAATCATGGCATATATCATAGGTAGGTATGATTTTACCTATGGTGCAACCTAGAGGGTTAGGGCAGCAAAAGCAATGTTGTAACCCGGATGTTTTGGTAAACAACACTCCTCTGAAATTCACCTCCAAAGTCACTGGACACGCAGTGATTCATTCTGCTACCGCTTTGTCTTGCTGCAAGTGCTCAGACTGCCAGAGCTGGTAATTATTGCCAGGGTCTTGGTGCCAAAAGGTTCATTTTTTCACAAGCAAATGGCAGATGTTGGATGGACAGTGTGTTCTTTAGGAGGGCACTGTGATTTCTGACTCCCGGGTACTGCCCAGTTGGGTGCTGGGCCTCCCAATGACCCAGCAACAGAACGGAACTTGTGTCCTTGGGTTAATCCTTGTCTACCACACGAAAACACAATGGAAAACACAGATGGTGGTTATTTGATGTCAGTGCATGATCAGCAAGGACCTAGTGCTCATTTCTAAGGAATGCCAGGGGAGTAGATATTTGCTGCGTTGATCGACACTAATTCTGGATGGATTTATTCAAAGCTCTAGAAAAAATGTGCTCATTCACTATTATACTTTTCATGTACATTGTCCAAGGCAAATTATTATTTTGGGTGCTGGTTTGATTTTTTTTAATTTTTTTTTTTCAATTTTGGAATTTTTGGGTGGGGAGGAGGGGGTGTTCATTTGTGCCAATCTTTTCAGGTAGGGATTGGAAAAAACCTGAGTGTACTACTTAGGAAATGTAAGATCATGCAGGCTGAGTACCATAATTAGCAGGAGTATAATTATCAGGGTTTGATTTATTTTCAGATAAAATAATCAAAAGTCCAGTTCTGCTTTGATTATCTGTGATTTCGATTGCTGTAAAATCAAACAGCAGAGAATATTTAGTGTGTTTATAATGTTCCTGTGAGCTGTTATTGCTACTGAACAACTGAGGGTAAGATGCACCCCAATCCCTCAGGTGCCTGTGGCAAGGACAGGAAGATGAATTTTTGGTTGTCAGATCTACTTTCCCAAGCTAAACACTGTCCTGTCATCCAGTGAATCCTTTACATTCTTACATAAATCATGAGGTTAGACCTAAAAGTATTTCTGCCTTGAAAGGGGTTTTGTTATTTCATGGGCCACTTGCCAGAGGGATATTCCAGAAGAGCTAATCAATATTTATAAAGGAAATTCCATTGCATTCCCAGTGATATACAAGCACCTGACTAGAACTTTGGTGGGATCTCATTTTGAAATTGTGGATCACAAAACTTATTTCTTGTGGTTACAACATCACCTGTGATGAATGCAACACTAAAACGGGTTCTGCTTCTATTATTTGGAAATCTGTAGAAGGTGGATTTTAGGGTGCAAGGCCTCGGCCTGCACAGGTGGTGTCTGTGTGGTGGAGGTTGACTCCTGTCCTTTTTCCTTTGGCAGTAGTATTGAAAAATAGGTTGACTTTGTCTTTAAGCACTATTTCTATGGCAGTAAGGCATTTTTATGGAGTATTTTATGGTTGAAATGGATATACAGACAGAGAAAAGGATACAACGGTGATTTTTGTTGCTGATGAACTCATGAGATTTGGAAATCTGCCAAGGTTTCATATTTAAGAATTCTCTAATGGTGACTTAAAACTACTCCTTGGCTCCATGACCTGTGGCAGCCTCAGAGAACAAAGTCCTGTGTCCACAAGTTACATCCTAAAAGAGCAAAGCACAGACTTTTTTCCCCCATCTGTCACAAAAGCAAGCCATGAACTGAAAAGGAGCAATTTTGCATCAAAAGAGAAGCCACTGAAAAATGCTCTTTCTCTTGAAAGATCAAGGAGGTGTGTGGGTTGGTGAGCGAGAGAATAATGCCAGGTTTTATCCAGCACTGCAATTCTCTTTAGAGAATTGAATATTCCTTTTTTTTTTTTTTTCAAGGAAACATAGAAAAACTTGATGCACTCTCAACAGTTCTGTCAAGGGTTGGATTAGCCCTAACAGCCCTGTTTCCATAGAGTTTTAGTCACCAAAAAAGGCTAAATAGTGTTTTACGACTTCCCATTGAAATGCTAGTGGCATACATCTGGAAATTTCAGATCTAAACACCTTTCAAAGACAGTATCAAAGCCATCATGGCTGGATTGCCATAACTGGTACGGAACAGAACTCAGAACACCCAGAGGCTCGAGCCAGAGGGATTTATACATAAGTGCTTGCGTCTGTAGGGTGCCTGTGTAAATATAGGATTTTGCCCACACATGTACTGTCTGAAACACTTTAGATATCTAAAATTGTTCCAGCCTGGCTTCTTAAAAGGCCACAAATGCTTCAGCAATGTGCACAATATAAAGTTTCATGTTGTAAAGGGAGAGTGGCTGCACTTCACTAAATTTGCTGTAGCATTTTAAGTTTTGCCACACATTCGAGCTTCCTGATTAGCAAAAATAAGGCAGCTTTTGGAAAGAAAATGCAGAATGCATCTCAAATGTGTGTCTGAAGTCACTGCACTTGGTCAGAGTGAATAACCTCATTTTGATGTGTATTGATAAGCTTCAGTTGTCATGGAGATCAGCAGGATAGGGAACGTCCAGTGCCCAAGGCCACTCATCTTTATGAATTACCCACAGGTTTGGGTGCAGCATCTTTTATCAGAGCAACTTGCTTGCTTCCTGGGAAAGATAATTGATTTGGAGATTCAGAAAAATTTTCAGAAGATTCAAATTGAGCGTTAACTTGGGAATATCCAGATTAGACTGTTCTGGCTGTTTGTCCTTTCTCTCCCACATTGCTCATAGCTAAGTTTGTTGGTTTGAATGCACTGCTAGACTGAAAGGGATAGATCTGAATTTTTCTTTGTCCTCATATCAGTTTGCAGCTTTGATTCTTTGAATCAGTTACTTAATGTAAAGATGAAGGTGGAGCTGAAGCAACTGGTCATGCATCAGTTGATGTGAAATTGCAGGAAATGGGGAGTAATTCTGACATCTCTGATCTTGAATGCACTTTCAATTTATGCCAAGGCTCAATGCCCACCAAAATCCATGGTCTTCCACTTAGTTTTTCCCACCATTCACCTTTCTGCCTCTCTCACATGAGGACAACAGGAGTTTACTTTCCCCTCAGCGCCTCAGCTTCTCCCTGCCATTGATTTATTGTGTCTCACTTCAGCAGCTGGCACTGTTTCACCTCCAGCGGGGTTAGTTTTACACCTGCAGAGTTTTTAGGATGTACTCCAAGCAACAGCCTGAGGTATGGAAGGGAGAAGAAGGATGGTGCTGTCCCAGTGCAGAAGGATTTTTGGTCTGGAAAGATGAATTTCTGGTGAGGATCTCATGACCAACACAATGTGTCCAAGGAACAGTGTGGTGCAAAGCAGGTAATCAGCTTTCCAGGAATAAACTCTGCCTGCCTTGAAGAGTAAAAAAACATCCTCAAAGGCCACCAGGCTACAATGGGTGAATATTGAATTAAGTCTCAATGAAGGTGGTTTAAACAAATGCAAACTACCTCAAAGTGGGACCAACCCAAAGCCATGTGTAAGGTTCATATCACAGCCTTAGTCCCACCTGTATTACTGAGAGCTTTCCAAACTGTAATTCCTCTTTGTATTTCCAATGAAAGCACTGGAGTTGTTCAGCTGATTAAATGCCTGCAATCCCAGGCTTTTTAAACAAAGGCAGTGCTCTCTTTTTTCATTAAGGAGAGTTGTAGAGACAGGTTGTACCTTGAATCTGCAGGGATATTGGATAATATGTAAGGCAGGTGAGTCAAAACAGTGTAACTGAAGCTTCAGAGCTGCAGATTATATAAACCCAGTGTAGTTACACTGATGCTGAGCTCTGCCAGCTGACAGGAACCAAAACCTCTCTGTAATGCTTGAAAATCCACTTCTTGTGTCAGACTGTGAAAATAAACACTCTGTGGGCTTTGCTCATTTGCTTTCTTTCGAGGACAATGAGCTAAATCCCATTCTCAGATATTTATGCCTGGATTTGGATGTGCACATTCTCCATTTGAAACAGTAAAGGATTCAAAACCATTTAGGAATCTCATTTGGTGTGGTACATTTTTCTCACTGAACATTCTATTGTCTGCTGCACCACAGTTATGTTGCTGCCCCTCCATCAGAATTATTCCACTGTGCACAACTTGGATCTGTGCTCTGGAGTCAGCGAGAATAGTCCAGCCTGTAAAATAGGATCTCCAGAGTTAATCCAGGGGAAGGATCAGAACAACATCTGGAAGCTACAGTTCATTTAAAAGCTGTCTTTGCTGGAAGAATTCTGCCCTCTGCTACCAGCTTTATTCTCTAGAGCACAGGCAAATATTAAACTTAACCTCTTCATTATTTACTCCAAGTACAGCAATGGTGTTCTCCTTCCTTTAATGTCCACTCTGTACAAGCTAGAAGAGCCACGAATGAGCACTATAGATATGATTTGTGGCTCTCTTTGACCATTCTGTTTCACCTTCAAGCCTCAGATCTGCTCAAGGGTCAGATTTACTGATCAAAAAGTTCCAGTCTAAATTCATATTTGTTAAGCATTCGTATTTAGCCACAGCATTAATCTGCAAGCACTAATTCAGCATCAACCTCTTATTTTGCTGGCATTAGCAGGGAAAAGTCAAGTTCTAGGTAACAAGACTAAGAATTTTGGATTTTTTCTTTCAATTAAAAGCTAGAGAAACAGAGTTTCGGGGTTTTTTTCCCCATGAAGAGCACAACAGTGGTTGTACTTTTAGCGAGACAGCACAGGATCTACCTGGTTTGAAAAGACAATCCTGCTGGACTCCTTCCACAGTCAGTAGAGACCTGCCTAGTCCAGAGAATAAAATCCTTAACAGAGCTTATTTCACTTTAAACAACAGGTTTAAAATAGGTCCGGTAAATCTCACTTTATGGCCTGTTTCTCACCAGTGACTGCCAAGCTGGCATGGGGTGACAAGGAAAGAGGCACCCAGCTATTTTGTTAACCTCAAAAATTAGAGAAGATACAACTAAAAGACAACTCTGCTGAGAAGCACCTGTGCTTACTCTGTGTCTGGATGAGAGGGGTGAATGACTCTGCCAGCACACAGTGGGTCAGACCTGCAGCCACTGCAGTGGGGCGGAATTGCAGAGTCTGTTTGCTCCTCACAGAACGAGTTCTGTTTTCCAAACTGTTTCTATCTGATCTGTAAGGCCAGGGGGGTTGTAAATGCAGGTGGAGTTTTGAAGGGAAACAAGTGCAGCTTCAGGGAATCCTCAGCTACTGAGCAGCAAGGAAAAGAAGTCCCCCAGCCTAGAGCAGTATCAGCTGAGGGGAAGTGGGGGTGTGATATAAATAATATATTATATGGATCCACTTTCCTATTTTCTCCTCTCTCTCCCATACAATCTCTCTACTTCCACTTTGGTTAACTTTTTACTGTATTTTCAATGCTTTATTTCATTGATTTGTTTCTGCATTCCTTCTCCTGCTACCACACAGTTGCCAATCCTACTCATTGTGAGGTTACATGGAATTACTTGAGCAGGGTGCCCAAAGGTTCTTCAATGAGACACAGTTTTAACTTGCATGAATCAAGTTCTACCTCTATTGCCTTTCCCAAAGGATTCCCCTTCAGCACATTCAGAGACAAGGCACAAACTCCATCATTCCCTGCGTGTTGGTAGCGACCTAAATTCAGCACCCTGACCATTTCCATTATGGATGTACTTGGATAATGCAGCATAACCTCCTTCCCCTGGATCAGCATGCTCGTTTCTCTCCTCTTAAGCACCTCTGAGACACCTAGAATTGAATTGCAACTCCTTTTGCCTCAGATTTGTGTTCTCTCTCATTTGCATTGACTCGCCAGATGTTCAGCCTGACGCAGCGGCCTTCAGCCACATCATCCATCGCTCATTTCATCCCGGGAGTGTTTAACTTTTTCTTTCCCCTTCCACCCTAGCACCCTCCCTCTTCCTCCCAGATGCAGCTGCAGTCCCTGCCCAGGACACTTGCGGTGAGACTCAGCTTGTTTGCCTTTAGCTGTCTAAAGTCTCGTATTCAATCTGAGCAGTCCAGTCGTCGTCTATGGTCACGCGGGGAGACCAGGGCACCTCCGTCAGACAGAGCATCCCCTATGTCTCACCTGCCTCTGTCACACAGGGCAGCTCAGCCTGGAAGTCCCTGTTCTTTCCATGGTTGAGTGAGTTCAAGGTGGTAGTTCAGTTTGAAGTTTGTCTCTGGCACGTGGAGTTAGATGTGACCAATTCCGTTCTCTGTGTGCCTACAGAGGTCTGAGGATCCTGCCCTGATTCGTGTAGTGTTTTCATAGCCATAATCTCATTCCTATCCATTTTCTTATATTTGTCTATTTTTTCCTCTTCCATATTTTTTTTCTGGTTCCTGCCTCCTCTGTCTCTTCTCTCTTTCTCCCTTTCCTTTCACCAACGTCTCTACTTTGATAATAAATAAAATTTAAAAAAAATAAAAAGGGGAGGGAGAAAGGAAAGAAACCATCTATAAATTCTGTACTCTAAAGGTTTGGTACACTTTACCATCTAACATCAGAGAGATGACTCTACCTAAATTAGAAATGGCAGAAAATAAGTGCTAACAGCACTAAAATATTAAGGTTTTCTGAAGAACTCCTACCAATACTTTCCATCACAAACCCATGTGTAAATGTCCCCTCACTGGGTGGGGAACAGCAGTTAATCCTTAGATAATATTTTCAAAATGAAGTCTGTTTTTTTCAATAATTCTAGTAAATACCAAGTGCTGTCACGTTAAGTCTATTCACCAGGAAAACCTATTAAAAAAATCAATCCCTGTCAAATAAAACAGGGCATAACCAGTAAAGGCAACACGGATGGGAATTTATTTCTAGGTTGCCATGGCAACATTAAGTATATCATTGAAGACTACAACCCCCTACAACAACCCATGGCTAAGAGTTTTCAAAGTGATTATTGATTTTTAGCAGTTTCATTTTCAGGTTCTGTACCTTAATATGCCTTTTAGATGCTTCTTTTCAACACAGGCTGAGTAGCCCTCTTGTGGTAAAAATTGGTCTGAGAAATGTGTTTCAGATCAAGTGATCAAAAAAATGAGTGGCACTCCAAATCCATAGTTACTGCTGAAAGCCTCAGTCACAGTAAAGTGGAGCCATCCCTAAGACCTCCTTTCTCATTTTTGATCAGTCTTAGCTGACAATCAATGCCCAGCTCAGCTCTGTGAAGAGCAGGTGGTGCAAAAATTTAGCACAGAAATCATAGTGTAAAAGGAGCAATCATTTTCATGTTTACTTCCTCAGCAACATCCAAGAAACGAAATTAATTTTGGGAGTTGAAACACTATTCCTATTCGCTGGATGTGTGCATGCCACAAGACTGTGTTCTTTCCAGCTCTTATACTGTACTACAATATTTAATAACAGCATAGTTTTCAGCCTTTGATTATCCAAAAGCAAACAAAACAAAACTCCAGTAATGGGGATTGACTTGAATGAGTTAAAAGTGGGGAGAAATTTAACATGTTTTCAATTTATCCTGGTTTACTGTTCAGATTATAAGTTCCTTGAGTTGAGAACACAAATCTTAGACTGTGCAACAGAAAGAGAATTTGGTTTGTTTGAACAAACTTAAATATTTGCCTAGAAGGTAATTGCTCTAAAAATCAACATATTAACCTTTATAGTTAATGAAGGTTTAATCAGGATACTCAGTAGTGTTTGGTGTTCATCCCATCCTAAAGTGAGTGTCTAAAATAGGTCAGATGTACCCTGGCCAATAAGTGTGTATTTTTCTCTCTCGACTATTTATTCTGATGAATCTCAAGGTCCTAAGGTTGTCCATTTTACTTAGACATCTATACTGTAAATATCCAACCTTTCCTGAGGTGAATCCCACCAAAACAACCATGCGTTGAAAACAAAACGAAAAATCTCCCCTTGAAAGTTGTCGAGAAATCGCTATTTTCAATTCTCACGTTTTTCAGCCTCTTGTAACAGATATGAAATCCCTTATAGGATCCCTCCAAATGCCTTTCCATGTTTCAGATTACCCTTCTTGGTGGCTGATTTAAATTAGCCTCTCCTGGCTGGTTGTAAAGGAACTATTCTGTTCTCTGTAGCAGCTGTTCCTAGAATCCAGCACATAGGGATCGAGGTCCTGCTTCACAGTGTATGAGCCTGCTGCTTTGATGGCTGCACTGTCATAGTGCGTGTGTGACAAAAAATAAGTGGTACCTCCAAAATTACCAGCCAGACATGCAGATTCCATCCCGAGCTCCCTCCCCAACACCAAGGAAGATGGGTGAAAAAATACTTTGGTATCTTATTAGAACTCTGCTAAAACCTAGGGATCCACACTACAGTGAAAATGAGGAACATTGGATCCAATTCACCTCAGATTGATCCCCTTTCTACAAGTTTGTGTTACTCTCTGATTGTTCTCCACGAGCATGCAGTCAACTTTCATTTAATATATTGTTCTGTTACCCTCTGTACAAATCCAGACCGCACAGGTCGTGTGTATTTCGGATGCTCAGCGCCGCCTGCCTGCCTTCAGGCTGTCCAAGTTTTGGTTTGTCCGTGAATCAACACGTCACAACGGCCAGCAAAAGCCAGTGCATTTTAAATTTTATTTAATTTTTTAATTTCTGCTTCGGTCAAGCAGCTGGTTTGTGCTGTACCTCCATTCTGTCGTGTCCGCTTTCCATCCTTGTGACATGTCTCATGAAATGTGTTGAAAGTGACCTACCTTGGCCTGTTCACAATATGCTGAAAAAAATGCTAATCTTGTCATATTTAGCAGCTGCGTTCAGAAATGCTACTGTAAGCCTAAGAGGGCTAACCAGCACTCTTGCAAGATGTCAGAACTATCAACCATTACCCTGTAAGTGTACGCACTCCTGTGACATTACTGTGTGTGTATGACGCATGTTGCAATTAAATGATGGATGAGAGCAGAGGGGAAGTAACCAGAGAGCAAAGCATTCATTTGGTTCTTGTTGCATGTAGAATTTTTTGTTCTTGTTCTGTGCTTTTGCTGATGCGCCACGATCGAGGGTTTTAAGGTTGTTTTAATTTTTTTTTCTTTTTTCGCAATTATGGCTGATGTTATTTACGGTTTTGGGTAGTGTCTGCATAGAATTAATAGCTGCTCTTTATTGTACAGCAGAGAGGTGAGCACCTTCATATTGAGAGAAAATGTTTCACCTGAAAGTTTCCTAGAGAAACAGGGTGGGATTGAGTCAATCAGACCCTCAGTGGGTACAAAACATCTTTTGTCCATTGAACTGAGTGAAGTTAACTTCATAAACACCCAGGGGTGAGGAAAGGCTAAGGTTAGCCTAATATCAAAATAAATTGTGTCCATCACAAGTTATAGAATCATAGAATCATTGAGGTTGGAAAAGGTCCCCAAGATCATCAAGTTTAGTCCAATATTGTCAAACATCATTGTCAAATGTAGAGTGAGGCATCCAGAAGAGTGAATAAAAACCATTCAGCCAAGAGTTTTGTGAATTAATCACTATCCCATAGTCCACGTCACTCCTTGCTCCTTGTACAAGAAGCCCACAGGTTTTCACAGACTCATGGAATCATTAAGGATGGAAAAGAGCTCCAAGGTCATCATCTCATTTTGTTTAGATGAGGTGCAATTTCAGACATCTATTGTAAAATATGTTTTCTGATGATCAGTCTCCTGAATTTCACATCAATTTTGTAAGTGCGAATCAACATTCAGAGATGTCCTCACAGACACACCCAACACTCCAGGATTTTGCTAAATAATACTTAGTAGTTATTTTTTACACCATTATGGAAAAAAAAGACTATTTTTTAACTTAACTGCATATATAATTTTGTCTTTAGTTAGGAAAAAAACCATTAAAGTGAATGTTCTGTATGAATTCATATTTCTTTGAGGTATTTAAGAAATAGACCATTAGAGATGCTCAAAAATATTCAGTCAACAGACTGGAACCATGCAAAAGCAGATAGAAACAGAGAAGAGAACAGTCAGCAGCTCCATCTTTTACACAGGTGAAGACTAGGAATAGTTAGGTAAAACCAGGAGTTAGGCTTAGGAGGAAATAGTTTGAAATATAAAGTTCACTGCTTAATGGGCATCCTGATGCAGCACAGACATCATGTTGGGCCTTTGCAGAGAAAGAAATGTCACATTAAAAGCAGTATTCCTGAGAGATGGGAGGCTGATAACTCTCTAAGGTGAAATCCTTCATCTAGTCAAGGGCAAGAAGAGTTCAGCTAAAACAGGAGGTGTTTAAACCTATTTTTTTGTGTGTGTTAAAGTATGAAAGTCTCAGTAAGCTTCCCTGTTTTTCAAGTCCTTGCTCTGGAGATGTAGTTTGTGCACAGGAAAATTAAAGGCTGGAATCACTCACTGTGTTCAGGTGTTGCCTCAAGTCTTTTGGAAGTGATGCTACAGACCTAATTAAATTTTTGGGAAAGACT
The DNA here is from genome assembly GCA_013397795.1 of Orthonyx spaldingii. Taxonomy (NCBI): domain Eukaryota; kingdom Metazoa; phylum Chordata; class Aves; order Passeriformes; family Orthonychidae; genus Orthonyx; species Orthonyx spaldingii. The sequence continues at coordinate 323,339 of VZTJ01006073.1, forward strand.
GGAGAAGATCTGTCAGGGAGATTACCGAGGTTCCCAAAAGTCATGTGAAGTATATTTAGCATTTTGTGATAAAATAATCCTTCAGTTTATTAAACATGAGTTGTGTTGAGCATTTAATTGCTAATGACATCCTGTGCCTTCATGGTTTCCTCTTTATCCTTCAATTTGAAATATTGTCACGATTATTTTTTGCACACTTTTATCACAGAGATGATGAATATGTACCTTTGGCCAGAGAAATTAGGTTCCTCTGATCTAAACTTCACAAGTCCACAGGGCAGCAAGTTATATGACAAATTCAGTCCGGAGTCCCTTTGAGGTCAATAGATGGATTTAGGATGTGGTGAGGACTTCCTTAGGGGCAGAGGGTTTGTCCTTGTGTGTCAGTGCTTCTTGCTCTTCATAGACAATAAAAGGAATGTGGATTTAATTCAAGCACAAATAGATGCCATCACTGCAGACATGTCACAGCACTAGGTTAATCAATATATACATTAATAGGTGTACTCAGTACCCATGGGGTTTGCAATAGGAGTCACCTCTTATTAAAGAGACGTCTGTAGCACACAAGAATTGTGTTTTAAAAGGGTATTTTTCTCTGCATTGACTTTAGAGACATTATTTGAATAATTTCTTTATCAATATCTACACTACGTATGGCCAAACCTTGGTGAGGTGAATGTTGCTTTACAGGACTACAGACCTTGATGTCTTCATTGCAAAAGTTCATATTTGATCAAAGAATTTCACTTAGGACAGCTTTTAAACTGGGTAATTTTCTTACTTTAGAGAGGCAGGACTAAATGGCAAAGCAACAATATAATCTTCCTTCAAAGTCTATGGTTTGGAGACTTTTTGCTTCTTTTTTCATCTTTTCTTTCAACAAGGTTGAGTGGTTGAGACTTCAGCAGTCTCCTTAATAAGTGTGGGTGTGCAATGGAAAAAGAAAACCATGATTCCTTTAACTACTGCTCAAAATCAGACAGCCTTCCTTCTTTGTGTTTCTTTTACCATGAAGTTCTCACTTCATAATTCACTAGAGGAGTGAGGGAGAACAGAGGACACCATTATCTGTTTGTTTGTACTGACACTTAATGGAAGTCCACATTCATTGCCATGATACTGGAGAAAGTCTTAGGTTTAAACTGTTTTTAAGGAAAATAAGAGATGGAAAACAGAATGTCAGCCTCAACAAAAATCGGTATTTACATTGCCTTTTCTAAAGTAGCCTGAAGACTTTCCTCTCCCTGGGGGAATGCGAACAAGGCTTTTGCTGGACCTTTTGGAGAACATTATCTTCCAAACAGCCACTTGAAAGATTATTATCCTCAGAACTTCTAGATCTACCCCCCCAAGTTTCTTGCCTGTGTGAAAGAGTGGGAGAAAACAAGAGGAGGAATATCTTTGGCTGTTGCACTCCTGAGAATTCCACTATATCTTTTAAGATTTTCATTCCCTATTGCACATAAATTTACATCTCACGAAACCTTCTTTAAGTCTTCTCTCTTCCTAGTGTTCTTGGAAAAAAATAATTTGTCATCATCTATACAGGCATTAGTATCTCTCAAGTTTTTCTTACCATTTAAATCTTCTTTTCCTCTTTATAGGTCTTAATAATCTATAAACTTCAGAATGCTATTTAATGCATTTTCTTCCTCACTTTTATTACAATATTGAAGACAACACCTCAAAGGAGTTGACGATGGCATTATGTTTCCAGATCCTGTAAACTAATTGTGTGATTAGTCAGGTATAATTAATGCCAGAAAATTGACAATAAAAAAAGACTTCCTCTGCATCTTTCCCTAAATTAATCTCCCAAGAGTGTGGTGAGACAGAACATGTTAACAGACAATTCTATTCTGGCTTTTAGATCGAAATAACATTTATTCTTTTGTTGTTGTTGTTGTCATTAAGTCTGAATATAAATGGTACAAGATATGCAGAAATGATACTTTTTTGTTCAGTTTATTACCTTGAACTTGATTTTTTTAAATTCCATGACTAGCTTAAGACACATTCTTTACATCCTTTTTTTACAGAGATAACATTATTCTATAATCTCTTCCTCAATGCTGCTGTTCCTTTTTATTAACTTGATTGCATGTCCATTGAGGAAAAGGACTAGAAAGGACTCCCAAAACTCTTTTACACTGGCTCACTCCTGTAGAGATCACTTTTTCTAGAGACCGTCAAAGCTGGACACTCTGCATGCTCTTCATCACCCTGTTCTGAGGTTGTTCCTCTCTTTTCAAAAGCTTTGGGCCAATGTCTAATTTTATAACCCACAAGAATGAAGTTCTCTGGTTTGTGGGGTCTTTCACCAAGATCTGAGGTTTGGTGTCTGTCAGATTTATGACTCAGGTGTGTGTTTAGTGCTGTCTCCAGGCAAGAGATGAGATGAATTTATCCCCATTAGGGCCCAAAGTCTGACTGAGAGACCCCAGCACTGCACTGATGTCCCATGCCCAGTTCAGTACTGGAGATAAATGTGCTCACAGAATTCTTGGAGATGTGTTCATCAAGTTTTCACTGCTGCTAAAACAAACACATTGTTTGGGGTTATATTTGAGCATTTATTAGCAAATTCAAACCTGTCTGCAATGTACTAATAGATAAAAGCACAGGGGACATTTGAGTTTTAAAAAATATGCAGCTCTTCAAGAAATCTTTAGAGCTTTTTACCTTCCTTTGTCCTCCATCTGCCTTCTTCACTTACCCAGATGTAATCAACTATATTCTTCCCCTCTGAAAATGTCCTGGAGGTTTCTTTAGGTCACTTTGTTTTTAATAAAACACTTGCCTCATTTTCAGATCAACATTTGCTTTCTCTTTGCTCCTTTTTTTGCTGCTCAATCAGCAAACGACACTCACCAAAACATGAACAAGTCTTGGCTGGCCCTTGCTTTGGGGGAATTTCACCAGTTAAGTGCTCACATGTAACACATTCATCTCCAGCTCTTTTGTTTATATCTGCTGAGCTTGATTTCCCTCTGAAACCTCTTTATCCTGAAGCACTGGAAAGTAGTTAAACAGTGGGATTGCTCTTAGGCTTCCAGCAGTATCAATGAGACCAAAATCAAGACCTTGAGGAACAGCTGGGAATACAAGAACATGCAGAGGGGGTTTAGCTTTTATTTTTATGGCAGTTGGTTTTTTGGCTTTATTTGTGTGGTTGTTTGGGAACTTTTTTGCTGTGCAGAAACATATTCACACACACACTCACAAAATCAACCAAAAGAAGTGATTTCAACACTCCACTGGGATTAAGCAGTTGGGTGAGAGGTTTATAATTGTGCCATGGTAGCAGTCTGAATCCCTTAGCAAGATTCCCCTCCTCATTTTTTGGCATGGTAGGAGAAAATTCCCACTTATAACAATGCAAATTAAAACAGCGGCAGAGAGCATTAAGCATTATTAATGTGCTGTTACTGTAGCAGGGTGAAGAAGGGGGAGCAAACTGCAGTGTGTGTGCCATCAGTCTTTGGGAACAAATAGGAATGCTGTATATTTGTTTGCATAATTATGCAGTGTATGTATTTCCCAAAAGTCAGTCAGCAAAATATTTTCTGTGGTTTTTTTTTCTTTAATTAAAGCGCAGGTTGCAAATTGCAAGGCTGCATTAAGGTTCTTTCCCTCTGTTGTGACAGGAGACTGGCTCGCTCCACTCTGCTGCTGATCCCCTTGTTTGGAATTCACTACACGGTGTTTGCCTTTTCTCCTGAGAACGTCAGTAAGCGGGAGAGGCTGGTGTTTGAGTTGGGACTGGGCTCCTTCCAGGTGATTATACACTGAATTCTGCTTTCCTTAGAACCAAATCTCTATTCTTTATAACTGCTTTGCATGCACAGCTCTCAGAGTGTGTCTCTGTTCGTTTACGTGTATGTTTTGTGCACCAGGATTTTGGTTTTGTTCGTTTGCTTGTTTTTGTTTGTTTTTTTAATCCAGCTGTTTTCTGTCATTCTTTCAGGATTTGAATTACATTTTTTTTTTCTCTGCCTGTTCCCTAGGGTTTTGTTGTTGCTGTTCTCTACTGCTTCTTGAATGGGGAGGTAAGACATTTAATATTTAATGTCCCTCACCTATCATCCACATCCCATTTTCTTGTGGGAGTAACTGCTGTTCTGACTGTCCATTCTAACTCATCATCTACCATAATCCCTGATACTTTAGGTTGAATCTCACAATTCTCAGCAAAAAAAAAAAGAAAAAAAAAAGAAAAAAAGAGGATTTGTGATATCTTTATTAAACCAAAACAATGGCCTTACCAGAGATGATGGCTCAGATTAAGGCTTCCTAACAGGGGTAGGATATGGACTGGTCTCTTTTGAAATGTCATCACAGGTGCAGTATTTTGCAGTGGTTTTCATAAACTTTGCCGTGTTCTTGCCAAGTCACTCTCCCAGCCTGTTCAGCTCTCTCTCAAAGGCGACTCTTCCTTCTCACAAGTCCACGTCACCACCCACTTTGGTGCCGTCAGCCAAATTGGTGAGGGTGCTTTCAATCCCATCACTGAGACTGTGATGAAGATGGTGAGGTCTGGCACAGGGTGCCCAGAGAAGCTGTGGCTGCCCCTGGATCCCTGGAAGTGTCCAAGGCCAGGTTGGATGGGGCTTGGAGCCACCTGGGACAGTGGAAGGTGTCCCTGCCCATGGCAGGGGGTGGCACTGGATGATCTTTAAGGTCTCTGCAAACCCAAACCATTCTGTGCTCTGTGCTGAACAGTGTGGGGTCCAATATCAACACCTGGAAGACCCCATTAGTGATAAGGTGCCAGGCTGAGTAAAAAACATTTTTCACCACCCTCTCAGTGTGGTCTCCTTCCCCTCTTGCAGATCATTCACCCAACTGGTGCCAGCTTCTCTCCTGAGCCCTGCCACCAGCACCCCTACACAAACAGCCCAGGGGTGTCAGATGCTCAGAACCATCCCCCAGACACCCCCTGGGTGCCTGCAGACCTCACACTCCTCTCAGCACATGGCAACTGCTGCTGCTGCTGGCATCAGTTTCTCACATTTGTGGTTTTTTTCTGATTCACCTGTTCCAATCTGCATTCCCCCGCCTTTGTTTTTCTGACTGATTATCAGAGGTAATTCTTTCTGAATTGGTGGAAAAAGGTTCCCTCCTCAAAGTTGCCTTAAGAGGAACATCTAGAGTTCATCCATTCTCTCCTCCACTGCCACGCATCTCTTGTGCAGCCCAACAGTGGGAGTCTTTTCCTAAAATCGCCTTCTTTTCTTCTTTTCAAGGGAACTGAGTGCAGGTATAGCCTGGCATTGCTGATCCCTGGTACAAAATGTCTCAAACTCCTTGATCCAAGTGATTCCTTCTCAGATAAACCATAACAATCTCCAAGCTCATCAAACAAACTTATGGGTCATCTTTGCTCACGGGCACAGTCAAGATCTCCTGAAGGCCCTTGGAGGGAGTGAGGGGTGGTTCTTAGCCAAACCAACACAACCAGGTTAATTAAAACCATTTCCCCTCTCAAGATATCAGAGAATGGTGATTAGAGAATGTCTTGTGCCTCTACTAAATTTCCAACAGCAAGAAAGGGTTTGGAATATCACACTTTTCCAGATGCAAACATTATTCCCTTTTTACAGAGATAATATAACTCCACGCTGTATCTAATCTACAAATATCTATACTTTAACCAGAACAGGAATTTGGAAGTCCTAGAAGGAGAATGTAAGTTTTCCAGTTGGGTTTTTCCTCCCTGTAGTTTTTGTCCATGCAGTTGAAGCCCTTGTTGAGCATTTTGGCTTATGCTGATCCATTTTGACAATATTAATCCAGGAAGATCTAGCAACGACTGTTACAGACAAGATGAGCATCTTTGACACTGCAGTTCAATGGGGACTGGAAAGATATATTGGGAGAACATCTCTACATATTTCCTTGTTCTTGCACTATTTCTTTCAGAAATACGATACAGGAATGAGTAATAGATGGAGTAAATGTTGGTCTGAGTTACTATGATCTCTCCTCTATTAAATCTTTACTACTTTATATATTAATAAATATGTACACACCCTCGCAGTGTTGCCAGGAAACTGCCAATGAGTGAAAAGCAGAAGAGCTATGGAACTATTTACTTATTTCCTAATTGAACTTCTGACCTTGGATTGCTTTACACTTGATGATTTACTGTGAGTGCTCATAAAAAAAAACTCTCAGGAAAAGGAGGGTGTCACAGATGTTCATAAACCCCAAAGCTGATCTGCTTGGAGGGGATCTGAAAGCAGGAGGCAAAGTTTTCAGTAAATATCCATCCATTTATGGCAGGTGAGAGAAGCTGCCTGTGTGGACAGCGTGTTTCAATATTTTCCAGTACTTTTTGATTGCTGGTTTCTTTGGCTCCTTGTTATGTCTTTGGTACCGGCCATTGATAAAAACAGGCTATTTATTCCTACAGGTAGTGTTGATCAGGTCTTCCGTGCACCTCTGGGCTGATCCTAAATTATCTGAAGTCAGACAGAACCTGGGCTGGGCTGTAGTTCCCACTACAAGCCTGGACCTCTTCCAGCCGTGGAGAAGTAACTTCAGATTTTGCTGAAATCAGGAGTTGAATAATAACCTTAAAAACAGTTCTGTAGAATTGTGGGGTTTTTTCTAATCTTGATAATTTGTCAGCATGTCCTCGAGCGGCTAAGTACATAAAAAATGACCTTTTGAAGTTTCTCCCTAAAGGTGCAATCAGAAATAAAGAGAAAATGGAGGAGCTGGAAAGTCAACCGGTATTTTGCTGTGGATTTCAAACATCGCCATCCTTCTCTAGCGAGCAGCGGAGTGAACGGGGGGACACAACTCTCCATTCTGAGCAAGAGCAGCTCTCAGATTCGGATGTCCAGCATAAATGCGGAGAACCTGGCGACATGAGCAGCTAAGGAGAGCAAAGCAACCAACGAGCAAACCAAAAACCATCCCTTGAAAAAGAAAAAAAGGAAATAATAGTTTTGGTGGTGGTGCAGGTCTCTCTTCCTTTCCTTTCCTTTCCTTTCCTTTCCTTTCCTTTCCTTTCCTTTCCTTTCCTTTCCTTTCCTTT
>VZTJ01006073.1:330733-372610 GCA_013397795.1 Orthonyx spaldingii
TCTCCTCTCCTCTCCTCTCCTCTCCCGAGGTGAAAAAGCAAAGGAAATGTGTAAATATCTCTTTTTAACAGTCACTGTAAATACCCAGCTGTACTCAAGGCCATTAATGGAGAATGTTTAAAAGACAAACAAGAGGCCAAACCCACCCACTCAACTATTCCCATTTCAGAGCATCTGCAAGTAATCCGTTGTCCGTCCAAAGTAACAAGTGATTGCTGTGCAGTTGTGATCCTTGGTTGCCAAACTGATCCTAGTCTGTGAATGGACATGACCGTTGTCATTCTTCCACTTGGTTTCCATTTTGGGTTGGATTTGCTGACTTTATTTTTTTCCCTAGTCCAACATGTCTTAGCCTGTCCCTGTCTTTCGGCGCGTGAATTTCCGCGGTGTTTCTCTTTGGAGTCTTCGGATGGAGCTAACACGCTTGGGTTGATCAATCCAGCTGATTCAGGAGGATCTCCAGAAAATTAAGGTCATGGCTGGATTTAGTCAGACATTCGCAGTGGATTTAAAGGAACAGCTGTGCCAATGTGAAACTGCACATCAGCGCAGGAACTTCAGGCGACAGCAGTGGGATCTGCTGTGGTTTTCTGTACCCAGGAACACTTCCAGGAATGCTTTCTGCTCTAGCTAAGCTGTGAATTTTCTAAAAGGGCCGTGCAGTTGAGATATAGCTCTATTTTTGGCATTGATTGATAGATTGATCACTTGGACTCTTTGAATAACACAAATAACTGTCCCTTTCCCTCCCACCTTAAGAGCAGGACTCAGTTCCAGGGTGGCCTTTCCCTCCCGATGACCCTGAACCCTCTGCATCGAGGGCCTGACGTGGCGTTGGTGGCTTGGGGCAGTGCCGTCACACAGAGGGGGGTGCCTTTGCAGCCTGGGTGACAACAACTCTGTGTGTTGACTCTTCCCTGCCAGAGCAAAGGGGCACGAGAAGGACCTGGCAGGATCACCCTGGAAGGTAAAAATCACCTCCATTTGGTGAGCAAAAACCAACTAAACTGAGCACTAAAATGGCCCGGAAGGAAAGGATAAAGACTTTGGCTGACTTCCCACACCTGGCAATTCGCTCTCTCTTGGAATATTCTGTTTGTCTCACCACCAATGGTCTTACTGCTTTTCTTGGAGAGGAACTCAAAAGTTCTTTCAACCTTTGCCTTGTAGTTAAAGCCACGACTGCTACAAATCTACTTCAACCCAGTGTCGATGATGTCAATTCTTAAGAGTCTTTATACAGCGCAAAAAAAAGGCTTCGAGGGCCGTCCTAGCGCTCCCTTCATCTTGGATTTATGAATTTATGAACTGAGAAATATATATATATATCAAATATATATATATGTGTGTGTATGTGTATGCATATATTACAAAAAAAAAAGATGAAAATGGCATTTTAAATGTGAAGTTTTGAACTGAAACTAATAGTAACCAGGAAATTCAAAATTCAGGCTTGTTCTTCGGTGTTAGTTGACATGATCATAAACTAAAAACAAACCAAAAAAAAGAAATACTTGGAATTTTAGTGTCAGCTGAGTGTGAGCTTTTAATTTCACTGGTTTTTGTTAGTTTAAGTAAAAAAGAAATAGAGTTTTGATGTCATTTTAAGGAAAGATTTTTAAAAACAATCCTGGTTTACTTATTTGTAAAAGGAGGGGAAAAAAGATCTCCGAAAGTTGTGAAAGAAATATTAATTATAATAATACTTAACACTGACCTAGTCCTTTATGGGAGATAATCTGCTCTTGGCTGGAGCCATCTAAATGAATGTAAATTTAATTCAAAATAGACAGAAATGTTGTTTGAGGTCATATTGGTACAGCATTGTGCTCTTAAGAGATGGGGACAGCCCTGTCATGTGAAATCTACCCTGGCACAGAGGACCAGCAAAACAGTTGTAACCACTTCCATTTCAGTCCAGGTTCATAACTGGGATTTTTATGATCCAAACACCTTTTTTTTTCCAAGCCCACAGCACCGATTTGTTGCTCCAAGAGCAGAATTTGTCCCCCTCTTCCCAACTCTCTGCAAAAGCCACTGAAGTGTTTTTGGCCTTTTCTCTCTCTTTAGATGCTTCTAAAAGCTATTTTTGAATGTTTCCCAAGAAACCAGATACATGGGTGTCCAGAAGGAGTTGGGGAAAGGCAGATTTATCAAGTAAATGCATACTTGGACAATTTTCTGTGTTATGGGCTTTCACAAGGATTATGTCGACAATACTGTAAACGTATTATTTAAAAAAACCAAAAGCTATTTTCTGCATGAATGGTTACTAGCCAGTTTTCATACATTAATAAATTCAAATTTTTAGGAAAAAGATGTCAAATAACTGCCTCTAGATGGAGACTTTGTGCTTGTTTCAGTCCAGACCAAGAAGGTGTTTGGATCTTTTTTCTTTTAATTTATTTTGTTGGTTTTGTTGAAGCTCTCTCTGAGCTTACTTCTGGGTTCAGTTGTTTTCCTGGCCATCCTACAGTGCTCTGCAATTTGAGTTGGTGGATCTCAGTCCAGTGCCTTGTGGGCAAATGTCCACATCACCAAAACCACCCTCCAACCCTGCACACTGGAGACCAGGTCCTCAGCTAAATTGAAACCAGTAGAGAAAATTGCTGTTACTGTTGTTAGAATAAACCCACTTCACCTGGAATTGGGATTTGGCCTCAGTCCACTGTTATTACCATTAATTTCTGGTGGTTCCAGCTAGAGAGTCCAAGGATGGAAAAGTTGTGAAAATTTGGATTTGCTCCTTAATTCCTCAAGCCAATGCTCGGGAGTTTGGAGAGCAGTGGAGGGGAAATTTCTGCTGTTGCAGGTGTTGTGTTTCTTGTTCAGTAAAAAAATTGAATCTGTTCACCAGCACTGAATTTACCAGAAGAAATGGGATCTCTCAACATATTAAACATAAAATATATTATACAAAAAGAAAAAAAAAAAACAAACCCAAAAAAACCCCTTATATTATGATTTTATTTCTCTGAATAAAAGTGTTGATGCAGTAACAGATGGGGCTTTTCCTGAGTCACTGGAGCTTTCCCAGTGTCCCTGGAAAGGTCACACTTGAGGTGTTTGCAGTTATCGAATCCAGACTCTGATGCCATCGCACAAATGAGCTCTCCACAAATCTCTCTGTTGAATGTAAGCTGTGGGTGCTGGCCAGGCATGGCCACCCCACAGCAGCTGTTTTTCCACTTGTTTCAGGAGGGAAGAATCCAACAGGCAGTTTGCTTCTATGTGTGTGTAAATATCAACTGAGTGTAACAGTGCTTTGTTTGATTTTTTCACTGTGAAATCTATTTTGGAGCTAGAAAAGCTGTGTTATTAAAAACAATACACAATTAAAACAAAAAAGCCCAAGTGTGCAGTGCTCCTTGAGCCATTTTTCCTACCATGTCCATAATGTATTTCCTGTCTAATTTTCTTATTTTGCTTTTATAAATGTACAAAAACTTTCTGTGCTGCGGGTTTTGTGACTATTTACTGTATCTAACCACTGTTTGCATTATTGACTTGTCAGTGTGGAGTGCTGGTACTGCAGGACAATTCACATCCCAGAAATGAAAGCTACAACCTGGATTGGAAAGGACAAAGCTGTTTCACTGCTGCATGGTGATGTCACCTCCTTTTACCTTCACTTTTAGTGTGTCTAGAACTCAGAGCCCAGGGGGGGAAAAAAAAAAAAAAGCTTAGCTCTGGGAAGTTTTGTATCTCAGAGGAAAAATACCCAAATTCATCTGCATCGTTGAAGTATTTGCGTTTGAAAACCAGGTGTTAAAATGGAGTGGTGGGAGAAGGGATGAAGGGAGGTGAGTCCAGAGGAAAATGCAGTTTGGAAGTTAAATCCAGACACTTTATTGAGTGTTTGGCTCCTCCTTTTCAGCATCTGTCTCTCATTGCACCTAAAGGACAGTGCTTTGCAATGACGACGCTAAATAACAACCAGAAGTGGGCATGAGCTGATAATTTGAGATTCCCTTTGCAAAGATGACTCTCCCTGGACTCTTTTCCATCATCAGTGGCAAGTGTGAGATACCTTCCAGAATCCACCAACAAGGCTGGAGGTGACCTTGAATGACCAACCTGGTCCAAGTTTTCGTGAGAAAGTGAGTTAAGAGGAGTTTATCCAACACCTCTTGAAAACCTCCACTGATAGGGACCACGCCACATCTCTGGGGAGGTTGTTCCCATGAATGGCTGTTCTCACTCAAAAAAATTCCTTTCTTATTATCAAGGTGATGCCTCTCCTGGTGCAGCTTGTCACCCTTGCATTCTCCATGTGGATCCTTGTGAAAAAGAGAACCTTCACCCTCTTTCTCACCACTCTTTTAGGAATAGTTTGGTGAGGTCCCCACTGAGTTTTCTTTTCTCCAGGGAGAAATTCCCTCAGTTTTTCTTCACTGCCCCCATTGTCCATCCCGCTGATGATCTTCATGGTCCTCCTTTTGACCCTCCGCACTCTGGCCACATCTTTCTTGGATTGTGAGGACCAGAAAGGGACACAAGATAGAATTTCTTGGACTCCTAATGAAAACCAGACCTGGGAGACTCTGATCCTCCTCAGCAGTGACAGAAGGATTAGTTGCCATAATTTGCCTTGCCCATGTAATGCAAAATTGTGGCTTTTCCTAATATTTTCATATCAAAGGTGGATGATATTCTGCTGCTGAATAGCAGGATAGATCCAATTCTTGGATATGAAGAAACCTCTGGTCAGCTCAAAATTTCAAGGTTTTTTTCAAAAGTCCTATGGACAAAAGAAACCAGTAACTCTAAACAGGCAAAGCCAAAATGATCAAGAACAAAACATTTTCATTCAATATGAAGGAAGCTCTGTAATTGCCATTATTTTTAAATTATATTACTCCCTCTCCTAAACTGATCACCTCTCCTTTTAAAATGCATCACCTTTTTTTTCACCTTCTTTTCCCACTAGAAAATTAACGGAAAAGTTCTCTGGCAGTTAGCAACCTTTATCTGAGCTTGGAGTTGAAATAACTCCTGGCTCACTTAAATTCCGTGTCATACTGATCTTGCCTCCAGTTGCCTTCTCTTTCCCTGAGATATAAACAGCTTTATTCCAGATGGAATCTACAGTTTGTCTTTGATCATACAGCTGAAAGACAAGACTAAAAATAATCATGCTGCAATTGTTTCAGCTCTAATCCAAATTGGGGAGCAAAAGTAATGCAAAGAATCAAATTCAGACAGGCATGGATCCATTAAGAGTAGCAGGAAAATTACCTGGAAGCAGCAGGCCAAGCATCCTGGGGAAATAAAAAAAAAAAAAAAAAAGGAAATAAAAAAGGAACAGTAAAAATTAAGAGAAAGATTTCCAGTTCTTGAAAGTGTATAAGTGAGATCTGGGGTTTGAGCAATTTTCATTCAGCCAAACCCAAAGGGAACATAATTCCAATATTTTCTTTTTCTGTTTTCAGTTATAATCTGGCAAGGGAAGCTTTTCAAATCAAATGGATGGGACACTCATTCAATCAAAATACTGTCAAATAGGTTAAAACACACTGATGGTGTCAGTTTGGGAGGTTTTGGTGCTTTTGTCTGACACTGCTACTAAATCTCTACTAAATCTGGCCTGTGAACCATACAAATATCCAACTTTACATTATTTTTTCCAGCCCAGCCCTGATAGAAACCAGAAATTTCAGATTTATAGCAAAAAAGAAATTATGTCCAGGGTGACTTTAGCAAAGAGTAGCAACAAAAGAAATGCAAACCCCGTTAATTTAACTGGCTTTATTTGCTTTATTATTTGACATTGGTTTTCAATAGTGTTTCAGGAACAATTGACAGCATTAGAGGTTTTCAGCCTGTGGCCTGTGGAGACTTCAGAGTCCAGAGATGGTTTCTGAAGTGTCCGTGGAAGATTATTAAGGAAAATAAATTCATTCTTTGCATGCAGCAATAGATGCTTTAAGGCTCCTGAAGAGCTTTGGTCCTACCTGTATTGCTGCAAAGGCTGCCACAGACCAAAAACCTAGAAAGTTCAATAAATTAAGATTTTCCTCACAAGATTACGTGATTTTATGACATTAAGACTTTCCCTTTTGTTCTGAGATCTTTCTCAGAACGGCAACGCTTCCAGAGTAAGGTGTGTTTATTTTATTAATCTTGTGCTTCTCCTCCCCTGCTCTGTGACACTGCAGGGCAGTGACTGTGACCTCAGCAGAGCTGTCAGAGCGTGGGAGGTCTAAAGGGAAGCAGGATGGGGTGGTAAGGACAGGATATATGGACACCACATGGGATCCTGCTTGGCATCCAGCTGCCAGACAGGATTAGTGCCTCCTGTGGTTCCTAAGTCATATCTATGGATATCTATGAAACAGATAAACTCACGGAGTGGGATTCAGTCCAAACTCAGAAACGAGATTTTATGACCTCAGTGAAGGCAGAGTTCCTTGGGCTTCTATTTCTACAACTGTAGAAATGTACATATTGCAAAAATACAACCAAATATCTAGTTTTAGCTAATTTTCTTCCTTAGGAGTTAAATATCAAGGGCTATATTAGGTATGTGCCCCTTTCAACATCTGGCACCTCCAGAATTAGGTATTCTGGCTCAGAGTTAAACCTCTGGAAGAGACCTTTGTTCCCGAGCAGACAGCTGAGGACACACCCACATCACTTAGACACCAAAAGTGAAGATTTCTTCCTTTAATTTGGTTTCTCCACTTCGCCTCTTTGGTCACAAGAGAGAAGTGAGCAATTTCAGAGTACAAGCATCAAACATGTTTTCGATGTCTACTCCACGGCGAGATGATTCACACTTTGCAAGTGTCTGTTCCTCTCCACCAGGACGTCTCCCTGAGCAGATTGGAGACAGATGCTGACCCTGAGGAGGCCTAGATATAAATGAATTTTCCCTGGCGACTTTGCCCAGTCACTATTGTTCTGTCTCATGCATGCTGAGAAATGATGGTCTTGAAAAGCTTTGGGCTGGCTCCTGTTGGGTGTTACCAACCAGATTTGGGGGAGGTGGATGCCTGGTAAAGAGTTAGGAGTTCTCATGGAGAGTTTTCAGGACACTTTGTTCTCCCTGCCAGATTGTGTCCACACAACCAGCACTTCTGTGTCCAGGAACAAACCATAGTATATAGTGCACATGCAGTGAAAAAAAGAAAAAAAATAGGATTTACCTTCTGATTTTAGCAGTCAGGTACATGCAACCAGTTCAGAATTGCATTTAAGAACAAGTCAGGAAGATCTGGAGGATGCAGTAGCAGCTACGGATGCTCTGATGTTAATGATGCTCCGTGTATATCTGTACTAAAGAGCTAAGTTCAGCTAAATACACATTGTTCTTTGTGTATGACAACACACCAGCAGAGCTTGAACAATGTTTTGAACCTCATGGTCTTTCACCTTCTTATGATTCAAACTGCAATTTCCCATTGGCTTTCTTTTGGGGAATTCATCCATGTGAAGAATTACTGTGTGATATGACACTGTGTGATATGACACTCTTCAGTGTCTGAAACTACTTAGGCTTCTGCATATGCCTTTCCCAACGGACTTTGTGCTTGCAGAGAAGTCTCAAGAGGCCTTTGTGTATCAGTATAATCTGTAAAAAACAAATATTTGGTGTGTTCATTCTCTTTCCCTTCTACTTGTCAATTTCGTGGCAACGCAACCCGCTATAGCTCTGAGAAGAACCAAGTTACCGGATGGAAAGCTGTATTTTGGCTTTTGACTGTGTCAAGGTACAAAGTTATGGCCTGTTGGGTCTAATACTGACCTTTTTTGGTCAAAATTGGTTTAATTGGTAACAGGATCTGAGGTTATTCAGCTTTGTTATGAGGTGGAAACACAGATATCAACTGCTGCTTTCTAACCTTTTTTTGTGTTTTGAGAGATTGTTTTTAACATGTATACTGCTGTAGATGACACAATAAATGTATTATCATTTTGTAAAAGTCTGTTCTGATATAAAATTGCACCAAAGAGAACTTTTGTCTGTGAACTTCCAGGGTAGTGTATTCTTTTCCTGCAGCAGAGGTTCTTTGGGCTGAAAGGGTTCGCTGGCTTCTTCATGGGAAAGAGACCCTGGATTCTACTGGGGAAAAGTCAGTCCTGGACCAACCAGGGGTGAAGTCTTTGCCATGCACAGTGTTCCTTCTCCATAAGCCAGTGGTTTTTATCTCCCTGCACCAGTATCAAACAGGACTCTGGGCTAATATCACCAAATCAAATGTAACACACTCTCTAAAAATCCCTGTGGTTCTGGGTTTGATCCACAGCTCCTTCAGGGAATAAATATTATTCCTACAGGGTATAAACAGGACAAGAAATTCTGTTGTCCTCAAACAAAGACATTGCCAGTTGGAAAAGGTAGAAGAAGATTGATATCTGTAACACCTCATGGTGTTCAAGGCTTCATTTCTTTTATAGTCAAAGCAAAACTTAAGGGTTTTATCATCAGGGCAAATTTTAAAATTTTAAAGTACCAGGTACATTCACACTACTGAAACAAAACACTCCACAGAAGATGCCCTATTTCTGCTGTTTTCCCTCTCTCTATCCTCTGTTTCAGCTACCATAAATATTTGCCTGTCCCTCATGGATGTATGAGCCCCCCAAACAGGCTGAATCTTTCAGCTGTTATCCTCCCTCATTATTTAGTCACAGTTCAGGTGATGCCTTTTCCTGGGCTTACCTAGAACAAAAGTTAGACAAAATTAAGAGAACAAAAAGCAGATATTTATTCAAAGGCCCTCTGGGTGCATTTGGGCAGTCAGAGCCCACCCAGAGCTGCACCCAAAATGGACGACAGGTCACGGGTTTTTCGTGCTTTATAGTTTTTGGTCCATTTGCATTTTGGAGCTAGACCTCCAATTTAGGTTAATTAGGTTAATTAATTGAGGTTAGACCCCAGGTAATGAAGTGACCTATCCCAAGCTTGCCCCCACAATTTCTCTGCTGTTTACATTTTTGAGGCCTAAGACAGTGAGGTGTCCTTGAGCTTCAGGCCTAGAGAGAAATTGTTTTGTCTAAGATGTGAGAACAGCAGCTCCCAATTTGCATGAAAAATAGCAACTAAAAGTCCTAAGGCATCACAGGTATTTGGAGCCCTGTGCTTTGATGGAAAAATGGACACACATTTAGTGCAAGTGAGGTCGGAGATGTGTCAGGGAGCAGCAGGGCTGGGGGCTGGAGATCCCCATCCCGCAGCATTGCTGGGGCAGGACCTGGGGTCCAAGGGGGTCTTGGGCCCATGGGCAGGTGGGGAATTGGGAGGGACCGGGCAGATCTATATATTTTCATTTTTGCTGCATTTCAACTCACTGTAAATACCCTTCACATGGATTTCCAGGGTGACCTGAGGCAGCCTCAGCCCCTTTTTTGAGGGCTGGATGATGGGGCACAGGATGTTTCTCTCATTCCTGCCATGTGCACCAGTCAGGGTCTCCCTAATCATGGAGATCAGCAAATGTAGAACAGGAAATCTAGAAAAAGCCCAATTCCTAAAGGTTACCTCTGGCCTAAGTGATTTTTTAGGCTTGTTTTACAGTTAAGAGGCAGAGTAAGAAAAGACACCTCCAAAAGTAATTCAGCCACTCTAAAACTTCTATGTAAATAAATATCCACTATTTTAAAGACAAAATACCACTCTAGACCACATTTGCTCCTAATCCCAGACACCTGATTTAAACGAGGAAAACCTCATTTAACAGATCTGTCAACACATCAAGGAGCTACTACCTTGAATTCAGTTGTATTTTCTGCAACTGGACAAATCTTACTCAGATACTCAAATAATTCTTGCTCTGGGTGCATTAGCCAGCCTCAGGGATGCTCTGAATGTGCAAAACATGTAGAACTGCCTGCTGGAAGGATTTCTTTTAATTTGGAGCCAAATCAATCAAACTTTCTGAAAAAAAAAAAACAAAACATGCTGACATTGTCAGAGTTAAAAATCTCCTCTCAGTGAGAAATTTCAGTTACCTTACCAGCCTGTCTTTGCTGCAACACCACGAAAACCAGCTGAAACCATAGGTTTTGATCTTTCCAGGGTGTCATGTAGTTTGTAAAGGGATTTAAAAAGAATTCTTGGAGAGTTAAACCGTGTAAAAGACATCAGGGGATTAAGGGAAGAGAAAGCAGCTGATATAATTTAATGATCTGTTGCAGCTGCCCTTTGGGAGGTGTTTAAATCTCATTCAGGAGAGGTTTGGGAGCCCTGCCTGGCTTTGTGGGCTGCACACGTCCAGCTCCAGGAGGTGGCAGTGGCTCCACACGGAACACACAGCACAGTTAAACTCGGCTTGGGACACTTTTTCTGCCTTCCCAGGTCTTCCGTGATGGAAAACATCCCTGCCTGAAGCATTCCCGATGCATAAACACACCCACACGAACTCAGGTGGGTCACCAAAAAGGAACCAGGATTCTTTTCACAGCCCAAATCAAATCTTTATCCAATAAATTGTAGCGCTCCCCAGGATTATTAACCTTTTGTTTTATAAAGTCTCAAATGAAATATCCAAATGGACATAAATTAAATGCACGAACCCACAAGAGCTGTAATTGCCACTTGAGTTTTATAGATGTACATCCCACATTTTGTATGCAAATTCTCATTGCTGTGCTCAGCAACAAAACACAGGAACAGAGGTTGCTTTTACAAGTAAAACGGGTAAGAAAGTCAGAAGAGACAAAATTACTCCTTACAATGAACATATGACATTGTGACAGTCGGGTTAAATGCTTAATTAATGAATAACTTATTTGAATCATATTTAAAGAAACCTGGACAATTCATCTCTGCTCTAACAGAACTAGAGATGAAGCACCCAAAATCAGCAAAGAGGTTTCCAGGAGTCAAATGACTGTTGGCCTAAATAATTAACCAAGCGCAGATTAAAGTGAGGGACTGGAATACTGGTTTTTTTTAAGCTGAATTGATGCTGGCACTCGAAGTGTGAGTGAGGGGTGTGGTCTCCAGCAGTGCTTCCAAGCCTGATGCAGGTTCTCCTGGGAATGCTCCTGTCTTCACCCATCTCGTGCACCTTGTGTGTCTTTGCTTTGCTTTTGGAGAGGTTGAGGTCAAGTCCAACTCAGTTCTGAAGAAAGGGGAAGGTCACCCAAAGAGTGGTGTGAGCACAGTTCTGGCTCACTCTGCTTCACCAGAGCAGACTGTGCTTCACCAGCTCTCCCAGCCGGGTGTGTGCCCTGATCCCTGAAACTTCACTGAGTGGGGTGAGAACGAGCTGAGAAACACTGGGCAGGACTGAGACAGTCAGAGCCCTCAGAGGCAGGTCCTCAAAAAGGACAAAAGCACAAAAGTACAGTTTAATTGGGTGTTCCACTGTTTGATCTTCAAGGTTTTGAACGTCTGTCCCACAAAGACCAACATCTGGGTGCGAAGATCAGGTCTGTAAATCGTTCTCAGCTCAAGGCAGCCCAGCTGGCACCTGGCACTGGGTGTGCTCTAATTTATTCCTTCACACATCATCTGTCTAATATTTCCCTGCTTCATATTTTCCTTTGGACACAAAAAGGGCTTGGGATCCTCTGGCCTAATTTAATCTCTGTTCAACAAGCTTAGAAGAAAAAGAAATTTAAGCAGATATTTTGTGTCACTTGTTTGTGTCACTGAGGACATTTTGTGATTCCTTTTAAAGGAGATTGTTGTTCTATGGGTAAGTGCCTGGAAGGTTCCAGTGCTTAATTTCCACTAAAATGTCGCAAGACATCTCAAACAAGTAGTAAAACATCAGAAATCATTATGGCAAAGCCTGGCCACCAAATAACTCTTTCAAATGATGGTTAGGAATAGTGGTCTTGAAAACTGGAAATTTTGGGAAATGCTAACAAAGGTAGGACAAACATTCTGGGTCTGGGAGGAGTTTATGTAGGGGAATTTTTGTGTGTTAACCTGTTGATTCACTCTAGCTCAAAGTCTGACTTTTCACAACAAAACAAAGGGATTTTATGCTTCAGGAGAGAGAGAACCAGGGCTGTGATAGGGATCTGTACCAGGTGAGAAACGCAGCTCCTGTTCAGGACAAGGAATTTACAGAAGGCTCTCCACACTTTGGAAAGCCACAAAGGATCCGCTTGGCCATCTCTTAGGTGGGGAATGGCAATGTCACAGCACCTCATCCTGCTAGAACAGCTCAGACAGTGGTGACACCATCCTGGAACACTGAGCTTCTCCTTTTGGGGCTGATCTTGTCCAGCAGTGATAACTGGGTGACGTAGTTGACTGGGCTGGTTTCTCTGGACAAGGCCCCGTGTCGGTGGGTGAAGGTCAGGTATTCCTGGTACTGCCACTTGCACAGCTGTTTCTTCAGCTCGGTTTGAACCTAGAGGAAGTTACAAACAAAAATTAAGACTTAATGAACACTGGAGGTAAAGTATGCCAAAAAGTCTGCCTGAGTACTTAGCCCAGATAAGTCAGGATTAAGCCTTAACACATTTTCAGAAGAATTTGAACTCTGTCCTTAGCCCTTTTGAAAATAAACAGACAATTTCAAAAATTCAGAGGATGGCATGCAGAAGTACATTTGGACATCAGGGCTCTCTGAAAGTCACTGACAATATTTATAATTTTGGTGACCCCTATTCCGCCTTTATTTTCCCTGTTAACCACAGAGACACAGTTTCTGCATGGGTCTCTGGATCTTCCAAGAATCTAATAAATAAAAGAGAGATTTCCTCCACCAATCCAATATTCCAGAACCCTCCAGCACTCCTCAGTTTCATCCATACTGACACCACCTTGCCTGGCAGCAGCACAGTCTCTCACATTGTCACAGATTCTCAAAACTGAAGAAACGCACCCACAGAGAAAATAATAATTAATTTTTATGATTGCAGGGAACCGTAACAGATGCACTGCTGAGTGGTAATGAGTGGCCAAGCTGCTCCAGGAGCAGTTATCCCTAAGAAACATGGAGAAAAGCCAACCCAGCTTCATCTTGGGGCCAGAGATCAGGCTCTGCCTGTCCCGTTTTTAACACCTACTGGATTTCTGTGTTGTGAGGTACAATATGCAAGCTATTAAAAGGCTGCTGAAGCAATTAAAAGGCTGCTGGCAAGGAGTCTGCGATACAGAAGGCAGGTTGGAAGTAGAGCATTCTGTATTTACAGCTAAATCTTGAAAGCACTCTCTCATAATGGCCAATATAAATTGTTTTTTCTAAGCAACAAACATATTTTAGGAATTATTCATCCTTGGGTAGGGTTAACTGCACCTCCATTGAGCCATTCCCGTGAGGTGCTGGAGCGCGTCCAGTGAAGGACAATGGAGCTGGGGAAGGGTCTGGAGCACCAGGAGCAGCTGAGGGAGCTGAGGATTCTCAACCAACCTACTCACTTTTCTGAGGATGAGATATGGTTTTACATTTTCTCGTCAATTTTGATTTGTTCTGTTCTTTTGGGGGAAAGCGTCAACAAATTTAGGGAGGTTTTTAAATGATAGGCTCAGTACATTGTACTGCAGGGAATTTATCCAGATTCTAGCAGTGTTATAAAAGCAGGGAAGAAAGGGTTTGAACTAAAGTCCTGATTGCATAAGATGCTCTGGAAAAGGGAAAGGGAAAAGGGAAGGGGAAAAAAGAAAGGGCGAAAGTGGGAAGGGGAAAGGAGAAAAAATAAAGGGAAAAGGGGAAAAAGAAGGACAAAAGGAAAAAAGGAAAGGGAAAAGCGAAAAAGACAGCCAAAAGGGAAAAAGAAGAGGAAGTGGGAGATGAAGAAAATCACTAGGAGAAAATAAACTTAGAGAAAGTGAGGAGATCTACAAGATTTCCATTGAGACATCATCACATTAGCTATCAAACACAAACCAGGAGAAAAGTCCCCTGACAGGAAACTCAGCAACTATTTTTAAAGGGTCATTGCTCCAAAGTTTATTTTGCGTCCTCCTGTCAGAACTGTATGAATACAAATAAAGTCAACAAATGTACCAAGGGACAAGAAAAGATATGGGGATGCCATGGTTTCAGGAGCAGATCAAAGACAGATCTGTTCTGAAAACAGGAAAAGAAATCAAAAACCAAGAGGGGACCATGAGTTTTAAAGGTTTTGATGATCTCATGTACTTGCTACTCACCTCTGCATTTGAGAAGCAATATAGGAGAGCAACAACAAAACCCTAGGACAGGGAGGGTAAGGAGAGAAAAACCATAAGGATTTAAAATGTAGAATCAATGACAGACATCAGGTTTCATTCACAGCTTGTGCAACACAACAAATTTTCCATTTTTCCATTGGAATTCAGGTGATGTGGCACTATTTATTGAGTTTTCATAATAGAATTAAATTCCTCAATGGACTGGTGGCATTTTAAGTTTATTATTGCCCTTGTACAGAGGCAACAAGGATTAACTTGCTGTTTACTGTATCCTACAAACAAATTCTCCCTCAGAAAAGGCCAGCATGGAAGAGGGATCATTTGCAACACGTATCAGTGTGGACAGGTTGTGGTGGGGTACAGGGGAAAGGCGATGGAAAAAGATCTCAGCTGTTCAGTACAAAAGGTACCACGCACATGCCTTGACCCTCTCAAATCCATGTCGTTGTTCTGAGTGGTGGTACAGCAAAATAAACAATGAAATATTAACGTGGTTCTCTACTCCTAAAGGGCAAGGGCAGAGTGGGTTGTTATATACCCTTATTACCATTCCTCTTATCATCGTTACGTGTGAAATCATTTTCAATCAGTTCACCTTGATCCACAGACTGGTCCTCATGGTGTTCTCTCATTGTTATTCAATAAAGGTAGACACTGTATTTATTTTGGGTGGTTATTCACATGAAGTCTGACTCAGATTTCAAATAATAAAGGAGCTCATGAAGGAGTGAGATGG
The DNA here is from genome assembly GCA_013397795.1 of Orthonyx spaldingii. Lineage (NCBI taxonomy): Eukaryota > Metazoa > Chordata > Aves > Passeriformes > Orthonychidae > Orthonyx > Orthonyx spaldingii. Next base: position 345,553 of record VZTJ01006073.1, read on the forward strand.
GATGTGTGCGTTGAATTTGGACACATTAATAAATCCTGCTCTGATCACCAACCTGAAGTGTGGTGTTACAGACCAAACGTCTCAAAATGTTCAACATTTTGTCCCTCTTACCTGAAATGAGCCCAGGCCCAGCTCGATGTAAAGCCGAGCTTCCAGACCAGTGCTCTCCGGGAAAAATGCAAACACAATGTAATGCACCCCAAAGAGGGGGATCAAAAGTAACGTGGATTTTGCAAGACGCCTGGAAAAGCAAGAATTAAAGAACAGAGCACTGTTAGAAACAGGGAACGAGTGACAGAAATTATGTGTTGGAACATTTTTCAGTACCGAGGACAGCTCCAAACGGAGGCAACTGCATCCAGAGGCGTTATGGATGTCTGGAAAGGTTCTCTGACTGCACTCATGGGATCCCCAGTGGCTGTGAAGGGGTTTGTAAACAGCCAGGACTAGGTTTGGTTACAGATTGTATCCTGTTACTGTAAGGAATTGAAAAGAAATTATCTGCACCTTTCTCTCTGTGGCCATTTGTGTGGAAAGGACTGGGAGTGAGATGGATTCATCACCTGACATTTAGTGTTTACATTTTCAAGCTTTTGAAGTTTTGTGCTTTTTATTTTACTTTGCTCCTTGATCCTGACACATCCACCCCACCCTTTTTCCCCTGAAGAAAAAGCAAGATGTGATATTTGGGATGAAAAAGAAAGTTCACGTCGTCATTTCTTCTGGGGATTTCTCTGTCTATTAGAAGAGGAGTAGAACATTCTGTTCTCCTACTCATAAAAAATTTCTTACATCAGTTAGAACAGGTCAATATTAAAAAACCCAGAAATACTTACACAAAGTGGTTTGAATGGCTCCCTCCTCCCTCTTGGGATTTCAATTTATGGACTAGAATCCTGATCACATTAATAAATATAATGAAGTTAATCTGAAAAGACAAGACAAAATCTGTAAATTTACTACAAACCAGGGCTTGCCTTCAGTTGACACAAATAACTGCAAATCCCCACTTTTAGGAATTGCACTGCTATAAACCAATGCTCATCTGTTCTCAGCTCAGATCGATAGCTTTAGAAATAAGAATCATCTTTCCCACCAATATATAGTTGTATAAAATATGATGAAAGTTATGTTGAATTAATGTAGACCTACATATCTCAATATCATTTTATGTCTGATATTAATGTCTTGTATTTCTGGTCAGAACTTTGCACATTTTACATGGTCTAAAAAGTGCCCCCTGCTCCCTTCATTGTTTAAGACAGGGATTATACCAGACACAGACCTAAATAACTGCTCCCTCCCTAAATGTAGGTGATATAAATTCATGGATAAGGGAGATTTTTTTGTCTTGAGTTACAATCATAAGAACTCATTTTGAAAGCACACTAGATAAAATTATCTAGATGCAGAAACTGCAGGGAAAATGAAAATACTCACCAGTACAGTTAGCAGGATGGGGCCTTTGATGATCCATAACACCACTCCATTTTCATCATCATCCCAACATCTGAAACAACAAACAAAACCAGTTTTCTATCTGTGCCATGGGAGCTTCCCACAACACAGGAAAACACTTCTGCCACAGCAAAGGGAAGTGGTGGACACTAAGTATTAAATCACTGTCTAAATGTCCCTGGTTTCCGTGTAGTCCAATCTAAAGAAAATTTAATCAGCAAAAATCACAAATTGAAGAACCAAAACAAAGTCAAGAAATACACATTTGTATTTTCGGGCTTCTTTCATGCTCTTCTTACAGTTCTCAGCTTCTTACTCATCTCTCCTGAGTTCTGAGCAGGTAGGTATAAAATAGAACCTTTTCCAGTTGATGTGAAATGATCTGAAAGCCTTGAGGACAGCTTTTACCAAGCAATCTTTGTATCTGGCTCTCATCTTAAAAGATTAAAATAAAATAAAATAAAATAAAATAAAGTAAAATAAAATAAAATAAAATAAAATAAAATAAAATAAAATAAAATAAAATAAAATAAAATAAAATTAATGGAAACAAAAGAAAAAACTACTTAACAAGACAATGTTGGTTGTTTGGGAAGTTCTTAGTCGAAGAGATTAGGGTTAGTAATTTATGGTTGACTTTATACAGAAACAGCAATTTTCCTGAAATACAATTATTTCAAGGACTGGGCATTCGGGAACTAAATGAAATTTCAGTAGTTAATATGATATTTCCAGGGTTTATTACCCTATATATGGACATAAAATCCCACTTTTTTCTCACTTACTTACGTAGAAATTGTAAAAATTAGAGGTACAACTTTGGATCGTGAGAGTTTTTTCCCTTCTTTTGTTTTCTATACATCTTTTTCCCCTCCCAAAAAACAGAACACCATAAAAACCAGGATGTCCTTGTCTTCCTCATCCAAGCTCTGACTTACCCAGTGTTTTGTTGATGGATTCGTGTGAGGACCCAAGCAAACATCACAGCAGTGGGAGCTCCTGAGCAAATCAACAGGAACACAACAACTGGTTTGAATCTCATGTCCCATGGAAACTTTGTTCCAATAGGTTCACAGTGCAGCAGGTCGGATTAAAGGTCAAATTATGGGTCAGACAATTTTCAATAACTGTATGAAAATTTAATTTGCAGTTCAGGGAGAGGGGAAAAAAAAAAGGAATAAAAGGGCAAGAGAATGAAATCATAACAAAGGAGAGATGGGGAAGCTGTGAAAATACATTTTCAGAAATAAAATGCTAAGAATTACTTGAAGGTTTGGATAGGAATTACAAGTACTTGTGAAGCTGGAGTAAGCACTTATTTAGCTGGGGCTCTTTTATCTTGTGAGTTGTGGCCAACAAACACTCTTTGTACAACAGCTGGAAGAGTTCACATTTTTGTCCTACAGACCCTCTTCTAATCACTCCAGACCACTCACTTGCTAAGAATTCCATGAAAATTTAACTGAATCCAGGATCCAGGGACTTCCAACCTCACTTCATCACTGCTTATCCTTCTGTCCTTCTACATTTATAGTTTTTTTTTTTAAAGAAGGCCTATGGATTAGAAATTGCTTTTGCTCTCCTCCCATGGAACTGAATTCCCAGACTAAGTGATTTTCAAAGCTGCCACAAAAGCGACTCCAATCTGAAACAGGTGACACTTTCACCTGTTTCACCACGAATCTGTAGGAATATAGGTAATTTCTTTCTAAGTATCATTTGAGATCTGTAGGAAGGACACAGAATGTGTCCCTCCAAATTTTAGCCCTTTGTTCAAGTCCTTTAAGCTGCAACTGTGTTAAGTTCAAGCTGGCTTTTTAATTAATGAAAAGAAATATTTACCTCCACATCACCTAAGATGTGAGTTAGCCCTGAGGTGTTTCTCACCTTCCATTGATTGCAGAAGGAGATGAGGATTACCACATTATTAACTGAGTTGTTGGCTTTCTTATCTCAAATTGGCCACGATTAATCAAGGGCTGAGAGTCTACTTCCAGACAGTCCTGTTTGGAACAGCTCCAAAAAAAATTTAATTACATTAAATAAAGTCTAAAAATCTGAAGGTGAAGGGTAAATTAATATTTATTCAGGATAATTAGAATTTCACTTCGAAAAATGTCAACTTCGAAAAGTCGAAAAATGTCATTGTAACTACTCAGTTTGGGTGCCTGTCTTTTAGACCAGCCAAGGTGAGACATGGGAATATCTGATAGTCACAATAAACAATTCTGAGCAGTGAAAGAAATCTTATTTATTTCACATTCCTGTTCTGAATATCAGAGATAATTTCAATTGCTGCATAACCTCAAAAGATTCCTTAAAGTCAGGAGGTCTCTGAAAATAAAGGAAAAATAGAATTGCTTGATTCCTAGGCTTGGACTGACATGATTTATGATTAATCTGTCAAATTCTGCCAACTTCATCACCCAAACTTCTTTAGCCAGTGGAGGAACTAAACACATTTCTAGGATATTATCCAGCCATATCACTCATCCTCTTGAGGCTTGGATAAATCACCATCATGGTGCGAATAACTAAGATTAAAAAGGCAATTGAATGGTGTGGCTTTGATGTAGCAGTACTGGATGAAAAGGCAACTTAGAGGTGGCACCTTTGACAGGCTCCTTTTACCTCAAAACACAGATTTTATCCAGTTCTGCCAGCAACCAGAAAAAATGAATGGCATGAAGAGGAAGGCAGCACTAACCCCAGCCAGTAAATATGAACCACCACACAAACTTCTTGTTGGAAACAAAGGTCAGCAGCAGCAGGGTTTGCAGGTAGATCCCTTCGATGAGAAGCCAGAAGAAATTAGCTAAAATACTGAATTGGAAGAATGCCACAGCAGCCTTACAAGCAACCTGGAAGTGCAGAGGAAGAGAAACCTTTTAGGTCTATTCTTGTTACGCCTGGTTTCTCTACAAATATAAGAAAATTCAGTGTTACCACACAAGAATGAAGAAATAACAAAATTTCTGTAGGTTTGGGGTTCCGTAATTTAAATTTACTTTATTTCAGATTTTTGAAAGGGAAATACTGGGTTTTTTTCTTACAGATTTTATTCTTTACTGGTAGAAATTGTTAACACTTCACTAGAGTCAACAGACCTTAAATATCAAAGCTGAGTGCACCCTTATCTCTTGGTCTTTGGGTTTATATAATATTATTGTAAATAATAATTTAAGATTTCAGTTTTAGCAATAGGAGAAATGGGATTAAAAGATCTCCATGTTGCCTTCAGGTAAAAAATTAAATCTTAAATTCTGTGTAAGAGAGAGGGGAAGCTCAGTACCGTTGACATTAGGCAGTGGTCCATTGTCTCATCTGCAAACAAAACAGCATCTTTGGTGAAAACAGCCACTGCCCTCAAGATAAACGAGACAAACAGGTGCATGTGGATGTAATTCCGTGTGCAGTGGAATTTTCTGGCATGGAAAGAGAAAACAAAAATTGTTCTTTGAGAGAAATTTCTAATGGTCTCATCAAAAGTCAAACAGGAACACACGAGACTGCAGACACCTCGCAAAGGAATAAATGATCTGCCACTAACAGACAGGGAGCAGAGCAGTTGTTACCTGTTCCAGCTAATAAAAATTCCAGGATAATTGTCCTTGGATCATCACACATTTAAAGGAGATGCCAGAAGCAGAGAGGAACTGTAGGACTCTTGGGCTAGATTATGGTAATGCTTTTTAATTATTTTAAACCACTTTTTTTTTTTTTTTTTTAACAAACTTGCAACAGACTTTTCATCCCCTTTCAGGTCAAAGAGAGGATTGAATTGGTGTCAGTCATGTGTTATGGGATGGCTGCCAGAGCAGTTACCCTGAACTGCATTAATCTGATAAGGAGCAGCTGAGGGGGCTCAGCCTGGAGAAAAGGAGGCTCAGGGGGGACCTTCTCACTCTCCACAACTCCCTGACAGGAGGGAGCAGCCAGATGGAGCTGGGCTCTTCCCCCAAGCAACAAGGACAGGACAAAGGAAAAGGCCCCAAGTTGTGCCAGAGAAGGTTTACATTGGACATTAAGGAAAATTAATTATGGAATTTATGGACATTTTGGAAAATAATTTATAGAAAATGTTGTCAAGTACTGGCACAGGCTGCCCAGGGAAGTGGTGGAGTCCCCATCCCTGTGGGTGTTTAACACACACTGCTGGGGTGCTTGGGCTCGGGGTTACTGATGGACTTGGCAGTTCTGGGTTAATGGTTGGACTTGATGATCTGAAACGTCTTTTCCAGCCCAATATTTCTGTGATTCCCTTTCCCCTTGAGCTGAAGGAATTCCCTCAAGGTTTGGACACATCAGCCTCGTGTTCCTGGGTCCCTCTGTAAGGGCCATGACCTTTGAGACTGCCAGCCCGCTCCAGTCAGGGAGCTGCTGCTGTGCTCTGCCCCAGCCAAGCCCCAGATCCACTTCCTAACACCCAACATCATCAAACGAGGCATTTAAATTTAATTAAATCTCTTTTATAGCTCTCAGTTATGGAGGCAATGGCCTTTCACAGAGGGAATGGACAGTTTAGGATTATTTCTAGTTTAGAGGTATGAAACTCTATTTTTGCAGTCTGTCCTGCCATGCCCTGGAGGAATAGTTCATTCAGTTAATAATGATCTAAAATTAGGGTATTTCCACTGTGTGGTGTCATTAAGGAGATTAAGAGAGACTGCCCAGCTTGATTGTTTTAACATCTGCAGGGCAGAAACACCACAGCGCGAGGAGAGACAAACCCTTTGTCATCAAAGATGTTGTGTCTTAGAACGATTAGAAAACAACCATTAAAAAATCCCACAAAACAAAACTACAGAGGATCGGAGAGAAATTAGGATGAGGCTTTAGGCATCCTGACAAAGAGATCATTTGTATTTACCTGAAGGCAGCAAAGACAATTAGAGCTGTAATGAGCGAAGTCACTGATGCCGCATAGCCAGCGGTGTAGACACGCCAAAACGCAGAATAATAGGATTTCTGCAGGAAAAAGAGACAGAGCCCAATGCAGGTGGCTGTGCTGGGTGCATCCTGGGGTGCTCATTCCACTGGGACACGTTTCCCTCACTGGGCATTCCCACAATCTCTGTGCTGTTTGCACGCTCCAGATTTGCTTCAGGATTTTCGCTCCACCACTAACAAAGGTTTTCCTTTGAATCCTATTTCACCCTACACAGGAGAGAAGTTTCACAGGCTCACCTGACCCTTTTGAGCATTCTGAACATTTTGGCCCAGGAAATTTCTGAAATTTCAACAGGAAAATATTAACTTTGATATGTAACTACCTTTTCTCATGTCAGTACATAAAAACTCCGGAACACTGAACCATTCTGGTGGGAGATTTGTGAATCTGTCACTTTAGACCTGAGCCAGCTTCAATAAGTATTGATTTTCATAGACAGCTATAGCTGAAAGAGAAATAAAATTCTCAATTTGCAGGTGAGGAAGCTGAAACATTGAGAAACTCTTATGTTATGGAGGTAAGTTAAAACCAAGAAAATCACCTCACAGTCCTTAATTCTGTGGACAAACACTTCATTCCTTGCTGTATATTGTAACACTGTAAATTCTTTATAATTAATTTGTTTTTAATTTAGACTTCTATCCTAAGAAATCCTAATCCTACGTCCTAAGGAAAATAAAGCTTGTTTACTTGGCTTTAACTATGCAAATTTTATTCTGACTCACTACAAGATCACCTAATTATTTAAAATCCCAAGAAACTGAATTCACTGAACCCAGGCAAATTTCCTCCTTAGAAACCCAGTGGACACTTTGTTCTCTAATTTATCCCAGATCTGTTTATCCAAAAAGGCTGCAATTCTAGGTTGAGGAAACAGATTACAATTTTAAGTGGATCCATAAATAGATCTTGTAACCCTGACATGGTAGGAATCACCCTGGTGGTTCTGAAACAGTCCTGATCTTTTATACAGGATTTTCAAAATCAGAAAATGGATTCTTCAATTGAATAATGGAATATTTTGATTCATTTATCTGTTTTTGTAGGATGGATTAAAAAGCAACACTTTATGCAGAAGACATCCTAAGTGCTCACTGCACGTGCAAAATGCAAAGCAAGTGGTTCTTTTAGGATCCAAGTGGGATTTTTACTCACTTCCCTATATTTGCACTGCAGCAGAGATTGTTGATTTTATCTTCCTTTTGTAGTCAAACCTTGTGGATTTGACAGGAATAACAAACTAAACACAGCCAGAGCGCAGACAGCAGCTCTGTGCTGAAATCTGCCATCCTGTTGCAATGTAAATATAGTCCCCTGCTTGATTTGAGCCTAGACCAGCCAGAAATTATGCCTGGCTTAGCATAATCCAGGGACTGCTTGGAGAAAACCACCTGGAGAGTGAGTTCAGCCCTGTGGTAGAACCCCATGGGAGCTGGAGAATTGTGCTCCAGAATACATTTCCCCTCTTAAATCTTACACCCCTTCTGAACTTTTCAGATCATCTCCAGCATCTTTCCAGGACGCTTTTCACAATTATATAAGTTTTTTAAGCATTTATTTAAGCTTTTTAAGAATTTATCTTTCTAGCTTCCCCAAAGTGCAAAGCACAAATATTATTTATAGGAGGTGCATTGAGCTGCAGATACGAATTCCAGTATGGTGAGGAGGAATCTGGAAATTTAAATCATATCAAGATGTGGATGTGACAGAAATGCTTCATTGAGCACCAATGATGATTATCAGACAGGAAAAATATTCACTTCCTGCTCCACTGAACACCTGAGACAAAGTGTGGAAATACTCAATGGCATCCAAGAGCTCCCTCCACAGGGTGCTCTGTTGACCACCAGGCTATAAAGTTAAGAAATATTTTTCTATGACTCATAGAAAATCAGGGGGAAAAAATATCAATAGCAGAGATTTTCCCTGAAAAAATCCCTGGGGACTGGTGGGTAGAACTTCCCTGGGAGATGGGTGCATGGTGAGGATTCCCATCACCTCTGTCAGAGAACCAATGTCTCTGTTAGTTTGGACGGGTGAACTAATCGTGAGTTTCCTCATTAACACCAAGAGGAGATATTTGGATGTAGAGAAAAGTGCTAATTGCTGCTCACTAGCTTTATGTTAACATGCTAATTGGTTAAACAAGCTCTAAATATACCTAAAAGTGTTGAGTTTAGCACTGAAAATGGTTGATTACTGGGTCCTGACAGGACTTAGATGTGTGGAGCATCCAGCTACTCAGGAGAGGGTGCTCTGGGTGTTCAGAATCAGGAAATTAAACACCCACCTGATCCTCAGGTCCTTTACTGGAACCTTCATCAAATCCACAGGCAATGGTGTATGGTGGGAATGGCTCTGACCAATATTCCTCCTGTGTACAGTTCCTCTGAAGGAAACCTTCCATTGTGAAATAAAGAAGGAAATTAATTAGGGGTGATGGTGCTGGTGTTAAGTTTCTATGAGTAACAACAATTTGTTGTTTGGTTTCTAAATGAGGGACTTGCAGGTTTAGTGATGTTCAGGCAGATTAACTATAGAGTTACAATATTCTATATAGCTATCCCTTAAAAAAATTGAGGGAGATATTCCCAACCATTTCGAGATGCAGTGGGACTTGTGCATTTCATACGGGAAATCAACTCTGCAAATTCAATCCTTCCACGGAGGAAATCAAATTATACATTTGCAACGTATTTGGGGATTTTGGGCAAAGCCCTGAGCCGCCTGTTCCAGACTGGAAGCTCCACACAAGTTTTGATCTTGGTCCTGCTCTGACTGGGGGACTGGACTGGATGACCCAAGGAGGTTCTTTCTAATATTAATTATTGTACAATTTTATAAATCAGTGATTCTATGAGATATTCCTTTATAAATTTAGCAGCATGGTGCACTTGTCCATCATTTTTAGGTCACCAAAAGGATTGAACAATTCAGTGCAGCACAACATAAAACACAAGAGTGTCAATATTGACCCCAAGCAGAGATGTGTATCTGGATAATTACTGAGTGCTGACTGGCATTAGAGTATTGTGAATCAGGAAAATATGAAGGAGTCCTCAACTATTAGAATTCATTTAAAATAAAATAAAAAAAATAGGGATAAAAAGAACAGGAGAAAAATCTTGCCATGGGTACTGGTGAATTCTTCAAAAAATCGTGGGCAGGGAATTTTAACCACTTCTCCAAAAGTGGCTCTGGGCCAGCAGGTTAAACCATCCCAGTCTCTGGCACATCCTGTTAAAAATAAAAGTGCCTCTAAATAAAGAAAAACGCAGAGAACATCACACATTTGATCTTCCATAATGAGATTGTCTGTGGCTTCCCCACTCATTCACATGCAAGAAGAGCCACAGCAGCTCTGCAAACGAAGGAGTGGAACGTTTGTTTTCCTTTTCTCCTTCAATGTATCCTTGCTCACATATGCACTTGGTATTCCAGCTGGGGACCTTCCCCCTCCTGATCCCACGAGAGAAGGTACCTGAAATTCAAGCAGGCACAATCTGAAAGTCAAATCAATTAGAGCTCTTTTCTCTTGTCAAAACAAAAGCCACCCAAATAAAAAACATTGAATAATGATTAGCACTTGAGAATTCTCATTACTCCTTTCTCATTACTTGAGATTACTCATTACAGAGTCTAACTGAAATACCTCAGACTTAAAATTCAGCCTTAACCTCTTTCTTTCATGTCTAAAAATCTACCAATTTCACCTGACTTAAAGGAAATGAGGGCTGAAGTCCCAGTCTTAGGCAATCAATGGCATTTTTGCAATGGATCTCCAAATGGATTAGATTCATCCCAGACTAGGGGAACATCTCAGCATTGTAAAAAATGACCATCACTGGGAGTAGGTCAGACTGGTTGGAATTCATGAGGTTCCCTAAAGCAGAGAGTGCTGACTGATGCCACAGGGTGTGCTACTGGCTCTGAGTCCCCAAAAAAATTGTCAGGATTTTAGTGAATCACAGCTTTGTCACAGCTGCATCACACTGAGACTTCAAGCTGCTGGCAAGTGGGTGTGGGGGCAGCCCAGAGAAATTGCCAGCATGTAAATGTGGCTGAAACAATAAAAAAACCCATCATGTATAACCAAAAAGAACCTCTAGGGAGTCATAAGGTGGATATAAAGCAGGGGGTTGGGTTGGGGGGTGTTATTTGCTTTCATGATTCTTTTCTGCCTCTCTGATGGATGACAAACCAAATCTGAAGTTGTCAAGAGCTGAAATGTGGAAGCAATACTTGCCTGTAGCTGAGCAAAGCTACTCTCTGGCTTTCAAAAGGATAATCCTGAGAATCTCCCACAGCATTATCCTCACATCACCCTCGGGAGGATGAAATTCCTGGTATATCCTATTTTCCAGGGGAAATAGAGGCCCTGATTCATTAGCTGTAATTTTAATTGCCTAAAACATGTCAGCAAACCTCAGCTACGTTCCCTTTGTGATCAGTAGGAAGAGCCAGTGACTTCCAGAGCTGATTCATCCCAAATATTGGCGGCTTCTTTCTGAGGACAGGATGAATCACACCCTGCAAATACCTGCCTCTCACTCACGATTACAGCCTAAACTCAGCTGCTAATTAATAAATTATTATTATCATTATTAAAATTATTAATAAAAATTAATAAAGCCAGGTAAGACCAGCCCCACTTAGACATGCAGTGGCCCCCACACTTAGAAGCTGGAGTGCTCCTTTTTAGAGAGACTGTAGTAGATATGAGGGGCTGGGTGTAAAAATCTGTTTTATTTGGCAAGATGGAGTTCAAAATTATATTTGTGTGACCTTGTATAGGGAGGGAAACCGTATGTCTTAAGTTTTAGATTTGGCTTATTTCCAGTGATTTCTCCAGTTTATATCACAGAAACTCCTGAGTGCAGAGGCTGAAAGGGAATTTTTCATGCCAAGGTTTTCAAGAGACTGGGGGTGCCCAAGTCACCTGAGACTCCACAAAGACAACTGCAGTAGGAGTTGTATCTATGAATGTTGACACTGTAGATAAATTTAAGTTTTGTTCAGTAATCCAGGATTTTTTAGACAGTGGAGGAAAAAAAAAGTGGGGGTTTAGAACTTGATTCATTTGACCTATTTTACATATCTGCTCCAAAATGAGAGGAATTTCACCCTGGGCTCTGCTGGTGACACTCACTGGACACTGCTCTGTAGAACAAGAATAATGTGGAACTACTTTAGATTAAAAACTGCAGCACAGATTGATTCCAGCACAGATTCTCTGTGACTGCTGAGAAATAACTCTACAAACTGGGATCCTTCTCTTTGTCTCATTGAGCTCCTGAAAACTGAAACACAAGCTATGGACTTCCACCTATCTTAGTCCAGTTTTATCCTCCAGATGAAATATTTGGGATAAATTTCCTGATCTAATGTTGAATTTCAAAATATATTGAGCAAGGCTTTAAATACCAGAACAGACTTTCATTAAAGTCTTTCCGTATCTAGAGAATAAAACGTGGAAAGGGGAGCTTTGAGAAGCTCAGAGTTGACGAGGTTGAAGATTTTTAAAAAGTTTAACAGAACTCTCAGAGATTTTTATTTCTTTTGCTACAAAGAGGATTTGTAAAGCACATAATTACTATTGTGTTGAAGAGGAAGATACTGGGAATGACATTGTGTAATGCATGTAACAAATCATTTTTGGAAATGCCTGATTTATACCAGAACTTTTTTGGGGTGGGTTACTGTGTGTTCCAGGTGCAAAATGTGCCCAAGAGGTATTTTGGACTTTATTAAAGTGTGTGTGAGGGAAAACCACTCAAACAGAGTAGGAAAGTAGAGGAGGAATATGAAACATTAGAGTGCTCTGAAATACTGCAGAATAATACATAAAACAAAGGAAATATTCTGGGGGTTGGGCTCTGATTTTCACCAGCCTGCTAACGGCAAAATTCCAAGTCGTTCCAATAATTCCATCCCAACCAAATGCATGAGGTATCTTTGTCTCACAATTCCTCTGCAGAAAACAAACATCTTAAAATCCATGGAACTGAAAAATCTCTCTGAGGTGGACTCAATTTTTTCTAAGCAAAGCTGGCCAGAATAAAATACGACTGAATTTTTGAAAGAGTTTGAACATTTTGAAATTTCACGGTGAGTTATTTCTAAGCATATTTCCACAATGCCAAAATCCCAGGAGGGAACACCCTACAGAGGATTCTAAATATATTTTACAGGCTCTGTTACGTGTTCATTTTAGTTTTCCAAATTTATATCTGAGCATGTAATAGACTTCCAAATGCCACCACAATAAATCTTTGCAAGCAAACAAATAATGTCTAAAATTGTAAAAATGTAATATTTCGAAGAACTTGGGATTTTCTTTTATTTTTTTTCCCCCTAAAGAACATTTTCACCATGTTGGAATGATTCCCAACATGATACAATCTCAGCAGGGTTTTCAGTGCCTTCTGTGGGCGTTTCTTTGGAGTTTTTGATATAAATAAAGACCACACCAAACCCTTCAGTAGTGTGAGACATTCCCAGCCAGGGAATGACCATCAGGACCATTACCTTTAAGCTCAGCTGAGGCAGATTCGTTGTGTTCCAAGCAGAGAGCCTCCTCTTTGACCACCTGCTGGAATATTTTGCATTCTGGATGGATTCCCGTAACCTTGGCGAGAGAAAGACAAAAAAAAAAATCCCCAAGACCTTTTGTGATTATCAGAATGAGAAAAGCCAGCTTGTACCTTGTGGTTTATACTTTGAGGTCTAAGAATGAGAAAACTCCAGCTAAATTTGGAAGGTTTTTTTTGTAAATAGAGCATAGGAATGGCAGGAGGAGTCTGTGATCCCAAATAATTCTGAATTTGTGTACATTTCTGGGTGCACATTCCAGATGGATTCTTCAGTGTACCTTAATAATCAGCTCATGCAGCACCTCTTCTCCCATCTGGACATTTTTACCCCCATTCCTTCGCACTTGTGTTTTCCACAAAACTTAAATGACCTTCACAGTTTTTGGATTTTCACGTATTTACCAACTGGCCAAAATTGATGAATCCAACAGAATGGATGGGAATATTCACATCAAATCCTCCAAACACGATGCAGTCTGACCACAGAAATGTTTTTTTCTCCATAAAACAAAAATAAATAAATTTATTTAAAGAGTGGTAGTCTTGGCCATAGTTTAATGTGAATGATTGAAAAATTCTATGAATGTATGATTTGAGGGTGTTGCACACACCTTAAGACAGAGGAGCTGCTCCATTTTAACAGCTGAAGAAATGAGAAAAAATTAATGACTTGATTGGGACGCTCAGGGAATTTATTTCTCTCACAGCTTAAGGTACATTTAAACAGTCAAATGGATTTCTAGAAAACAGCTGTGGAATAGGGTCTAAATTCATTCTCTTAGCTACAGATATTCAGTCTCATTCATATGCTGACATATATTTTGCTTGACCTTCTCCCATTCCAGAAAGTTTCGTGCCCATTGTAGTCCTGTATCATAACTCCTGTGATTGTGAGGATGTTCTTAATAACCTACACAATCCCCAAATTATTTCTAAGAAGGAAACTACAATGTCAGTGTCTACGTGTGGTTTTGTTATCTCAGCTTCTTCTGCAGCCCTTGGGAATTTCAAGGATGTCTCAGTCACCCAGAGATGGTTGGTGCTGGTTGGGATCTTTAAAGGTATCTCAGCCCTCTTGTGTAGACTCTGCATGAATATTCTTAGCCCCATGTAGAAGTCTCAAAAGCATTAACTGATGTCTCAAATGCATTAACTGATGTCTCAAATGCATTAATTGATGTCTCAAATGCATTAATTGATGTCTCAAATGCTTCTACAACACCCATCTTTAGGAATCTGATTCAAACCCAGATTCACTTGAGTAAAGAAAGTAACCGACCTGTATTCAGAGAACTGGATCCTCTTTTGGGATATTGGGATCTTCAAGGCATTGGGAGTCTTATATGAAATAGAGTTTTTGCTTCTTTCTAACCTATGCTATTCCAAACAAAGCCAGGGGCTCACTTAGCAGGGATTTTAATGGGAAATGATGGATTGAAGACTTTCCAAGATGTTTTTGAGGAAGACTGTAGGCTGTTCTAACCTCGAATGACTTTGAAAAGTCAGTGCAGATGTAAACATCACTTCTATATTGCTTTTTCAATCTCAGAAAAATGATTTATTTGCCTTCAAAATGTTTTCAGTGAGCAGAGCAACCAGGATTTCTTTTAGCCTCCACAGGAATGTTACTGGAAGTTGTGCAGACTATTCCATCTTAGCAATAATATCTGCCAAGGTGAAAGAATTAGATCACAACTTTATCTTTAAAAACCTTTAAAAATCCTGCCTACATTTGGGTTTTAAAGGAACATAGACAGACTTGTTTTAATTATGAGGCCCCAGAGATGGTTCATCCATGCTAATATTGGAACAGAAAGAGGATTAGGGGCACTGTTTGAAAAGAAAGTTAAGACATGGTGCTTCTTCATGCATTATATTATTCCAGTGGGTAATTCAAAATACATTTTATAAATCAGCATAAATGACTCTTAAAATAGTACTTTTTGCTCTTCAACTATAGTAACTCAATTCTGAAATGAAATTTTTCAGGTATTAATAGGATCCCTGCTCATCACTTTACATTTAAGTAGACATTTCACTTTGCAGTTTGCCCACATAACAAATGAATTACCTGAGTAGAAGCAGCAAAATAATTGCTCCACAAATCTCTCACTATTTCAGTTCATAAAGGTGGATTCAACTGGACAAGGAAAAAGCCATCCCTCTACTTTCTGGAATTCCTGTTACAGCTGATAAACTTTGCATTTGGAATATTCTTAGGTTTGATGTTTAAAAGTCACGGCAATTTGAGATGATGCTCTACCACCTACACTGAGTCCTCTGCTAAAAGGCTTGAAAGCAGTGGCCACTCATAATGCAAAATGAAAATGAACCACAAATTTTGAAATGTCTTAGAAAAAAAGCACTGAGGAGAGGTGGGTTAAATTAACTCCCACCTCATGCCAGAAAAGTTGGGAATCCTAGAAACACATAGAATTAGTTCTGAAAAAATTTCAGAGGAGGAAAATTATCTTTTCTCAAAAGTCAGTCTGAGAGCCACACGCATCTGATACAGGTGGAACGAGGGGCACTGAGTGACTGCGCCAGACTCCTGCTGCTCCAAGTAGGCTGCACATCCCATTTCTTTCCTTTGGTCAATCCACACCTGCTGAACCAGACCTTCAGTCACCATTATTCATCAGAGCTGTTGGAAAAATGGGGGAATTCTTCATTTACAGCGGCTGGGGAAGCTCACACCGTACCCCTGGGGAGGCGGTACGGCCTTGCTCTTACACACGACAGAGGAATGGCTGAAACAGGTCCCTGTCGTCCTGCCTCCTGCCTCTGAACACGGTGATAAATCAGCAGGAAACAAGATTTGATGATTTCCTTTGGAAATCCTGATCAACGTAGTGGTACTCAAAAGGGTGGGGAGGCCCTGGCACAGGGTGTCCAGAGCAGCTGTGGCTGCCCCTGGATCCCTGGGAGTGTCCAGAGCCAGGCTGGACGGGGCTTGGAGCCACCTGGGATGGTGGAAGGTGTGGGGGTTGGACCTGGATGATTTTTAAGGTCCCTTCCATCCCAACCCATTGTGGGATCCTTTGATACCCACAGTGATACTGCAGTGGATCCCACCGACCCTCAGAGGCAGAGAATTCACCAGTGGCTCCCAGCTTCTTTGCTTCTGGATTACTGGATTTGGGGTGGGCAGGGCTACAACCACAGGAGCCCAGACCTTTTCCATAGGCCAATGCAGATATGAAATATCACTGACACTCCAGTGTTTGAAGATCAAGTCCTGTTTCAGATGTAACCTACAGACGATCCCATCAGAAACCAAAACGAGGCTGGTGTTATTAATTTACAATCATGTAGCCTCACTGGAAGTAATCCCACTGCTGGAAAGAAAAAATTAAAAAAAAATGACACATATACAAGAAATTGAGAGTAGTGACGACGCTTCAATTTGTTGGTTTTCCTCAGGCTTTAAGAAAAAGAAAGACATTAAACCATTGTATAGTTAAAGAAAAGCCTTGTGGGCAGGACATTACTTGTGATTTGTTGTCTATGGCTTATTTTCTGTTATTGGTCTCACAGTGCCTTGAGTGAAAAGTTTTTGCTCTAATCTGCCTGCAAGGGTTGGGTGATGGGGCTTTCCAGAAGGCAGGAGCTCAGCATTCGGTGCAGGGACACGTTATGGCAATTTGGGAGGCATGTGCTGAAAAGATGGCTCTTGTAGGAAAAGAGAAGCTCCTGCTCACTATGAAAAAGGAAAATTTAGGAAATAAAACAGAGCAGAGCTTGCTGAGGCAGACACGTCCAGCCTGGCACAGCGTTCCCCGCCACAGTAAGAAGAGTAAGAGGCTGATTTAAAATGTTATTCCTTGGATCAATATTTCCCAGCGTCTCGGCAGTAACCTGGCCTGACTCTCACTGAAAATCACAGTGGAGTGCCTTCACTCCAGGATTTACACATAAAACTTAGAGTTTCAGGAGTGTTGTGGACAGTCCTCAAGGAACTGAGCTTTGCATTCCTGAACATCATAACACAAAGCGGTTTTTTTTTTACTGGATCGAATGTTATTGACCAAACTGAGTCAAAATTCACAGGGGTGTTTTGACTCCTAGGCCTTACCTCTGAAACAATCTTGCCTGCAACCCAGTGAACACTAAAAAATTACCTGTGACAACCATGAGCATGTTAAAAACCTGAGACAGATCTTGGGCTTGCATTTACTTTTAGACTTCATTTTCTTCACATCTGTAAGGTTATTGCACTGAAACCTTAAGTGGCTTATTCACTGAGAGTAAATATAGTGTTTTCTATTTCCCCTGTTCCATGATAGTTTGTTTATTTGCCCAAATCTGCACAGAAAAATCAAAATAATGGCACTCTGGGCTTTGATTTATTTATGTTGGACAACAGGAGATTTAGCAAGCACTGGGAAGAGTATTTCTAGCAACATCCTCATGCCATGCTTAGTGCAATATAATTAAAGGCAATCTTTCTTGAGGATCCATCCCAAAATGGTGCCCCTAAGCTGCTGTGGGGGTAGAAAAGCTGTAACTTAGATGTCACACAGAAGGCAGAGCTTCACTCATTAAGAAGTCCATTAGCACACTTGGGGAAGAGCAGGGACGTTTTCGATGCTCTCTGAAAACAAGGGAAGTGCTTCAAAGCTGGGCACTGATTATATTATTCACCTTTGAAAAAGCAGTTCCAGGGGATCAAAGAGCCAGCAGTAACACTCAGTCTTTTCTGGAAATTAATCAAAGCTCGAAGAATTGGCTGCATTCATTGACAAGATGAGAAGGTTTCAAGAACTTGAAGGCTCTTCCCAGTGATCTGGTTTAGCTTCCATTGCCCTGCAATCCCAAAGCCTCACAAATAGGTTCTGCATCAAGTTCATAAATCATTCACTGAGAATATTTATCACTGTTCTTTTTGCCTCTGTCTCCTCAGCTTGCATTCACATCTCAGATCCCATCTCAGACATGCTCTGAAACCACTCCTGTACTCCCAGCTCCCGCTGTCTGCGCTTCCCCAGCTCTTCTGATACGACTCTGATGCCTGAATATTTTAGTTCTCCCTCACACAAAGTCATCTGCCATTCATGTCACACACGGACTCCCACCTTGGAGGATTAAAACTCACCTGGAATTTTGGAGCACAGGAAAGCACAGCAAAGACAGCACCTGCCTCGCCCTTTAAGTGTGGAATCAAGTGTTCAGTTAGTCCTGAAAGTTGGCCAGGGATGCCAAAGACATGGGGCAGGAGAATCAGGACATGCTTTGAAATGCATTCATTTTTTCAGTGAAATTTTGATGGTCAGAAAACGCTTTTAGGATGGAGGAAGCTCATAGAAAAAAGCAAAAGTTGAAGACAGATTGAACAACAAAGAAAACCTCAGCCTTTTTCATAAACTTCCCAGTCTGTTGAATGTATCTCATCAAAATCTTCCATCTGCTTGACTCCTCAAAAAGCCAAGTGCTAATTAAAAATCTTTGAGACTGGGGAGCACAGGACACTGAAGCCAATTTTCACATGTGCTTTGGAGGGTTCTGGGGCCCACCCCGAGCTCCACGAGCTCCTGTCCATTTCACAGCCACATTCCCAGTCACTGCAGTAAAAACCTTCCTGTCCAAGCCCTGGCCTATAATTAATTCTGGGATATTTATAATGCAATATGTGTAGTGCTGTGTTCTGTCAGAAAATGACAAGAAACTATAAAAAATAAAGATTTCTTACGCAGTAAAAAAGCCAACTCCAATTTTGCAAGCTTGATTACACTTATAGGAATAGATGAGCATCCATCTCTGTTGCTTCCACCATCCCAAAGCCGTGTTTAGCACTCTGGACTCAGACGGAGAAGCACAAGGTCACCCCCCCAGCTTCCAGCTCTGACACAATCCTGATCCCAGAAGCTTCCAACCCCACAGCTAAAGCCTCATTTCCCATCTTTCTCTTTAGTCAGTTAAATAGATTATTTCAGGAGTCTTTTTGGCTGAAAACGACTACCTGGAGGATATTTTCCGTGTTTGTTTTCTCTCCCTAACTCGATTACCTGTGGAAGAAGGGAAGCTGAGACACTGATTGCCTCACAGTCATTCAGAGGAATATATTTTCAATATTGTTTTCTAGACATTGGAGCACTGCTTGAACGCTCCTCTGTGGATTGGACTGTATTTATATGGCTGTGTTTAACGGCATGACCTGGTGCAGAACAGCACCTGCTATACATATTTATCCATGTATTTCATTGTATTTATTCACTCATAGCTATTCTTTATGAGACAACACAGCCACACTAATTTATTTTGTTTATAAACCCTGTGTAATTAGTATCACCTTGAGAAAAATTAATTTATCAGCGCTATGCTAAATTGGGTAGAGCATTTAATTATTGCTAATGCTTGAAGAATAACAGAACACTAAATAAGTGAGGATCCCCATTTTCTGCTATTCCAAGTATTCCTGTAAATCAAAGAGAAACTTCTCCCTTTCTGTATCCCTTTTTTTTTTGCTTACAGGTGGGATCAATGTCATCTAATCCCAAAGCCCTGAAACCTGGAAGTCAAAGTCCTTCAGCAAGTTCATTTAATTGATCTGTATTCTTGGAGTGTTTCTATCTCTTCCCAGTAATACTGAAGGAGGCTCAATGAGTAGCTTTAGACCAGATTCCTAATTTTAGACAGTTAATTGTAGATGATTAAACTAAATTCCCCCATCAAGCCTCCCTTAATGATCAGTGAAAGCAGACAAGCAGTTCCAGGGAAGGATTCCTTCTCCTTTGCTCAGACACCTGTTTGAGGACAGTGACTGCCTCTACAGGAGCTTGTCTCCCTCCATTAACTCCCTCCAGACTAAATAAAATACCTAAAACTAAATTATTCCACACATCCAGCTCCCCATGGAGAGGAATTGAGGGTCTGCAGGGACCAGGTCAGTAGGAGCAGCACAAATTAGCCAATATTAGTTAAACACAGAAACTCAGCCAGCCAGCTTTGCTTTACTGGGAGCTCAGCACCTTGCCATGGGTTTGGATCCACATGTCCATTCCCACAGGGAATGTTTTGCTGAAGGCAATGTACAGCTCAGTGGTGACCCATCTGTGTTGCCATTCTCACCTCCATTCGTTAGATCCGACTGAAGCCCTTCCCAGAAAAGGGAAATGCAGGTGTTTGAGGAGGAAAGCAGTTTAGCACAGCAGGGAGAGCAGTGAAGGCAGAGTCTTTTCTGCTCCTTGTCCTCTGCTTCCTGAGGCTCTGAACTCTTTAAGACAGGAAAAGTCATTTTGAGGCATTTCAGCCTCTGCTGCTCTCTGTTCCCTGTCACTTACCAGTGAATGATAATTTTTTTAGTGTCAGGGACTCTGTTCTGCAAGGCACAACGTATATCCTGCAACACCCCTGCGGAGCTGACAGGAGGGAACAGCAGCCAGTTCCACAGAGGAAGTTGTCAGGATTAGCCCTCTGGTTCATTTCCATATCTGAATAACGACTTATTTGCAGGATCCATCCAGGCATTATTTCTCTGCTCTGACATGATCCTTTGAAACAGGAAAGGATTATTTCCTCAGCACATCCCATGGCTCTCAGGCCTTCCCTGACTGTTTAACTGAGCGGGCAAAGAGACCTAGACTGAGACACAAACCTCACTGGCATTCAGAGCACTGCCTCTCAGCAGACACGGAGCTGATGTTCATGTTTGAGGCCAAAAGCTGTGCAGATCACTCAGTTTACGGAATTCCTTTTGTCATGGGCACAGCCTGCTGCAATATGCTGCAGTATTAAAAGGATGTATGGCAGCCCCCAGATGTGCACGATACATCACTTCAGATCAGCTCCACTCTGCTGACAGCTGCAAGAATGAGTTGTGCCTCTATTAGGTGCAAAAAGGCTGGTCCAGATGCCAAAGTCACTTTACCTGTGGCAGTCTAACCCTGTAGGCTGACTGGCTTTGCCTGAAAGAACAGCAGTACACATGATAATAACTACTCTGGTGAGGTTTGCATAGCAAGGACCCACAACCTATCCCTTCAGCATAAACCTGTGCACACACAGAGGAAACCACAAGACCCAGAGGATGTGCAGGTATGAAAATTTACATCCCAGCTCTCAGCTTTTCAAAATGACAAGTCAAGGCCAGTCTGCAGCCATTTAGGCTCTCACAGTTACCAGCAGAGGAAAGCAGGCCCTAGAGAAGCACCCACTCCATCTGGCTTTCTCAGGACAAGACGGAATATTTCCCGGGAAGGTGCCTCTCTCTCTCTTGGCTGCAGAAGGAGCCTGAATCCCAGCCTACGCTGAACATTTCATTGTGAAATGACTGAAGTTGGAATTAACAAGTCCCTGGTAATCACACCCATAGGGAGGGGTCCAAACACTTCCCCGAGGCTGAGCATTGAGGGGAAAGCAGAGGAATGACTGCACTTGGACTCGCACCGGTTTTTGTTCAGCAGCCCAGGCAATGGCAGCGGTGGGGTGAGGAGATCAGGGAGGGATGTCCGTGCCGGGGCTGTGTCCCTGTGCCCATCCATCCTCCCTGGTGCCCAGTGGTGCAGCCTCACCCGCTGCCCTCAGTGCACAGCAGACTCGAGTTCATGCTCCTGCTCGGTGATACCACGAACCTGCAGCACTGAAAACGTCCCTCAAAACTCAAACCTCCCCCATCCATGAGGAGGAACTGTTCCTTTCTAGTGATCCTCCTCCTTCTGCAAAGCTGCCTTTCTCAGGACAGCTGGGACAGTCCCCTTCTGTCCCTCTAGAGCCCTGCTGCAGCCACTCTGATTTAGGGATGCTCTTCTGCCCTTTGCAAACTGCAATTCTAATGAATGGAAATGAAAAGACATTTATTAACAGCACCTTGAGGCTGGAAAAATTTAATGAAAGGAGCCAGGTCAACACACTAACTCAGGGGTTTTTTTTTCTTTCCTCGCCTCCAACACCTCTGTCTCAATTTATATTTTTCTTCTGAATCCTTTCCTTGTTTTTCTTTCTTTCTGCCTGCTCCCTGTTAGGACAAAACTTACCCAGTTTCTGCGGACTTTCCCCCGCCCCGGCCGCAGCAGGGCAGGCGCGGAGCCATCCAGCTGTGGCCGGAGCCAGATGTGCGCTCCCCCCGCCCCCGCGGTTCCCCCGCGGGCCCTCACTCACCAGCGGCAGCAGCAGCCAGCAGCGCAAAGTTCGCATCCTCCGCAGCAGCCGCCGGCTCCTGTTGTGATGCTGCCAAAAGCCGAGGCTCTGCCCGCCCCACCTGCCCAAGACCCGCCCCGAGAGCCTCGAACCTCGCCGGCATCGCCCCGCGGGGTGGGAGCGGAGGGAAAGAGACTCCCCAGGGCCCCCCGGGGGTGTTGGGTTCACCTCCACCCACCTGTCTGCCAAACGGGGAGCTGAGACACCAATGCGTGTTTTTAGGGGTTTTTTGGAAGCAGAAATTCTCTGTGCTTAAAGAGAGGCTGCGTTCACCCCTTCTGCTGATGGGGCCGGGAGTGTGGCTGCAGGTTTTCCGAGGATCTGGGGTTTGGGTGGGTCTGACAGCGTGGGATTCCCTTTGGGACCCCCAGAGATGGAGTTTCTGGGTTTCTGCATCCCCCTCGTCTCAGATGGAAAACGTTGTGCAATGACAGAATTTCCTCCACGTCTTGAAAAAGATCTTCTTGGCCCTTGTGTCACAAAGATGTCTTGAGCTCAGGTTTATTTCTTGGTGCTAAGAAAGTTAAAGCTTTTCTTACCCACAACTTAGATTTTTTGGGGGGGAAGAGGGAAAAAATTAATTTTTAAATGCCAGAGCTCGCAGGACCTGGGCACCAGCTCTGGCTTCTGCCACATTAAATATTGCACAGAGCTGTTTTCAGGACCTGGGAGAACCAAAGCTATGGCCACGACAACAGCATTTTTCTTGATGAGACTGAAGTGCTCCTTCATATCCTGTTTGTCGTTCATTATTTCCCAGTGGTGTCAAACACACAAGTTCTGTACACTCAGATGAGATTCAGGGCTTGCCTAAGTTACCCCAAAATAGGCATCCAATGCCATTAGAAGAAATAATTATTTTCTGCAGCTTTGTCCATAAGTGTACAGCTCTCCTACAAGTCCTGGGTCTGGTTTTCCACCTAAATATTTTAGATTTACAATATATAAAATTTGTAACCAAATTCTCGACCTTCTCTTTTCCATACTTTTGTCTTTCATTAGTGCGAGATGGCACCTGATCCCTGACCTGCACAGGTAAGCCCCAAATGCTGCTCCAAAAATCAAATTTGTGAGAAAATAAAGAGATTTAAAGTTTTTTTAAAAAATGATTTGAAGTCTGATTTTGCCTCTTCTCCTGTCTGTAATGCATAAGTTAAAGCTGTGGCCATTCTCACTACTCAGCAAGGTGGTTCCTGCCCCACTGGAATAATTTTTAGGATCCCACTACAAGGCAGGCACCACATGGTGTCAGGCAGTTCCTGCTTCTAATGCAAAGAAAAATGTGAAGTAGAGACCTCTGAAACACCCCCAGGACAGGAACAGTTCATAGTCCCTGCTGAACTTTATTCAACCAACTCGAGTGTATGAGGTCAGAGAATAACAGAATAATTTAGGGCAGAAAATGGGGCTCTGGCCCCAACCCTCTCCCCTCACAACTCAAATTTCAAAGTGGTGTTGGCTCAGGAATTTGGTTGCTGTGTTTCAAAGGGAATTGCTCTCTGGAGCCACCTGTAAACAGGAAAATGCCACTGAAGGAACATCGGTGTGGCATCCCAGCCTCCAATATTCCACCTGGATTCCATTGTTTAATACCTCAAAGGCCACTTAAATGAGGTTTTTTAGGCCATCACAACCAGTTTGGAGTAAAACCAAGTGCGAACCACTTTTTATTTTTAGTAGATTTTTGTGTAGTTTTTTGCCATAAGCATTTGTAAGCAGTTTTTAGGAGAAGGCATTGCTTCATGGAGCAGATGTGGGCTCTCAATATTTGCTTCCTCACACATTTTCTTTTCTCCATCTGCTTTGCCTGTCTGGTCTCCAGCTAATCAAAAAAGCAGTCCACATTCCCATCCTTGAGATTTAAATTAATTAGCTGGAAATTCCTCTTGTAAGAATATTTTTCCATCCTAATAAGGAAATCCAGCCTGGTTTTTGGGGGGATTTTGTACATCTTGCTGTAGTTAATGTTATAAACCTCACCTATATTAAAGTCTTTGAGTTCCTCAGTCTTCTTACATCCCTTCATTGCTTTGAAGAGATCTTCAAAACCTTACTTAGTCTAAAACCTGATTTCTGTTCATTATATTGATTTGGTTTATTCATTTTACTCATTGCAGTTTCTCTGTATGCACCCGAAGATCCAACAATGAAATAATGCAGGAAAGAAACCACACATCTTTCATTTCACATAATATTTTTGCATGCTCTGATGCATTTTCCTACTTTTTGTCCCAAAATAGTTCTTTGCCTGATAAGCTGCCTCTAACTAAGTGTTATTATTTTTTTTTCTCCAAGAATTACAGGATAACTAATCAAAGATAAGAACCACCTTTGTTTTCCTGCTGCTCCACAACATCAACCTGGGCTCAGAATACAACAGATGTGCATAAAAACCTCCTCTTGTTAACAACAACAAGCCTTTGTGTTGGTATGAAACTTAATCAGTGAGGCAACAGACCTGAGATTCCTCCTAATCCCCCTCATGGATATTCTGAATCAATTGGTGCCATTTAATGAAAATTACTTGACATTTGCTGAGCTGCCGAGCACCTTTGTGGAAGGTGGAGAATGGGTTTTCGATGGCATATGTTACCTGAAAGTGGCTTTTTCGTAACAAAAATCTTTCTGAAATTCACCTGCATTTCCTCTGAGTGCCTCCACCAGCTTTTCCTCCGGCTGGAAAATAGGATGGCCCAGCCCCACACTGCAGTATGAGCAAAAAGGTGAATTTATTGCCATTTCTAAACAATCTTTTGATAAATCTGACTAAAGGTGCAAAACAAAAGGCCCTGGGATTATGGGAAGGAGGCTGCAATTACGGAAAGTACATAATTCAGTGCTCAGGCAGAACATGATGTTACTGAGAAACATATTGTGACTGTAATTAAAGGCAAAACTTCGCAGTATTTAAAAAGAGAGGGTATAAAAAAAGGCTGGAGGTTTTATTCCTGAGGGTGATCTCTGTGAGTGTTTGAGAGAGAGGGGTGAGAGCAGGAAAATAAAACAACTGAAGGAAATAGGCTGGGTTTGAGCTACTAAAAAGGGAAGGCACTAAATATCAGCCAGTGCTTGGAGCTGCACGAGGGTGATTTGGCCAATTCATGCTCTCTGTAAACCCTCCCTGTGTTATCTCCTTGCTGTTTTTCTTGGATAAAATTGACTCCTGCCATGTGCTGGGGCTCTGACTCCATCTGTGCCCATATTCTGTTACTGTTCCTTGGGCTCACCCCAGGGACAGCTCTGAAATAAAGGCAGAAATCACAGAACCTTGGATTATGGGGATTCTGTCCTACCTGGTTTGATCTGTAAACTTAATTCCACCCAAGTACCTAAGATGCTTTGTGAGTTCAAAAAACCTATCTGATTTGTACTCATCTTCCACAAACATATTATCTAAGACTTTTAAAAACAAGCTCCTGTAATCTTTTCAGCGTTTCTACTTGAAAAAACCAAATCTGTCAGTGTTCCCTTCTCCACTTCCAGTGTATTTTATTCAAGAATAAGAAAGTGATTTTTTCCAACCTAAGGGAAGTTACTTTCAGTGACACACAATGAAATCTTCATTCCTATTAATAGTCCCTGAAGAGTTGACAGACCAGCTGTTCCTGTCCTCAGAAATAGTTTTATGCATTGTATTATTCATTGGTTTTCTTGCTTTCCTCTGGCCACTTCCACTCATTTTCAATTCTGTTTGTTTTTCAAGAGGAAGAGAACAACCCTGACTTTTATTCAGTAAAATGCAGGTTTAAGACTAAGTTTGCTCCCTTTCAAAGGGCCAAGAAAATATTCATGTTTCTCCTGGTGTAGAATTTGGGTAAACAGGAATAACCTATTTTTAACAACACAGAAGTCTAGGTACTGGTGTATACTGGTGTATACTGGTGTATTCTGGTCTCTGCTTCCTTATGTTTAAAAGAAAGAATCGTGGAATCCCAGGATGGTTTGGGTTGGGAGGAGTCTTAAAGATCATCTCATTCCACCCCTGCCATGGGCAGGGACACCTTCCACTATCCCAGGCTGCTCCAAGCCCCGTCCAACCTGGGCTTGGGCACTGCCAGGGATCCAGGGGCAGCCACAGCTTCTCTGGGCACCCTGTGCCAGGACCTCATCACCAAAGGGCATCTTTTTTCCAGACTTTTCCCTCTGATTATCCCAATTTCTCCACTGAGTGCAGGGGGGGCTCAGCCAGCTGCCTCAGCTCAGCCCCTTGCAGCAGCACTGATTCCAGACATGAAGAATGTAAATGTGCACTGATAATTCCAGGTTATTTTCACAGCCACAGGCACTGCTGAATGCAATTTGCCTGACATAATTTAGATGTCTATGGAGGACAAGAGGATCATTTCCTCAGGGCCTGCTCCTCTCCACCATCCCTGCAAGGAGGGGAGGGTGAGAGCTCAGCTGTGGGTGTTTGCGTGGGGGGTGAAATTCCACACACTGCCCACGTGAGGTTCTGCACACCTAATGCA
Source organism: Orthonyx spaldingii (assembly GCA_013397795.1). Lineage (NCBI taxonomy): Eukaryota > Metazoa > Chordata > Aves > Passeriformes > Orthonychidae > Orthonyx > Orthonyx spaldingii. Next base: position 372,159 of record VZTJ01006073.1, read on the forward strand.
GGCTGGGTTAGCTGGAAAAGTGAACTCCCACTGTGGGTAATTACCAGCATAAACTAATTAGTCAGTTTACCCTTACAGTTCCTGTTGGAACCTCGTTTGTGCTGTGTTGTGGTGGGAGTCCAAAGCCATCCTGTCTCCTTTAGAGGCTTCAAAGGCAGGCGTGAGGTGGAGTTTGTTAAAGACACTGGGAAATTTAGGTATCAACACCTCAGTGCCCAGATGCTAAATGGATGTTTGAGCTTCCACTGGGGTCACTAATCACCTAAAATGGAATGTTTCAGTCTGTTTAGTCCACTGAATTGTTCTTAAGAACCCATTGACTGTATTGGCCAAGCACCTGTAAAAATTCAGACACTTCAAGGCTGAGTTGTGTTGCCCAATAAGGGGTGATCAGAGCCAACTGAGATGTCAGAATAGAATAGAATAGAATAGAATAGAGTATAGTATAATAT
>VZTJ01006073.1:382507-488934 GCA_013397795.1 Orthonyx spaldingii
AAGGGAAGGGAAGGGAAGGGAAGGGAAGGGATCTCTTTGTGTGGTTTTTTGGTGTTTTTTCTGTTTGTGTGTGGATGGGGATGTTGTCTGTCTTTCAGACCCTTCACCAAAGCCTTTAACCCATCAATCCTGGCTAATATTTGGAGACTCTTTGATCTCCCTTAAACATCAGGGAACTTTATTTCCTTGTGAGCAGTTTTTCTCTTGGAACTGTCTGAACATTAAACAGCAACCCCCAACTCTGAGCAGTCAGTCTGCAGCGGGTTCATTTTATCAGGCTAATTAAAGGAACAATTTAATAAGCTTACCCAGGACACGCTCAGAACACAAGGATGCTGCAGTCTGTGGGGAGAAGAGTCCATCAAAGGAGTTCTGCATCAGGGAATATGTCTGGCTTTGTTCTAACTCTAATGGCACATTCCTGCCCTGAGTGCTGTGTGAGCTGCCTCCCTCCCTCAAACCTTCCTTCAGAATCTTCAAAAATCCTTCATGTAACTGCTCGCTGCTGAAGTGGGGAAATATCCTGTGTGAGGAGCCTTTCCTCGCATTCAAAAGTCATTTCTGCTTTAATCCAGGGTGACCACTGGTGGCAGAGGCAGAGGAATCCAAGCCCTAATTAGAAGAAAGCCGTGCTGTGAGGAGCAGTGGGTTTGGTTGCCAGCAGGTCCCTGGGAGAGCAGGGATGTTTGCAGCCCTGTGGGGAGGGAGGGGGCTGGCACAGGGTGCTGCAGACACAGAGCTCGAGCTGATGAGCTGAATCCATAAACCAGCACAGCTGATTAAAAGCAGGCTTCAAGTCTTGATTTTTATTTTCTTTTAATTTTGTAGAACTCGTTATGAGCTGTTTCTATCCAGCCATTATCATTTTAATGCTTCTTTTTTTTAAGTGAAAGCAATTTTCTCTCCTTTCACGTCTCCCTTATATTTTCAGAAAGTTGGTATTTTTATGGAGATACAGCATTTTTAAACTGTGTATCATAGAATCACAGAATAGTTTGGATTGAAGGGACCTTAAAGCTCATCTTGTTCCACCCCATGGGCAGGGACACCTTCCACTCTCCCAGGTTCCTCGTAATTAGGGATTATTTATATTTTTTTTCCATAATAATCCTAAATACACTTTGATTTTGAGCAGTAGAATGAAAAAGCAGAATCAATGTATGTGTCAGCCCTTACTGACAGGAAAGGGGGTTTATCTCCTCCTCAGCCCCAGGCAGTGTGTTTGTCTCTCTCAGTGCTTTGATGCTTCTTTCACACGAGCTGACAATTATTTTATCTCCAGCCTGACACGGGGCAGGTGTTGACAGACCCTGAGTCCGTCGTGAAGTGGCCACCAAGCTTCTGGGTTTTTTCGCTGCTGTTACGAAACAAGATATGAATTTCTTCAGTCCTGGAGAATAAATCTCCACGAAAGCCAGAAAGCAACGCCAGATATGTTTTTAAAACAGCGCAGATGTGCCCCACACATTAAAACTGGGCAGTTTAAAACCATTTCCCTCAGTCCTGTCATTATTAGCCCACGTAAAGTGTCACTCCTCCTGTTTGCAAGCCATTTTTAGTTACTGGAAGGCCAAAATGAGATTTCCCTGGGTCCTCCTCTTCTCCAGGCTGAGCATTGCCAGCTCTCTGTCTCCACAGGAGAAGTTCTTACTACAATTGCCCTGACAATAAATAGTCCACACTGTTTCTGCTTAGCACAGTGTTGTTCTCCTAAACATCTGTTGCTCTAAAACCACACGTAAGTCAACTGCAGATTTTTCTCTGCCATCCCCACTCGTTAAGAAACATGAGAGCTGCTGCTGATGGCTCTGCCCTTTTGTTTCACTCTCATTCAGAGAACTCCGGGCTCCCGTGCCTTTTGCTTTGCCGCATCCCATCTGGTGACCCAGATTAGCTGGCGTTCTCCCAGCCTTATCTCATTTCTACCTCACATCAAACACCCACTTCTGTTAAGGGCATTGTCTCGATCCTGCAACAAGGGCAGGATTTTGCTGAGAGCGGCAGGAACTTCCCAGGATTAGCCACTTTTTTTTTTTTTCCCCGAATAAAATCCTAGAGAATGTTCAGAGTGATTGTTTTGCATCTCTGGAAGTGTCCAAGGCCAGGTTGGATGGGACTTGGAGCAACCTGGGATAGTGGAAGGTGTCCCTGCCCAAAATGATCTTTAAGGTCCCTTCCAACCCAAACCATTCCATAATTCTGTGATATTAAGGAATTATGAGACCTGGTAATTTGTGCCTGTCTCCCAGCGAGGCTGAGGGAGGGACAGCAATGGTTTCCATCCCACCACTGCAGTGTGGACTCTCTATTTAATTCAGTAGGTTCAAACCAAGCAGCCTTCAGCAGACATCCACCACTTCATTGCCGAATCTCAGCCTTCACACCCAGCTTTGGAATTTAGATCCCTCAGCTTGCTCATTTAGCCAAAGAATTGGTCTTTACTCTCCAGGGGCCTTAAAATCTGATATTTTCTCTTTTTTTCCTTAATTTCTAATTTTTTTTGTATTAACTTGCTCCATTTCCAGCTCTTCATGAGTGGTTTTCTCCCCTCAAGTTTCATTTACATCTCTGACCCAGAGATCTCCCACTGGCAGCTCTCCTCAAACATTTCTGTTCTGCCCCAGCCAGAGGCTGTGCTTGTTTCCTTCCAGATCTGGATAAGGTTCTAGATAATTAACATGTTGCAGTTCCAATAATGAATTAATAATTACATTTTCCCTTTTACCTCCTGAACAATAGTACAAAGATACTCCTTTACAGGCAGACCTTTGCTGCACTCAGTGTTTTTGAGTGTTTGCTTTTATATTCTTTGCCTTTCCATCCCCCAGAGTATCTGCTACAATAAATACTGGATATGAGAGCAAAACCCTGCATGAATCTGAGGAAGATCCCTGAGGATACAGAGGACTCTGACCTTGGACAGGTAAAATTTAGAAGAATCAGTTTGGGGCTTGAATTTGACTTGGACATCTCTCTTAAAAGACTTTCCTCAGTACAGGCCCCAGATAAGATCACAGCCCACTATTAACTTGTTTTTTCCAATACTTTGTGCCCTCTTGAAGAAAAACACTTATTTTTCTGGGAAGGAAAAAAAAAAAAAGGTGGTAACTGCAAGACTTAAAATGTTGATGAAAACTCCTGCAGCTGAATTGTTCCAACCACAGGGTCACAGGGCACACGGAAGAAAGACTGAGCAATGTGTTGTTTTCATCAGAGGGTGTTTTACTGACAGCTTCTATGGAGAAAACCAAGCCTGAAGGAAGCTTTTCTGAGGCTGAGAACAATTAATAAGGGATATAGAGCTGGCATTAAATTCTCTGGCATGATAAGCACATTTCCCCTTAAATTGGCACGTTAAATATCCTTCCTTGCACTTGGGCCCCACATGAGGGCCTCACATGACCTGCAGGTCCTTGCCTCTAAAACAATCCTCTGAATTTTATTTAATTTTTTTCTTTATATTTCTGCCATTTCTTATTTTTCTGAGTTTTATTCTACACTTTTATTTCCTCTGCTTGTTGACCTACTTGGGAAAGGGCTGACAATCCTCTGCTCAGCATTTTTTGGGTTTTCTTCTAAGTTGTTGTTCTTTAGAATTCATTGTAATTAGTGAATTTGAGCCAGCTTGCAATATATTTGACTTTTTGTGCAGCCTTTGGGAATTGTTTGGAATTTTCACAGGTGGACTACAGGTTGAGAATTATTCTTAAATATCCTTTTTGCTTACTGGGTTGTTTCCCTACACTGAGATGCAAATGTTGGCAGAAAATCCCCTAATTATTGATATTCAATATTAATATTGGTCTAGTGGGAGGTTCCTTGCCTGTGTCAGGGAGGTTGGAATGAGATGCTCTTGAAGGTCCCTTCCAACCTAAACCATTCCATGATTTTATGAGTTTGATGATAAAACTGAGCACTTTTTCTGTGATAACATCCCAAGATGCAAATTGTGAGCAAGGGGAAAGGCAGAGTTCTTCATCCCTGCTGTGTTGCATGGACGAAAAGAGAAAGGAGATGAAGAAAGCTCAGCACACTCATGCACAGTGTGCTTAGAAACCAATTATAACCTGGAATTTCTCCTTCCTTGCCCTTCTCCTCTGGTTTTCATTTAAGGAATTTAAAAGTGATTTGACACAAGGGGAAATGGCCTTCAGTTGCACCAGAGGAGGTTTAGATTAAATATTAGAAAGAATTTCTTCACTGAAAGTGGTCAAGCATTGGAAGAGGTTGCCCAGGAAGGGGTGGAATCACTGTCCTTGGAAGTGTTCAAAAAATGAGCAAATGTGGCACTTCAAGATATGTTTCAGTGACATGGGTGTATCAACAGAAGGTTGGACCTCATGACCTTAGAAGTCTTTTCTAGCCTTAAAGATTCTATGAATTATCCCCCACGTTTCATCAATGTCTGTGATTTGGTGACCAGCTTCAAAATCACACTGTTAATGAACAGAATAAATGGGAAACGTGCTTAGAAATCATAGAGGCAGTATCTTGTAGCTGTGGTGCTTTACGGAGGGAAGCAATACAAGGTNGGTGTTTTACGGAGGGAAGCAATACAAGGTTTGTGTGTAGGGGGTTCATTTTAGGTATTTTCTGAATAGTGTGAAAAGAAAAAACTGAGAAGGTCTTCAAGACTTCAGTATGCTTTGTTCTAATAATAAAAAAAGGCTGTCTGAATAAACTCTTCTTGCATTACAAGTCATTGTTTCTGCCTCTTTGCCTTAATGATGATAAGATCTTCTTCTTCTTCTTCTTCTTCTTCTTCTTCTTCTTCTTCTTCTTCTTCTTCTTCTTCTTCTTCTTCATCTTCGTCTTCATCATCTTCATCGTCTTCTTCTTCTTTATCTTCTTCATTTTCTTCATCTTCTTCTTCTCCTCCTTCTTCTTCTTCATCATCGTTTTCTTCTTCTTCTTCATCATCTTCTTCTTCGTTTTCTTCATCTTCATCTTCATCTTCATCTTCTTCGTCTTCTTTGTCTTCATCTTCTTAGTATTCTTTATCTTCTTCTTCGTCTTCTTCATCTTCGTCTTTGTCGTCTTCAGCTTCATCGTTTTCATCGCCTCCTTCTCCTTCTCCTTCTCCTTCTCCTTCTCCTTCTCCTTCTCCTTCTCCTTCTCCTTCTCCTTCTCCTTCTCCTTCTCCTCCTTCCTTCTTCTTCCTTCTTCTTCCATTCTTCCATTCTATTATTATCCAACTGTATTATCAAAGACAGACTGGGACATCTGCATAGTTACAGCTGGGGAGGTATTTTATGCATCAGTGTATGAGCAGGGACACCGAGGTTCATTTTTGTCCCCACACTGAAGTGCTGTGACCCAAAAGATCCCTCGAGCCTCCCCGTGCTCTGGAATTTTGCATGAGGTCTCTCTTCTCCCCCTGAATCCAAGTAGGAAGGTTCATAAGGTTACAGAGCAAGAACAGTAACTCTGAATGTGATCCAAGTCCCCAAGCCTCATCGATTTCATTATTTCATTAGAAATATTTATTATCTGTCTCATTTCTTGTATTGGTGAAGGCACAAAGATGGAATTCAAACATGCACAGGCAAACTGGGCCTGAGAAGTGAGGCAAGAGGAAAAAGAAACCTCATTTGTGTGAGAGAATGTGTGGTGTGAGCAATTAGCAGGTCTTTGGATCTGTCTGCCTCGAAGCAGCCGTCAGAGTCTCCAAGACAATTCTGTTCCCTCTGGTGATTTACCTGCAGTCAGCCATCCCTAATTAGTGCCTCCTGAAAAACCCCAGCAGACCCTGCAGATGTGCAGCTTTCCTGCCCCTGTCAGGACAGAGATGGTAAAAACCTGAGAATCTTTGCCAGGGAGACGGTTCAGGCCCTGCCTGATGCAAATCAAAGACAACAGGATTGATTGACTGATTGATTGATTGATTAATAACTCCAAATATCAAAGGACCTTTCAGAAACTTGGGTTGCCTGCCTTGAAAAATTCCAACAGTCCCATTCCAGTCACATCCACAGGGGGAATATTACACCATGTAATGGCAGGAGAGGTTTGGATGGAGAGTTATTGGTGTTTGTCAGACCATCTGTGATATTTGGAGAGCGCACACAAGGGCTTTGACACTCCTGTGTTTCTCTGGGTCTGAGGCACAGCAAACTTCAAAGAGCAATTGCTCGAGTTTAAATTCAGTAGGTTGATCAAGAATTGAAAGTAGCTTTCAGTTTTGAAAGAACGTGGTTGATATCTGAGGGACAGAGGGCTGTCACCCAAGGGAGATTTAGAAAGAGAGAAATAGAGAAAGAACTAAACTAATTCTCATCTCCAGTAAAATGTTGTGCACTTTCTTCTGTGAGAGGTATGAAAGGTTCCTTTGACCCTGAGAGAAATCAAGTGGAATATAAATTATTGGTGGTACTGGAGGTGGTACCCATAATTAATTTCAGGAATGTGACTTGGGAGGAGGACTAAGGTTGCCCAGAGAAGCTGTGGCTGCCCCTGGATCCCTGGAAGCATCCAAGGCCGGGTTGGATGGGACTTGGAGCAACCTGGGATAGTGGAAAAGGGAACAAGGGGTTGGAATGAGATGATCTTTAAAATCCCTTCCAACCCACACCCAGATCTTCAGGCCTGACTGTTTTTAAAACCTACTTGTTTTTTATTTCTTTTAGTTTTAACTTTTTAATGTTACAAGTCAGAAGTCACATGTCCTTTCTTATTCTACTTTGTCTTTCTTTTTAATATTGCTGCTGCTATTGGCATTCATTCAATTAACCCAAACTCAATTTGATCTCACTAGATTGATTTTTCTCTTAACTGAATGTAACACTAGGAAAATATTTGTATAGCTAAAATAAATCTATAGAGACTTGCTGGAATATCCATGCAATCTTTATGTAGTTTATCAGCCCTGTCAGTTCTTCTTATCTATTTCTGACACTTACATGACCTCATTATTGAGAGATCTGAGCATTTCAGTCTTTTTTTTAAAATCTTGACAGCTTCTTTAAGAGATGGGGACATAATATTATCTCTCTTTTACAGTTGGCTGAAACCCATGAGATCCAGCCTGGATTTATTAAGTTTTTTTAAGGAATGTTCAACCTACTCTGTTTCTCTGACTCAGCTATTTAGGGACCACAGGCCAATTTAGAAGCAGATTCTTAAAGGTAACTGGATTTAAAAAAGATACAGTAGTGAAACACATGGAATTTGTTGGAAATAAGGTTATAATCCCAATTTTTTTTAAAAAAAAGGGTATTTGGGAAATGGGATTTAAGCATTTTGACTTCTTAGGTTTTCTAATATTACATAAGGAAGCACTGCATATTCTCTTAGGAACCTGGTCCCAACTGATTTCCACAGAATAATGTCTGTAATTACTTTAAAACTTCAACTTTTGCTCCACAAAAATTAAACAAAATGATCAGAACACCTGAAATAATTATTAGGCTGCTTCCAACAAATAAAATTTAAAAAAAGGGATCTGTCTTGACTTGTTCTCCTAAACCATAATCTCATGGAAAGCAGCAATGAGGTGACATCCATGGATAAGAAGGAAGCCTTCATTACTATTTCTGTTTTGAGATGTGAGCATCAAACCCTCCTCTCTGTGCCCGTTCAGTTCTGCATAAAACAGAACCAAGGTTTACAACGTGCCTGTCTCACCAAAGCAGTGGGTTTTTAACCATTTAAAGCTGGTTTTTGCTGACCCTATCGTGGTCAGCGCTCTTTTCCTCTGTTATCTTGCCCCAATTAGTGTTTTTCAGCCTGAAAAGTTCTGCTTTCTCTCTGTGTTTGCAGTACCTGAACAGTGAAGGAAAAATGAAGTTTAAATTCCTCCTGCAAATCATCAGCATTTTGGGGTTAATGGTGGAGGTTTAATGGGGTCTTTTATTCCTAATAAGAAACTTTTCCATACATTACTCTTTTTAACTCTGTTACAAAAATTGCTTAGGGGGAACCTTATAATTTTGAGAAAATTGAGCCTCTGCAGCTGCTGGAGCTGACAGTGTCTGACAAATCCTTTTCCTCTGGGGTTGTGTCAATTATGTTGTTACAGAACATGCTGAGCCTGGATCCATCCCATGGTTTTTTCCTTTTTTTGACACATCTCTAGGAGCTGTCATTTGCAATGATGGATGAAATGGTTGCATTCAGGCAGCATTTTCTTTAGAAAGTTGTGCTTTTTGGATAAAGATCAGTGTTTAATTGCAAGTTGGAACCATTGTAGCTTTTTTTATTAAGCAACACAATAATGGGATAAAGAGGCCTCTAACATCTCTGACTCTTGGGGTTGCTGTATGAAATAAAATTTCTGAAAGCTGCAATGTTCTTTATCTGCTCTAACAGATTTAGTTCTTTTGGGTTTGTGTTTCTTTAATATTTTATTTTTCTTAACTTTTTTTCTAACACTCTTTTGTGTTTTGCCATTTGGATTTCTGATACTATTCTGGTTAAATGTATTCTGTGTAATATTCTGAGTATTCTGTGTAAATGTACAGGGCTTGATCCAATCAATACCTTTGATTTCATTTGGCTTCCTTTGTGTTTTGGGGTTTTTTTTGGGGGAGAAGGAGAGTCTGAGATCAAAAATATCCCTGAGTTTTTAAATCAGATGTCATTTTCAGCCTAACAAACTCTTCAGCATCAGGGTAGATTTGATTACCCAAGCAGTTGAATTATTACATTTTTAACATGGCTTTGGCCATGTATTTGAATCAATTCCTGGATTTGTTCACATCAATCAGCACAAGCCATTGGTGATTGTCAAGAAGGAGTTTGGATGATTCCCTGAAGGGAGGGAACAGATTTATCCCAAATCCTGTGGAGGGAACAGTCCCTGCTCCATTTTAGGCACAGTACAGATGAGGCCATCAAGTCTGAAATGCAGCAGCTCAACACAAACTCCAGAGACCTCAGGAGAAGATGAGAAATTTTAGGATTGATGATTTCTCTCTCCTGCCTTCAGACTGTCACAGGTGTCTCCACCAAGGCTGCTCGTGTTGACTTCACAGTCAATGGAGAGAAAAGGGCGCTTTTTCCATCCTTTGCTAGCTCATTTTGAACTTCTACAGTAGGGTGAGAGAAAGCTCAAACAAAAGAGTTGGAAGGGGCCCATCAGAGGTGCTGCAGTGGAGTGTCAAACTCCCCACTGAGGGTCTGGAGCTCTTTGTGTGACACAAATTACACCCAAAAAGTTTGTTTCTCAACACCATTTGGGAAGTAAGGGGAACTTTGGGAATTGTGACTGTTCCTGGTGCTGCCTTCTGCTTGGAGTTGAAGCTGTTGTCTTTTAGAAAGTTATTTCTTCAAAAGCTGCTCCATTCAAAAAACTGGTTATTTTCGATTCGGAAGAAGTGAGGACGCCCACCTTCGGTAAAGGGAATCTCTGAGTCTCTGCATTAAGTTTAGAAACAATCTAAGGTATTTTATTCCTTCTGCAGCTCTGATGTAATTGCTATAAAACATACACAGTGCTGTATCCCAGGCCACCAGAGTGAACACAATTCTTCAACAAAACCTCAGGAAAGCAAATAAAATTTTTTGCAAAATGTGCTGTTGTTGGATGCCATCTAACCCTGCAGTTATTTGTCATCTCTGCATGCAAGTGCATTTTTCCTGTGCCCTTTTCTGGTCACTGAGAATTAAAATTTCCTTAGGTTGCTCCCTTTGAAATTCCTGCTACAGAATTTCAGAATTATTAAATCCAAAATCCAATTTCTTGGCATCTTTTCGAACCACTACTGTGAGAGCTCTGCAGCTTCTCATGGTGCTTCCCATTGGACAATTTCTTGACTCTGTCAGGTCTCTCTTCTGCTTTTTCACTTGCTTTGTGACTCCATGGTGGCATTTAAACCTCCTCAAAACATTAAAGGTGTTAAAGGAGAGCAGCTCTGCTTTGATTTTGATTTGGGAATCTTGCAGTGGTTCCTGAGGTTAAAAAATCAGTGATTTGTATATACAGAATTTCCCCTCCTTGGTCCAAGAAAAAAAATAGAAAAATGAAGTGCTGTTACTTACAGTTATATTTGGCATGATGAAGCATGACAAATCCGTGAGAAAACTGAACATCACACTCATCTCAAATTCTGTGAAACAAAAAGACAGATGCTTCTAAAAAGCAACATTTGTTGGTCCTGTGTCTGTGGAGAAAGAAACTTCTATCCTAAAAGTAACAGTCCAGGACTCTTGAGAAGCTTCATAAGAATTTTTTTCTGGGTTTACAGCAGTTTTTTCTGTGGCATTTGCCATATTACCAACCTTGCTGAGCCTGATTCACTGCTTTCCTGCTGGTTTCAAACCTTCTTCATCAGGAAAAGCTTTTAACACAAAGACCACTTCAGCTCCTCTGTTACCTTACCAAGGACAACATCTGCACAACAAATTATCCCCAAATTTTATAAATGTCTCCCTCCTGCTATGGATTGGGATACACCATTGGAAAAATTTAATTAAAGCAGAAGAAGGTGTGCCTTTAACCATATAAGCACACACCCTTCTGATCTCTGGGGACACCCATAAAGGGAGGATGTTTAGGCTGGATTATCCACTAAATCCCATAATCACATCCTCTCTCCTGATGCTTTTGCACAGGCATCTGTTGGAATTCTGGAACAGGAGACATTGCAAAGAAAGAATTAGAGGAAACAAAGTAAAAAGGATTTTTTCTCCACAGCCATATTTATCACAGAGTAGATAAACAGGTATGGTTGTCTGATAATTGCCACATGTTGGATCCACAAAAAACTGGCCCTGCAGGGAAATCATTCCATTTTGCCAATTTACCTGGCAATATTTGCAGATTATAAATGTGAGATTCAATTAAACATAGTCACTGAAATGAGACAGGAAAAAAAAAAGGGTCATTTTCAGTAAAACTGGGTAATTTCTAGTCCACCTCTAAGGTGGAGGTAGTTTATAAATCTGTGTTGGGAATGGGCTCATGGTGACCTTGTTTGCCTCCTGGGATCCATCAGTGCAAGATAATTTCAGGTGTGGGTGAGAAAAGCTCTTTTTTTTCCCAAGTTTACCCTAAGTGGACTCAGAATTGAGGTTCTCTCTTCTCCTTGGGACATGTTTTTCCCAGTAAATCCCAGCAAATGTTCATTAACTCCTTAATTCCTGCTGGCAACCTCAGCCTTCAGGTTCTGGGTACTTTAGGACGTGGTAGTTGGAGACTGTAACGTGCTCTGTAAATGCCCATCATTCACAGGTCAGTGAGGGCAGCTCTTTGAAGAAGGAAATGATATTGAAATGTTGCTGGTGAGATTCCTCTCATTTGGTTTTAGGGATCTGGGGTTGATAGCTCGGCTGTTCACCCCGGGAAACTCAGGGAAAGAAAGGAGCTGCTCCAGAGGGATTCATCGTGGCCTTTGGGATGTTCTGCTCGAGTGAATTGTGCCATGGACTTCACTGACGGTGCTGATCCGATCTCTCATGAAGGGAGCACAGGGTCAAAAAGTAACTTTATTTGCATTTAGTCAAATGATTTTACATTTTAATTCTTCATATCTAGGAAAAAACAAAGAGAAAGGATGATGCTGCTGTATCCCTGTTCATGTACGCATTGATTCGACCCCCTCGCGTTTCAGGGAACACAATTTCAGCCCTTTTCACTCACAATTTGCCTTCAGTTTTGCTTCCCCAGTGAATGCAATGATTATTAGGCTGGCAGCGATTCTCTAGGGTGAGCTTTTGATGAGAAAATTCTGCCTGCATCTTGAAAACTCTGGGTTTTTTTGGTGTGGAAATAGTTGTATATAATTCTGCCTTCACCCAAATAGATGTCTGTGACGGGCATGGGGGACCCTGGTTGTCTGAGAAATTGCATTTATAAGGCTCCACCAGAGATATTCTGAGTATTCACCTGTGCATTAGCCTGGTGTGGTTTTGGAAACCGTAGGGAAAAGAGTCCTGTAGTTGATCCATTCAAGATTTTTATTTTGTTTCAGTGCTGGGAGAGTCTCTGACTCTGGTCTATCAAGGAGCTGATGTTTATTGTTTTACACCACAGAAATCATGAATGAGCAATAGAACCCCCAAGTTACCACTGCTGGTATTTGTTTGGCTGATATTTGCTCTGTAGGAAATGGAGAGCCAGACCTTTACTAACCACAAATTGGTGTTTCTCCATTTAATTCTTAATTCTGTTTGCAAACTGCCATGACCATTTTGGCTGTTAATTGATTCTTTCCTACATCAGTTGCTGCTTAAACCAATGTTTATGTAGCAGCAGTGACTCAGCCAGGCTTCATTTAGAGCTCAAGTGTTTGTTTATTTGAAGGATTTTCTGCAGTTTTACTTTTTTTTTTTTAATAGCTGTATTTTACATTATTTAAAGAAATATAAAAAGCTCCATGTGGCCTCTTCTCCATCACTTGTTTCAGGCACCTAACCTGTCTTTAGAAAAGTTTATCACTGAAGAAACATTTCCTTGGAAGGCCAAATCAATGCCTGCAGATGTGACAGATGGTGAGGCAAAAATCCATTCCTTAAGAAACCTTGGAAATATTGCTTGGAATCAGACTTCGGTGATCTTTGTGGGTCTCATCCAATCATATTCTATGATTCCTATTTCTCAGGCAATGATTGGCCAATTAACTAACTAAAACCCCTAATTAATCCCTACAAGTAATTATGAGCAAGTAGACTTTGCATAATCAAAAAAAAAACCCAAAAAAACAAACAAGCAAAAACTCAAACAGACAAGCAAAACAAAAAACCTGCAACAAATCAAGCAAACAAACAACAACAACAACAAAACAACAAAAAACATCCCAAAAACAAACAGACAAAAAAAACCCCCAAAAAACTTGGATTAGTAATAATTCATTGTTTTGGAAAAGAAAGACAAGGGGGGAGAGGATACAAGAGATTTATTATTCCTTATCAAACTTGCAGCCTACTTTTACTGATCAGAGAAAGATGTTGCAAATCATGTAATGGCAGTTGCTGCTCTTAAATGAGTGCCAGATATGGGAAACTTAACAATGACGTATTCCTGAGTACCTGGGACTAGAAATTTTCCCCAGAAGTTATGACAAGAGCAATCTTAAAGAAAACTTGCAGGGTTTCCTCTCATGGGTTTTGTGCCTCGTTGGTGATATCAAGAATAGAACAGGGGGTTCTGGAAATCTGAGAAATTTCACACAGCCGTTTATAAGCCATATCTGTGCTCTAACCCTTACAGGCAGCTGGGTTTGGTGTTTCTCACTCCACCGCCCAGAGGAAAAAGGAAATCAGAGGTCACAAACCAGTCCAGGGAATCCACAGCTCTGCCTAAGCCAGCGTGGCCAAACGTCTGTGAGCTGTAATTAACTCTGGCTCCAGAAACCCTCAGAGCCTGAGGCAATAAAGCACCTCATACCTGGGAATTCCAATCGGTGGTTATTTTCCTCTGTAATTGAGGTTTTGTTCCGTGGCCACTCCACTCACGTGCCCATTGGAGGGAAAAGTGGTTTAAACACCCCTCAGAGAGGAGGTCAGGGCTCCGGGCTCCTTTGCAGTGAGTCAAAGGAACCATTTCCATCCTTCTGTACAATCATCCTGGAGAGGAAAAAAGTCCATTAGGGATGAGCCACCTCCTGATTTCTCCCAGCTGCCCCATGATGGAAAGAGATTTGGAAACTGCTTGGCATTAAGGCCGGATTGCCAGAGCCGGTGCTGTCAGGGAACACAGCGTCGCTTCCTCAGCAATGAACCTCCTCTCCTATGGGATGTGGGAATGAAGCTGTGGGGCCAATTTAATCCTTGCAGAGCTCTGACTTTATCAGCCTACACGTTATTATCCCTTTCAGTGCTGGCCAGAGCCTGCATTGTGGGCTTGTCACTCTAGCAAGGACCTGGAGGGATTTTATTAAATCTTGGGCTGCTGCCAGGCTTCCCACAGACCTGGGAACCCACAGCCAGGTTGGGTTTTCAGCTTCCCTTCCTTCTGCAGATGTAAAGGCAGGCTCTGAAGGAGCTGAGGATGCTGTCCTGGGCCAGTGGTCCTGGATGTGTCCTTTTTGTTAGGAAAGCAGCAGCAGGGATTGGATTCCAATTTGAAATACAGCTTCTAATCCCCACATTTTGAACTCAGAAAATTGTTTTCTACTTGCAGCAAGCTGTTGAATGCTAAGAACTGAAGTTGTGCAGCTCTCTTGGTGTTACTGGTTTCCATCAGCTTTTCCTGGTGGAAAATACCTGCTTCAGCTGTTCTTGTTGGCCGTGCCCCCACTTACTTCTATTTCCTGCCCTTTCTTTTTCCTGCTCTGTACCTGTTGGATGGACCCTGCTCTGTGGTTCTCACGGTACTCTAAATCCAGAAACTTTGCTAATCATTAATGTTTCAGGTAATAGAAGAAGATTCAAACCATCTCTCAGCTCACAGGAAACTTTTAAACCACTTTTTCCTGTCCGGCTTATCTTGAAAAAAGATTCTCACACAAATACATCTGCTTTTATTCTCTAGTTTATAAACTTTGAATCTCACCTTTATCACAGAATCGTTTAGACCTGAGATCAAGTCCAACTTTTGACTCATCCCCACCTTGTCACCCAGAGTCACCGAGTGCCACATCCAGTCACGCCTCAAACACCTCCAGGGATGGGGACCCCACCACCTCCCTGGCAACCCATTCCAGTGTTTAACAACCCTTTCCATGAAGAAATTACTCCTGATATATGAAATTTCTCCTAATTTCTGGCCATTATGTCTCTATGCCTTACAAGACACCTGCAGATTGTCACCTCATGCAACTGTAGATGATGATAACTGCTCTGAAATTCTAAATGTTTTTGCAAAAAGCTGATTTTAACAGAAATACCTTTCAAAACACTGAAAGAATTTTAGTTCTGGCCATTGTTTTTCCTTCACTTGGGTCTCATTCATTGCACCAGATAAGAGAATTCTCCTCTCTGTAAACTCCCCACATAAAGCCCCATCCTTTATGTGAATTATGTCCCCAGTTCAGTGCTATTTTGAAATAGTTTGTTGGGACTGAATTGTGGAGCAAAAATTGTTACAGATGGGCTATTACTTATGAAAAAAAATCAGTTTAGCAGTCTGATTAAGGGTTTAAAAAAAACAAAATCACTGGATCACACAACTTCAGTTGACTCCGCAGAGATTCCATGGATTGTTGGGAGTGTGTGACCCAAATTATGCAGAGCACAGGTGAGTGGTGCAGGTGAAGATTCCTGCTCTGACAGCCCCAGCTGAGACAAGTGTTTAATTTTACATGAAATTGATCCAAATTATTTAAACAATCAGAAAAAAATATATTTTTTGCATCTGTAGATTAACAGAATGCAGCCCTTTTACTGGAATATTATTTTATTTCATATTTGGTCACATTTCCAAGTAGGAATTTCAGTTCCCTACTGGTGTAAACCAAGAATCACTCCCCCAAACAGAGTCCAGAAACCTCAGTTAAGGGCACAACTTTTCTTCTGAGCTTTTCCATTTCTATTCTCCATTCACACCAATCTAAACCAGTGCCAGTCTCTCAGTGTTAATGGGACTGTGCCTGATTTATAATGTTGTGACACCAAAACCAAACTGGAAATCCATAAAACTTTTAATTAATGATTTGAACATGGAGTAATCCATGTAACCTACTTTTGTGCAAATTATTTTGAGAAATAGATCAGCGTGAATTAATCTTGTATTTCTTCAAGATAAAAATGACTGCCAGCTCTTCGCTGTGTGCCCATGGCACTGGAGGGCTCGTGAACATTTCTGCACATTCCTTAACCTTGCTTTTATTCAGATTTTTCTACTCTTTGCAATCCACAATGATTCATTTAAAATGCCACCAAGCTGAGTAATTCAAACATGGAATTCCAGCTTCCTCGGCATTGACCTTTCAGCCTCACGCTCCTACTTTTGCCATCCTCTCTGAGACAACAGAGACACCCAATTGGAAATGTTTCAAGAGAAAAATAAGATTTGAGATCAAATACAGCAAGACGAGGAATTGTGTTTGGACTTTGTTCTTAAGCCTTGATAACCCTTTTTGTCAGACAACCTCCCCCCAAGTCCTGGAAGCCCAAATCCCTATTTTTTTTCTCAAGAAATAGCACTGGATGTTTTATTTTCCTTTCTTGAAGGACAGAAGCTTCCGTGTCCCATTTCTCTGATGCTGTTAGGACAACTGCTGTGGGTTTGCTTTGTTAATTCCACTTCCCAATTCCCAGCTGCAATTTTGGGTTTTGCTGTAGCCCTTTTCACCAGTAGCCAAAGCACTCTTTATTTATCCCTGGCCCTGCTCACATGGACAGCGGGAAGATGCCGACAGTTGTTCTGGAGACTCTTCTCATGCCATGGTACTTCAAAACTGACATTACAAAATGTCAACTTTCTAATGTTTATGTAAAAATTGTTGTCTACTGTGACAGCACAGAACTCTCTTTCCCACGAGAAAATTTTCTGTTTATGGTAAACACAAGATAAGGTGTTCAGAGCTCCTTTGGAACAGGCGGTGAATGCCTGTGGCCAATCAGCCCCAGGGGGCAGAGGGCTGTGGCCAATCCCAGTCAGTGTTCATTTTGTATATAAAGCTGCATTTAAATAAATAATTCCCTTTAAATAATCTCATCTCGTGTGCCTCTGTTTCGACATCGGCTCAACAGCGACAGTCTACTGTAGCAAAAGAGAAGCAGAGGTCAGTTCTAAATCTCCCAGACACCTTGTCTGGCTCTAAAATTTCACATTTATTCAGAACTCTGCTTCCAGGTGAACCTCCCAGTGCCTGCACCACCCCTGCCTGAGTACAAGGGGATCCCAAAGTTCCTTCTCCCTGTGTCTCATCCCCTGATGTATAAAGCACACCTAAAACATATCTCTCAAAACTAGATTGCCTGTAATTTAAATTTTTTTTTAATTTTGAATTTTTTTTTTTCTTTTCCAATGCACTCAGCCTTGCCTAGGTGCTTACAACTTAATCACTGGCAGAAATTATCAAGAACAGAAAAGACGAGAAAAATTCATGGTCTTTTTGTGTTTTCAGACAGTTTTAGGCCATGTTCATGTTACTTCTGATGGCTGCAGGATTTTCTGCAAAGCAGGTGGTGTTTGGTTGTGGAAAAGGAAAAAAAATTGATTTCCACAAATGCAGAGGAACCCAAATAACCTGATCAGATAAATGAGCCTCAGCTGCTCCCAGGGCTGGGCCAGGAGAAACCTAACCATAAATTAATAAATAAAATTTGGAACCTTGGCTTGGGGGTGAGACATCACCGTGAGTTAATGGGAGAGGGCACGGAAGGCCTGGCAGACTGAAAGGGGGTTTATTGCTTTGGGGTGAGGGGATCAGGAAGGGCTGAAGGGGAAAAGCATCCTGGGAAGGTAAGAATCCACTATGAGATGGTGAGGGGAAGGAAAAAAGGCAGGCAAATGGAATTATGGAGGAGGATCGGGGAGGAACAAATATGGGAAAGTAGAGAGAGAGGGAACAACCACCTGTAAAGAGGGGATGATCAATGTGCTTGCCTGGCCATGTCCCACCCCTGCTGGATGCAGTCTGTCCTGTTTCCCATTAATCCTCATTTATAATCATTTTCCTGGCTGAGGGGCTCCCTATCCTGAGTGCAAATCCATCTGTGCAGCATCCAGGGTCACACCAAGGGCTGGAGAGCTCCTGGTGGTGGCATTCAGAGAAGCCCATGGATGTGGGGGTTCTGCATGTGAACACTGCTGAACATCAAACCAGGGCAGCCAGGGAGGAGGGAATGTGGCTTGGGAGCCAGGAATTAGGATGGAGAGAAGTCCTGGCCAAGCACTGGAGAGATGCAAGCCTGGGGAGCTTGGTCCTGGAGGGATGAGGTGTTTTATTTCTGGAGTGCTTCACAAGAGTCTGTGCCTTGTAATAGTAAGGCAGAAAGAAGTTTTAAGCTGTAATAGAATATTGAATTTGAGAATACAAATACTGGAAGAAGTAGAAATGTAAATAAATCGTAACATATTCTTTTACCCTTCTTCTGTGCCACCTGTAACTTTTTTTTTTTTCTTGAGGAGACACTCATAAAATGAATGTTTCAATAAACAGCAAAAGGTCACTTCATAATTATTATGAACATTTTCATTAAAATGCCCCCCTCTCAACAACTCTGGTGTGATTGCTCCAAAATGAATTACCTTTTCTAAATTAGTTCTGCCAAAAGCTAAATATACCCCCTATAAAAATCAGAATGAAAATTGGTATTAAATGGGATTTTTATATGGTTTGAATACTGTTGTGATGAGTAATTTTGGGACAATGTGTCCCATTTGGCTCTGCAATATAATTGTAAACACAGGTTGTGCTAACAAAGGTAAACAACTGGCAGTGCAGGGAAGCAATTCCCAAGCAACTCCTCAAATCCACCCCTTAATTTCCTGTATTGCTGGTCTGCATTAATTGGCACTTCACTGAGAGAGGGGGAAGAAAAGCCACACAAGTGGCAAACTCCAGGACGAGAGTACTTTTGTACAATGCAGCAAATTTCAGATGCTGCAGCAAGCAAGAGGCAATAAATCTACAAATCCTGTGGAAACTAGAGACCAGAAATCTGGATGAGAGCCCTGTTATTGTTTTTATTATTGCTTTCTTTAGCAGGAAGATCACAGGCATTTACAACTCAAGCTAGAGGGAACATTTACAGGCTTAAGTGCAGTAAATGTGGTTTGTTCCCTGTGTTTCAGGAGCAATTTTCCTTCACACGTGCACTCCTTTGAAGTGTATATTGTATAAAGGAAATATATGTATTGCTGTGAGGTGAATAATGCAGTTACCAGGTTGTGACACAGAAACCTTGTGTGGACATTCCCAAACTGTATTTCCACTATTGAATTCAGCAAATGACAACAAGTGGATTTGACTCAATTAGGTTAAAAAGTGATGCCTGAGTTGACCAAATCTGGGACCATCAAAAGACCCTAAATGAAGAAAGAATGCAACTTCTTTGGTATTTCAGTGGGGCTTGGAGAGGCTGAAATTTCCAGAACCTAGAAATGAGCAAATATATGGTCCCCACACCTTCACCAAACATTGGAATCATCTGGATTTTTTATTTAGTGTTGAGAAATGTACTAACAGTGCTGCCTTTGCCTGCAAAACCCACTATACCATGGGTATTTTTCTTGAGGAAATTCTCTCCCTGGTTCATTTGTTTTAAGCTGTAGATGATGAGGGTTCTGTCTATATCCTAGAATAAAGGAAGATAAACTGGCTGGCAGTTCAATTGTATTCGATATTCACGTAGGCAGGTAAATTTTGCATCCTGGGAGTCTTCGATTTTTGAAAGAGGTTTTCCAGCTCTGGAGCTGCAAAAGAGGGAAGCTTGTTAAAATTGTGCATGTTTGATAACAATATTTAATTACCTTGAAGATGAACTCTTTGTGTTCTACAGTTTCCTGCACATTACAGGTTCTTGTTTGCGTTGATTCCAGGGAATTCACAGGTTAAAATACCAAAGCTTGATGAGCATAAAATGATATAAATTTCCTAAATGTCTGTGTTGTCAAATCTCTTTCTTTTCAAAGACATCTTTTCAAAATTCTTTTCAGCTGAACTGCTTGATTAGAGGAGGATTAATTTCTCCCCAAGTCTAACCAGTTTTTAACAAATCACATAAAACCAGTTAGGGATGTGTGAATTTGTGGGAGGATTTCTTTTCTGGAGACACACAGTGGCAGCAGGATCTCGCTGGACTCCCACACCACAGCAGAGAAAGAATTGAAATATTAATAATGCCTGGAATTTATATTGCAGGGTCCACTTCCCAAGCACTTTGCAGATGTTGCAGATAATTGAGTTCCTCATTCTGCTGGGGAGTCAGAGGGTGAAGGTTGTGCTGGGGATGTGTGAGGGGATAGGAATGCAAGATTTGGGGAATCTTGCTTTTGATTTAGGAGCCCCAAGCCAGATCTGGTAGCACTGACATGTTCTTCCTTGTCCCAGAAGTCAATTGGGAAGAAAAGTTGGAACAAAGGAGGTTTCCTTTCACTCTTTATTCTGCCACTGCCTTGTTGGACAGTTTGGGTAGGACATGGTGTGTGTTTCACTCTGTCTCCACCTTTCATGCCTTTCACACTTCATCCATAATGGCACGCAAAGTTGTCCCTTGGTTCTCTGTGGAAAACACAAATCCAACAAAAACTCCTGCAAAAAACCCCAAAAAACCCAAACCCAAAATCAAAACAAAAAACCAAAACAAAAACCCCAACCAAACAACCAACAAGCCAACCAACCAAACCAAAACAAAAAACAAAATAAAAAAAAACAAAAAACAAAAAACCATCAAACCAAACCAAAGCAACAACACCTCCCCAAAAAACAATTTAAAAAACCAACCAGTAAAAAACCAACAGAAACAAAAACCCCAAACCAAACAAAACAAACCCTAAGTAAAACCAACCAACCCCCCTAGAATCACTCCAAGGAAACAAAAATATCCCAAGCCAATTTATTCTAAGTTTAATCATTTGGTGTGGAAACATGGGAATGTCCTTGGATATTAAGAGATGACCTGTCCTGAGGTGTCTGCAGAGAGCAGGAGATGCCCTTGCTGGTTTATTTGGAGAATTAATGACTGAGGTAACATAATTTATTGGAGTGGCTCTAGAAACCTGAGGATATCCTCAGATTCTTTCATAGTGTTTGAATGGTGTGAGAGCTGCTCCAGCAAGGTGCTTTCCTGACTCATCCTTTGCATCCTTGTTTTAAATATTAAAAATCAAAAAGAAAAGTAAGTGAAATTTTAGGATCTTGAAGATTGTGACCTCAGACTCTGCGATTTTGATGAAAGATTTTTTTTGTTGCTGATTTTTTTTTTCTTTTGTTCTGTTGCAAATTATTTGAATAATACAAATACAGAAGGAAGCTAACCTAAAATAAGTATGCAGTAATCAAAGCTAAAAGCAGAGGCACATCACATCTTCTTGCATTCCCCTTTGGACTCTGTTGCCCTGTTTTATGTGCTCAAACCCAGTCTATCAAGCTGAATAATTTGAGCTTTTTGATTGACAGACTTTTCAACATCAGGTTTTATTTCTGTTCATATTTTCATCTTTGGCAGTATTATCACGCCACCAGGAAAGAAAGAATTTCACTTTTAGCCATGCTTCAGTGCTGCTGAATCACAACAGCCAAAAAATACCTCCAAGCCCATCTGTCCAAGGAGAAAAAGAATCAATTTAAAGCTTATTTGTGCACAAACTGTAAATCACTGAGTTATAGGAAGCACAATAGCAGCTTCAAAAACATTACTTCATTATCAGCAGCTTCCATTTTCTTCAGTCACAACCACTAAAAATGTGGTAGCAATTTAAAGAAGAATGGGTTTGGGGGAGCTTTTGTAAATAACTTGTGGGATTTTTGTTCTTAATACTCCCTTGTTAGCACTTGAGGTTCTTATTACACTCCAATACTTATTCAGCTTTGTCTCTACAATAGTAAAAATCAAAAGTTTTGTTGTTTGGTTCTTTGGGTGAAGTTGAATAACTCGAAAAGTTACAGTTTCATGTTATTTCGTTATTTCAGAAACTGATGCTGTAAGAAACACAGTGGCTCTCGAGCCTTGAAATCTTTTGATTTCATCCCAAAAGCAGCAGAATGCCAGGCTCTGCTCTTGGTCTCTTGTGCTGTCTTCAGTTTCACAGTCCCAGAATTCAGACTTGGCTTCCCAACCCCCAGAAAAAGAGCCAAGACCCCTCTAATGAAGGGAGTGGGAGGTGTCAGTGAGGCAAAGCTCAGCCCAGGGCTCAGAGCGTGGCTTTGCAGCAAAGAAATGGTTCAGGGGTGGCCTGGGGGCTTCCCTGGGCATCACTGAACCCTCCATGAGATCAGCTCATGTTCACCCAGCACAATTCCCAATTTACCTCAACTTCCAGGCAGGAGCCACACAGCAAATCCAGTTCTTCAAATTCTTCCCCAGTTCAGCTTCAGCCCTCATTAATCACTGCATTAAAGCAGGATGTGGAAACATTCACTTACTCCACTGCAGGGGAAGCTCAGAGCCCTCTGCAAAACGCTTTTCCAGCTTCGTAATATATCCCAGTAAAATAACAGAGAAATGAATGGTGCAAACCCTGCAGCCAAACAGGGGTGTATTTTCATGAGAGATTCTTTACTAAATAGAGTTCTGAAACCTTAAAAAAATTGGTTTGTTATAATATACTTGACCTGTCTAAAATTTAAATCAGTTTTAAAGCACAATATTCCCAAGCTGTAGCTGACTTGGAGACTGATCTCCATGGCTCCAGTGAGTAGGAGGAGGGGAAAGCTGCAGTCTGGGAACCTTCTAACATATTTAAGAAGCATAACTGCTGTCTCATTAAGCCTTTAAACAGTTCAGGGCTGATTTTCCAAGCATTTTGTATCTTCCTTTACCAGGTATTTATGTACGCAGGAGAAGCAAGCTGAATTCTCAGACCTAGGATGCTGTGAAATGCATTTATGCTCATTTACTGTTGCTATATATCATTGGAAAAAGCACAGAAAGACCTTGACAGAAAGATTTGCATCGCCAGAAGAAGCCTGGTGGATACTAATGACACCATATTTTAGGTACAGGGGAAAAGAAACTTGCAAACTGAAGAAACAACTGTATACTGTTTTTACAATCGAGTTTACCTCAACTTTATTGAAATTCATAACTCAATAAAGGATGCAGCGAGCTTAAAATATTAAAATGGAATTTTAGGTGTTTGAAAAATTCTAGTTTGCTATTTTATTTACGTGGATTAATTAATCAACATGACCAACACCACCAGGTACACTTTCAATAGCTGTGTGAAGACATTTCACTTTTAAATCGTGCTGGGTGCTGTGTGGTTTTTCAGCCTGCACATTGACATTAATAAAACTTCTCCAGGCCATGCTGAATTATGTTTGATATGCTCTGCTGTAAGGAGCCAAAAATAGTCTTGATAAGCAAATAGCAAAAGTGAAATACAGCGTATTGAAAAGGTAACCACGAACCTTTAGCACTACGGGTTATAAATGGCCATGGAGCCCATATGGATTTTTCCATCAGCTCTTCCACTGCTTCTTGAAATAGTAATTTTTAAAAATTTCATCTAGATGGAATTTATCTGCCCATGTATGGCTTGTACTGTGTCTTTGTGGAGTAGCGATGTAGAGGAAGTAGAGGTAGAAACAGGTTCTCCCTTTCTGGTCTACAGAGATCTGACCACTCTGAAGAATGGACTCTTCAGAGGAGCTCCTGAAATAGATGCTTTACACAGATGCTCAAAGGCTTAATGTTTGCTTAAATGAAAAAAAATATGGTTTTTTTAGGATCTTGTTACACCACAATGTTCAAGTGTGAAATCAGATCTCTCAAGCTGCACTACTGGCTTTGGTCACAGGGATCTCTGTTGAAAGAGAACTTCATTTAAATCTGGTGAGGCTTCCCAAACCCTTCAGTTCACATTCTATAATCTGTGGTCCCATGTGAACACTCCATCAGATCCACAATTCGTCTTTATCAATAATATTAATCACAGGCAAAAACCCTCCTGAAACTCTCAGCCACCCATACAAGATTGTCCTCCATGAATTTCTCTGCATCCACTGGAAAGTCTGCACTTTTTGTTTGCAGTCATCTCTGCACACTTCAACAATTTCAGCACCAGGGATTGCCTGGAAACCACTGAGTCACTTGTCCCAGGGTGTTCCTCAGCACATTTCACCACACAAATTGGCCTGGGCTGGACAGGATGTGTCTGGAGGAACCTCCAGAACTGTTTGAAATCCCCACCTGGGCAGCTGCTGTGGAACACTCAGTGAAATGGTTGATTGCTCAGTCAGTTCATTAGTTACAGTTTTGCCCAATATCTCAAACCAGACACCAAATCCATTATCTCACCTGTGCAGACAAGGAGCTGCCCAGCCCCTGAAGCAGCCGGGAATTCGTGGCTTAAAGCAAGAGCAGACACGACCCCGATACCGCTGCACCACAAGTGTGACTAAAGAACAAATTTTATTTTCACAGCTCCAATCCTTTACAGCTGAAGTCCCAGAGGTCTTAAATCCAGAAGGTGCTTCTTTCTCACCACATCTTCCAGAGAGTTCAGAGTCACTGCTGAGCTGCAGAGAAATCCTCTGGGTGCATCTGCACTGAGTCTGAGTCCCAGACACCGTGACACTCGGGAATGACTCAGTGCTGCCTCCTGACAGCTCTGAGCCATATGCTAATGTCAGCTGGAAATTAAGATGGAAGCGGGAAAGTTTTGGACAAACACGGAAAGAAATTGCTGGAACAGCTTTCTGATCGGAGCACTGAAAGCTGGAAAAGCTGTCTGGTTTTGCATTTTCATGCTGTGATGAACTTATTCTCGTTTTTAAGGTAGGGTTGCCCATGGAATAGGGGTCAGAAATAAAATATTATTATGTTGCTCCAAGTAAAAATGCTGTGAGGTCCTCAGACATGACTATCCTTGGTAAGTCTTCCTCCTGGACCAAACAGCACCCTCAAACAATTCCCAGGCTCAAGAACCAATGTCTAAACCTCTGTTAGTGAGTTGCTCAGCGGAAATGGTTATGGAAACAGAAACAGCTGTGATGAGAATTCAGCAAATAACTCTGCACCGTGGGAGTGGCAACAAACTAAATCCAGTCTAGTCCCAGGGATGAGACCTTAGTGGTAGGAACACGTTAATTTCTCTTTTGAAGTCATTGTATCATGGAATGGTTTGGGTTGGAAGAGTCCTCAAGGTCCATGCAGTTCCAACCCATGGGCAGAGACACCTTCCACTATCCCAGGTGGCTCCAAGCCCCATCCAACCTGGCCTTGGACACTTCCAGGGATCCAGGGGCAACCACAGCTTCTCCGTGCAACATGTTCCTGTTCCTTCACAGGGTCTCAAAGTAAACCAGATTTCTGGTTTTAACACATGCTTAATCTTGTCTTATTTTGCTCATTGAGTTCTCTGAAAGGAAAAGAAAACAATGAATGTTATATGTTCCACATTTGAGAGCTCAGAATACCTCAGGAAGAACCAGCCTGGGGAAGTCTCGGTAAAGGAGAAGGAAGAAAAAGGGAAACAAAATCTTTAATAATTTTATTTGTTCTTCACTACAAGAAGGCAACATACAAAAACACTTGAAATACTTGTATGAAGAAATAACAAGGAACAAGACAGAGGTACAAGGTTTAAAATTCAGTATTTTAGACCAAGTTCAGTAGTCCAAGACTGATAAACTCACTGAGTTATCTCCTTTGGTTCTCTGCAGTGCAAGTAAGGTTTTACCAAAGGGTTCTGATGTTCTCAGGAAACAGCTTTAACATGAGGGATGTGTTCTGCACCTGATCCTGTCCTGCCACCCCCAAGAGACAGCAATGATAAATAATTTTCTGCAGTGTAGTGGAAGGAAAGCTCTTTCTCACTCTGCAGTTTCGCTCTCCCCAGTCACTTGTGTACCGCCTGTCATCCAAGGAAAGATCTGCTGCATTATTGCTTTTTGTTCCTTTTTAAACATGATTTTCTTTTATTGCTTTGCCCCAAGGTTCCAAAGGAAAAGCAGAAGTACAGAAGGAGACTGAAATGCATCCGAAGTCTGACAAAGACAAAGGACACATAAAAGCAATGATGAAAAAAAGTCCAATCTTAGTCCTTGATGGAGCCAAAGAAAAACTGAAAGGATCTTGTTCTCTCTGGGGTTACATTTATCACTTCAATTCATGTCAGGGGAAGCAATATTAAGATGGTTTGTGTCTGGATTGGCCAATTCAGGTCACCAAGAGGCTAAGCCCCAATGCCAACATTTTCTGAGACCAACAGAGTCAGTCTTTGGCTTCAGCCAAGAGACTTTAGAGAATATTTGAGACATATTTTGTGCAAGTAGTTCATATCCACCAGACTTGCGTGTCCTGGTTTGAACTTCTGAAGATGACCTCATTTCTGGTTCCAACAGCAAAGAACTTTTAGCATTCTCATTGTATTTTTAAAGGAAAAATAACCCAAATTTTTCTTGCAAGGTTAGTTTTAAAAATCCTTTATTAACATAAATACGTGTTGAAATTTACAATTTAGCCCTTATAACACATAGCTGGACAAAGACTCCTGAGAAAGGAGGATCACTGGGAATTCTTCAAGGCTCCAAAAATAATAAGTGCAAAACACCTAAAATGGGATTATTGTTACCTTTTCTCTTACCTCATAAAGTTCTCCAAGTGTATCAGAGAAGAATTTGTGCTTCCCAACAACACAAATATGGTAACAGTCACCTCAAAAGCAATTTATATGATTTAGGAACAACACTTTGCAAATGAGAAATGCAGGATCAAGTAGATGTCATAAAACAGGCTGGATTTAGGTTTGGATTTTCAGTACAATATTATCTGCAGGTGGTTTGTTGGTGCACTCACTCTTTAGCTGACATTAAATGTGATTTGTTTTTCCTCTTGGTCTAAAAGACACAAGTAACCCTCCAGCAGTGATCAGGGATATTATTTCCTCAGCATTCCTGAATATTATTCCTTTTTGCAGGTGTCAAGGTGTGCTCTCATTTTCCCCTGAACTTTCACTCCAGCATTAAATTTATATTCTCTACATTTCAGTAAATCAAAAAGGTTTTACTATTTTTGTTATAGTTGAAAAAAATCTTGCCTTCCCGGGCTCTTTATTTTTCATTTTATTTATTCAGAGCTGTGTTTCAAACGAGTTTATTTTTATCCCACCAAACTCTGTATGCATTCAAGCTTTAAAAAGGAGTAATTACAGCTCAGCTTCAAGTCTCCAAAAAGTTTTGATTCAGACATTGCACAGTTCTGAAAGATGACTTTTCTCTTTGCAAAATGCCACTCACATTAATGACTGATTTTGCTCATTTTTCTGTCTTTAATCCATTCGTCATTCTCACCAATTAATCTCCATTTTCTTTCATTAGAGAGCAGCCTTCAAAAGTGTTGGTAATTCAGCCAATGTTTACATTGGAAATTTGTGGGGTAAAGAGAAAAAGATGATCTTTTGGTGATGGCATTGGCACAATGGGAACATAAAGCTGCTATTAAAATGGATATTACTTAATGTGATACAGCTGGGATCTGCTGAGGCTGTTTGTTCAGGAAAAAAAAATAAGAAAAGTAATAAGAAAAAGAGTTATTCAAAGCCCAGTAATCTCCCTGAGGTGTGTTGTGATGGAAAAAAGAGAAGTTTTTGTTTTAATCTCTGCATGAATTTGATTTCTGTCCTGCAGACCTTCAAAATCCAAGTTGGACCACATACCTAAAATGTTATCTTGCTAGAAATTCAAGCAGTGTTCAGTGTCCTAGGGATGGGAAAACATCCTGAAATAAATCTTAGAAATGCGTCCAAGATATTTTCATTCTCCTTTCCAATGTTACTTAATCCAGGCCCAAATAATACCCAGATTGGAGACTCCCAGCATCCCAAGCACTACAGATACAGCACAAGGAATTCTGTCAGTTCATTCAGCAGCCTGGGATAGTGGGAGGTGTCCCTGCTCCTGGCAGGGGATTGGAACGGGATGAGCTTTAATGTCCCTGCCAACCTAAACCATTCTGTGATTCTGTGATTTATTAATTGGAAAATATCAGTTGAGGAAGTTAAGTCAATGTGAAAAATTAGTTTTGCTTTGTCATTGTAATTCAGCTCAAGGAATAAAAATAACGAAATGGTTTATGTAAAAAAAGCTCAGTTTTGGTCCCTATTACAATCAATCCATAGGGAAGCATTTGAACCAATTAATCTCATTCTAAATCAGTGCCTAAAGCTCTCCTGGAACCATCCTGGAAAAGACTGGGTTTGTCATTACTTACAAACAGACACCTGAGCCACCAGCTCTGCGGGCTGGGAGTCTTCAGCACTGGATGGAAAAGGTGTCCCACCAAATTTACCAATGAAAAGATTTAATAGACAACTCCACCTAAATCCTCCCTGTGCCCAGCCTGGCCTGACTGACAGTAATTTCTGCAGCCACAGCTGTCCAATACAAAATCAAACATTTTAACCCTTTTTCTCAGTTCATTGCCAGCTCACTATTAACCCTCTTCACTTTTGGATTTTGACAGAGACAAAAGAATTTAAAACATTAAAAAAATAGATGTTAAATAGAGTGTGTTACACCTTGTGTTTATATACACTGCTGCACCTGGCAGGGCTGAGCTTATAGTTGGACTCAAAAACCTTAAGAATCCATTCCAGCCCAAATGATTCTATGATTATTTACCTCAGGTTCACGAATCCTATAATTTTTACAACTTCAGCATGGGTAGAAAATTCTAGATTGCTCAGCACTGTAACCCTAACATCTCATCTCAAAATAATAATAATACTCTTTTTCCTGACGTGCTGGGAATAGCTTTAGCTCATGAGAGATAAACAGAGGTTTTCTGCCTGACTTTTTGTTTCTCCCTCTATTTTCTTCTGTTTCCTTTAAACCATGAACACTGAACCACACATTTCTTACTCAGACCTAAGCCTGTTGAGAGGAACAGGAAATATGTTCTTTATGCTCCCTTTCAACCCCAAACCTTCTATGATTCTGTGATAATTTCGGTACATTAGGTGTTGAAGTTTTGCTATTTTTTCGCTTTTTCTTGCCTTGTTTTAATGAAGGTGTTTTCCAGGCTCCATGTGCAGTGCTAGAGGCCAACAGCAAAATATTTTCCCAAGATCATCTTAATAGAAAGATTTTGTTTGTGTAAAACAAACAGATCAAATGCCTGGATGAGATAATCTCTTAGCACATGCCAGTGTCACATTTGCAATAACAAACACGTCTCTTGGAATTACTCTGGGTATTGCACAGGTGTCCAGAAGGAAAGCAGGAAAGATTTGAGTTGCAGCATCCCTGAATACCTTGGCAACGGAGAATGCCAGTTCATGTTCCTGGATCCAAGATATGAACAAATAATAGTGAAAGATCTCTGGGTTTGGCAGCATTTTCTGTCTTTTCCCTCATTAAAACCCTTCATATTGAGACTGGGCCTGGCATCACTTCACCAAATGATTTAATGAGAAAAACCATGTAATAGTAAATGTTTTTAGCAATCTTTAATCTTCATCACACTCCAGGCCCAGGTTCAATCCCTAAATCTAGTCCAGCACTCTTATCCCAGTATTCCCACGACAATGAAAAGCAGACTCACCATTCAGAGCTAAAAGCAGAGTGAAATACAACCACTGCCATAAAATTCCAGTAATCAGGGATATTTACCTGCTCTCCTGGACTTTGCAACTGAGCCTGAAAGGCTGAGCTGGAACAGCAGAGGTGTCCAGGTTGGCCAAGGGGAATGGGAAACTCTTCAGGAGTCAGAGAATATTTCCAGCCTTGAAAAATGAAGACTGAGAGGGAACAGGCTGGGTGAAAGCAGAAGGAGAGAGATTTAAATGAAAAGCCACTGAAGGTCAGGATAAAACAGGTAGAAATGGAATTTAGAATTTAGTCATTCAGAATGGAAATGACAGGATTTGTGGTTTTCAGGGCTTTGTAACAGCCTCTCAAGAAGAGGAGGGAAACAAAGGCCAGCTGTGTTCAAAGCAGAGCACAATAAATTTTTTAAAGGAATTATGAAGCACCAAGGCTCTGACAAACAGGGGTTGAACTGGATTGTTAAGAAGTTTCCTATTTTTATCTTTCCATGCCTCCAAATCAGAGAACACCAGAATTAATTCACTGGGAGCAAACAACTGAACTTTGGGGATAAATATATAAATATATATATGGAGTGTGCCTGACTTAGGTCTTGTTAAAAAAACCACTAAATTGGGAAATGTGGGAATTTAAACTGCTGCCCAAGCATGTCCTATGGAAAAAGAGAGGAATTTTACATAAGGGCAGGTAATGATAGCACAAAGGGGAACAGTTTAAGAAGTTTCTTAAACTGAAAGAGTAGATTTAGATTAAATATTGGGAATAAATTCCTTCCTGTGAGGGTAATTTCTTCCTAATTTCACTGCGATGTCTGGTGAAATATCAGCTGTGTGCTGCATAGTGTTTGACTGCAGTGATGATGGTATTTTGACTCAACACCCTCATCCCACAACTGAGGAACACTTCCAGACAATTAATTTGGATTGACTACACATCCTGAAAGGGGAAATATTTCTGTCTTCTTTTGGAAACGTGGGATTTCATCTGGATGCCCCCACACTGTGTTAAGGATGAGCTGAGTCACAAAAATAACGAGACAGATCAACCCCAGCCCTGTTACTGAGCGCAGGTTTAACCCCAGAGCAGCTCAAATGTCACGGGGGCAAAACCCAGAGTGAAACTTTGCCCAGCAGAGCACAGTTCACACCTCACAAACGAGCAGCAGGGAAACAGGGAGAGCTGGATTTCCACAGCCAGCTTGCAGGGAAAATACAATGATCAGGAACATCCTGCTGTTTGCAGAAGAATGGAAATATTTTAGAGTAGAAAAGCGCCTGCCCGGGATTGCTGTGTCTCCATTTTTCTCGATAGTCTAAACTGAACCTTCCCTTTCCCAAAAGTCCTCAGTCTTGGAGAGGCCGTGATCCAGGGAAAGTCTTGCCAGTCAAGATGCACTAAGGGCAGAGAAAAAATGAGGAAAATAAGTTTTAGTGGGGAAAGAGATCTTGAGGTGATAAATCGAAACTTTCCAAATTTGTTGGAGTTTTTTTAATGGTCCTTCAGCTCTGTTTTCTTGTTGTTTTGGGGTGGAAGACCCTTCTAAACACAAGGGAAAGAAGCTTGAATAATTTTTTTTCCAATACCACTTCTTGTTACATTTTCCTCTTTCCCAATATAAATTAGGGGTTGTCACAGCAAATGTGCTCCATCTAAAAACAGCTCAGAGCAAATCTGGGTCACTGATTTATGGCAAGATCTGCTCTCTGTCTGCAGGGTTTTTTTTATATTTTTATAAATAACTATGACTACGGTATTGAGAAATGTATATTTCAAATTAATGGATGGAAGTTTCGGGAATTAGGAGCAGCCAGATGAAGGAAAACAGGAACAATTTAAATAGAAGATCAATGTTATAGGTGGAAATGAGATCTAATTCAGATAAATGTAAAATATACTCAGCTGTGGAGCCAACACTGACAAAGAGCATATATTAAATTGAAGAAGATGAGGGAAAAAATGAGAGTGTTACAGAAGGAAAATAAAGTAGAACAAAACAAAATAAGACTCTACATGGATGACTGAGGAGAGATAGAAAGGAGAAACTAAATGAACTTTTGTATGGGAAAGAAATGAAATGGAAAATGATAGAATTTATGAACACTAAACCCCACTTCTTTCAAAGTCAAGGTCAAGCCTACTGTTGATCAGGCCAAGCATGAGCTATAAAAACCTCTGGCTATTTATAAACAATAAATAGAGTGTAATTTTGGGAGGAGTTTTAACGGGAGAGGAGGGATTTGCGTGGGAGGATCTATTGTAATTAAAGCCAGTATCAATCACCTTTGCAAACAAATACTCCGCTGCCACCGCTGACTCCCAACTGGTTTTGTTTAGCCTAAAAATATCACTGTAAACCAATATTCCTTATTTCTCTGATCCGTGGAGTCTCAGCTTGTCCAACATTTGTTTTGCCTCCCTTAAACCTCTGAAGTTGCTCTGAATCCAGGGGAGGGAGGTGTTGGTTTGTTCTCCTGCGGGGCTGCAGCAGCCTGGTGTCCCAGCAGCCGCCTGCACACACACCTGGGCTTGGGCTTCACTTCCATTCCCCTTTCCAACCTTAAATACCCCATTTAAAACTCGAAATTTAACACCCACTGTGTCAAAGCAAGGGCATCCAGAGGCAGGGGTTTGCTCAGAGTCTCATCACCCTCTTGCTCATGCGTTTTTGTGGCCACAGTGTGAATAAAGGTTGTGATTCAAGTGAGTTTAGCAAAGAGATAAAACAGAGGATTTGGGAACTGTCCCTTTTATTATCAAAAATGTTATCTTGTTGTGCAGAGCCTTTTTATAACTCTGATGGGGTTTTTTTCCCCCCAATTTGACCCAATACTTCATACAGAGCAGAGAAATTAATATTGCACTCCCCATTTGGAATGTGGATAAAACAAGGCAGAGCCAGATTGGATAATTTGTCCTTTTTTTGCTCAGGAAAAGCTGAGGAACTTAAAAATGCTTCCTCCCTGGGGTTTGTGCACCTCCCTGGCTGCATCCTTCCAATCCAGGCCCCAGTGCTCATCACCTCCTCACCTCCAGCCCCTCTCCCTTCTCATAACAAGATAAAATAGATACAAAGACCAGCAGAAAATCATGGGATGCAGGAATTGTGATGCCAGAAGAGCAAATCGAGTTCCTGGAGGTTTTCCCTTTTTATTTCACGCTTTATCACTACATTCCCTTCCTATCATACCAGGAATTGTGCAGAAAGAAGATTGAGTTTGTGGTAGCAAAATTTTGATTCCTACCTGAGACCCGAACAGCACAGAATTTGCCAGCTTTTTACACAGTTTTTGCCACAGACAGAAGTGGGAGTTACTTTAGTTTAAAGGGGTCAGGAACTGCCAAGAAATCTGGTGAATAAATCAAGCTATTCCCTTCTGTGCACAAGAACCAAGAGTCTGCCTAAAGCAAGATCCTGTTCTGACAGAGATCAAGAAGAGATGTTTAAAAAATGAAGTAGGGCAGCTCGGATGAAAATAAATTGGGAGAGGAAGTAAAAAGGGGCTTTCTCTCCTACATCTGTTTGCCTCATCTCCTGCAGAAAGAAAACTTTCCTTTTTCTGTTCTGTGCTCTTTGTCTGTACACGCAGAGATGCTGACATGGAGCCACTGGTGCCAGGGGATGCATTTCAGAGGACTAAGGACAGCAGACAGGAGGGTAGAATATATTCTGATATTCTCAAGAATATATTTAGGTGGGTATTTTACTGGTGATTTCTAACAAGGCCTTAAAAACTGGGGCTGTTTTGATTTTAGCCACTATTTTTATTTCAGTCGTGCCAGGTAGAGGTGGTGTCATCGTAAAAATCTGCTTTAGCTTGGATCCTGCATGAGAAGAAGTCAGGCTGGGTTTAACACCAGGCTGGGGTTTTAATAAAGCCCATTTCAACAGCCAGGCTGAGGCAGCTGGGATTACTCAGGGAGAAGAGAAAGCTCTGGGGACACCTTAGAGCCCCTTCCAGCACCTAAAGGGGGCTGTGGGAAAGGAGGGGGAGCGACTTTTTATAGGGATAGGTGTAAATGGGAAAGGTCTGGAACTAAAAAAGGAGAGATTTAAATTAGATATGAGGAAAAAATTATTCCCTGTGAGGTTGATGATCCTCTCCTTCTTTCCATTTTGACACGTAAATGTAAATTATCTTGCTGATGGGATTTGAATAACTTTAAGTTCAAATTTTAGAATTAGATTTTAAAAAGCTTAAGTGCGGCAATGGGAAGAGGGGGAATGGCTTTAAACTTAAAAAGAGGTGGTTTAGACTAGAAATTAGGGAGAAATTCTTCCCTGTGAGGGTGGGGAGGCCCTGGCACAGGTTTCCCAGAGAAGCTGTGGCTGTCCCTGGATCCCTGGAAGAGTCCAAGGCCAGGTTGGATGTGGCTTGGAGCAACCTGGGATAGTGGAAGGTGTAGAACAAGACGATTTTTAAGGTCCCTCTCAATCCAAACCATTCTGTGATCCTGGGATAATTCCAAAAGGCTTGCTGGAATAACTGAGAAATTAGTCTGAACCATTTGTGTTCTCTTGTGGCGATGAAAACCATGACAAAGCCCTCACGTGTTCAAAAATAGTGTGAACTGTAGGCCCGAGGCTCACAGAATTTACTTCTCTGAGGGAAGCTTTACTAGAAAAGGCAAGAAAATTTCCATCTGGAGCCTGTCCTCTTCTATCCTTCCCCTCCCATTATCTCTGCCCCATTAAGTGCAGGGATGTCCTGCGTGTTGGGGACAGTCCCATTACTCATTTTGATCTAAACAGTAGAAGCTCAGCACCCACAGAGCATCATCCTAGCAATGCCTGCTGAGAGTTACTGCTGGATTTACATCTTTTGTATTCCTGGCTTGGCTTCAGGCCGTAAGCACAGACTGATTTATATTTAAAGGGACCTCTGAAGATCATTTGGTGCAAAACCACACTCAAAACACACTCACACCCCAGTGCAGTTCATTCCATAGCCCAGGAGGAAGGCTGCCTACAAAAAGGAGGAGAAAACAGTAATAACAAATGAACCTACTAGATAAAGGAGCAATCCAGCCTAAAATGTGAGAAGAAACCTGCTTTGCACACTCCTAGATGAGACAGGAATGCCATCACCCCACACAAGGGTGAACAGAATCAGGTACAACATCTGAGGGCAGCTAAAGGCCACAGAATGGAAAACACAGACCTTGTCTAAGGGGAGAATGAGTCCCAAATGTGTCACATGAAGGGTCTGGCCCTCAATCTGCCACAAGTCTTTCAAGCTATCTGTCTGCCCAGATCCTGTCCAGCCATGTATTCTCCTGCCCAGATCAAAATTTTGACCTTTCACAGATCAAAATAGCTTTGTCTCTGCTCTCTGGGAGCAGAACACCTTCCACAGAGAGTTCCTTTGCTTTCTGTGGGGTTGCTCAAGGAGAAAGTTTCACTCAGTTTGCCAAAGGTGTCAAATGTTGGCTCAGAGCCCACAAAGAAAACACCTGAAAAGAGGGAGAACCTTCACCTGTTGTTCTCCATCCCAGTCTTGTGCAACACTTTCTACTCCTGTGCAACCTCGGTGCGTGATGTGCTGTTGGGAACAACGCTGTCATTTTCCATGAGAAGGTCTCAGAGTTCCTACTGGAGGTGAGACGCATTCAAGTGTGAAAAATAAACTCAAGGGCTGAGTCTCTGCGCTCTGAAAAGCAAAATGTCTTAAACACACATCAGTTCATATGGAACAAAGGGTTCTGATCAAAAAGCTGCCCTGGAAATAGAATTGTTCCTTCTGCTCAGTGCACAGAGGTTTGTAATTTCCCATAAGTTTAGGCCACTTTTCAAATGTTGCATTAAATAATGAAGGCAGTGGGAGGGAGAGAGTCAGTCCAGCAGAGCTTCATGTCCCTCCTTAGATTTTAATTCAGTGATGATCCATTCAATTTGCAGATTGGAAAAATTTTCTTCAAAGATTAAAGGAGCTTGAAGCAAATGGCAGCATCAAAAGTCAGGCTGAGGTTATTTCAAATGAGCCAGATCAGGATGCTCTGAAGACTCAGGTAATTGTGAGAAACAGAAAAAGGATCAATGATTGGGGTTTTTTTTTTACCTTCATACATATTCTCTGTGATTTTTAGCAGACTGATTAGTTCCAGCCCTTGAAAGGTGTATAAGCACTTGCTTCCTGTTGGAATGCATTAAAGCCAAGAGGAATTAGATGCAGGTACGTTGCCACGAGAGTGATTCATGAGCAGCAGCTTAATATTTCAGTGTTAAACCAAAGTGAGTTTTATATTTCATTTTAATTCTTGAAGGGGAATTACTCCACAGAGAAGGATGGACCAGGGGCCAACAGGTTGGAAAGTAACTCGACAGAAAAGTGCCTTGGGGTTCTCGGGGCCGATGAGTTAGCCGTGAGCCCGAAATGTGCCTGAAATGTGGCAAAAAGAGGCCTTCAGCATCTTGGGCTGCCCTGGGAGAACCATGGGCAGCAGCTCAAGGGAGATGATCCTTCATGGACTCCCAGAATGGTTTGGGTTGGAAGGGACCTGAAAGCTCATCCCATTCCAGCCCTCCTGCCATGGGACACCTCCCACTATCCCAGGGTGCTCCGAGCCCCATCCAGCCTGGCCTTGGACACTTCCAGGATTCCTGGGCAGCCACAGCTTCTCTGGGCACCCTGTGCCAGGGCCTCCCCACCCTCACAGGAAGAATTTCATCCTAACATCCAACCTAAATGTCCCCTCTTTCAATTTGTACCCATTACTCTTTATCCTATCACTGCAAAACGGATTTTGCCTTTTGATAAAGGATGAAAACCACTCACTTTTTGCCCTCCCATAAGAGATACTTTTGGCATAGGAAACACACAGAAAATAGTGAAATAAATAATACTTGATGTAATGCACTTATTAATAAAGTTTAAAATTATTTATTATTAAATAAAATTTAAAAATAGATCATACTTGATCTAATATACTTACTTCAGTAACCCAAGATAAAACTGGAAAGTTACAAAATGAGGTGCTGTTCTCTGCATTCCCCTTGGCTGGCTGACAACACCTCCCCACCATATTTCATGCATTATATTGGTTATGATGTTTTAACTTAAAAAAAAAAAAAAATGAACCTTCATAAGGGAGGAAAAAATTTGTCTCACCTAAGGAAAAAAAGAAAATTAAAAAACACCTCAAAACATAAAGCAAAGCAAAGAAAAAATTTCAACAATTCTCACTTTCCCCATAAAATCAAACCCACAACCAATATTGAAATTAGCATCCATGCAGCAGAAGAAACGTTTAGAAAATGGACTGTAAGGCTTAAATTGATTTTACCTTAATTCAGTCAACTGAAAAATGATATGCTCTGATCATTTTAAATACCTGCTCTTCCTGTGTAGTCAGAGAAAAGGAAGAAACACTCCTTGAGAAGCCAAGGTCATCTGTTCTGAGGGATGAAACACTTTCTGTTATATTTTTAACCATTTTGTTTGTCATTAAAATTTTCTAATCAATGACTCACAAAGTTTGGCTTCATGGAATTTGAGTAAATATAAAGAAAAAAACCCCTCTGACTTATTATTAATTTTCTGACTTAGTCTGAAAAATTGTGATGTGTTGTACACACCATCTAAAGTAGGGAAGGAAAAAGGTAAAACTTTCTCCAGACACACACCTGAATAAATAAATACTCAACCAAAGGACAACCTTTACTTTTTCCATCAAAACCAGGTGCTGACATCCATGGAAATGATCCAGTAAAACACTTTTCCTGGGGGGAAAAAAAAAAATTGACTCGAGGCCAAACATTTCGTGGAGCTACACAGACTTGAGAAGTGAAAGGCAAGAAGAAAATGGTAAAGGCAAGGTAAATTTTGGATCAAGGGTTCCTCCAATGTCAAAATATTTATGTTTCATTTTAACTGGTACCTTTTGGTCCTCTTTGAAAAGACACATGCTGCATATATTCTATACACATTGTGTATTATTTTATGCCTGGCATTAAATAAAAAATGTTTTAAATACTGCAATAATTGAAAATGTCGTAGAATTGTTGTTGTTTTTAAAACCTCTTTTTCTTGCTCAAAAAGCCAATTTGCTTCTAGAAGTTCCAATGAAAAGAGGTTTCTGTTTCCACCTAATAAAATCTCAACTATGACTTAAGTGTGTGAAGCACAGAGCACTTAAAAACACAGACAAAAATGGGTTTTCATTCCACCTCTGCTCGAGTGCTCTTTATTTTTAGCAGCTACAGAGATATTTCCACATCCCCAGCAAGCACTAAAAGCAGCTGTGATAGAAGACAGGCTGAAGACAATTTAACCTGAAATTATGTGTAGTTGCCTCACAGTCTTACCTTTTGTTTCTCTAAGAATCTGTTTCTTTTCATTCCTAAAGAAGTAGGGATGTGTAGAGGTGGGGAAAAAAAAGTAGAAACTTCTTTTTGAAGAAAAGTGCCTAATTGAACACTCAAAAGCCATTTTATTTTTGTTTTCCAATTAGAATTTAAATCAATTTATTAAAGAAAAAAATACCTAAAATATTTCTTGTGTTATTATTTCAACACCTACATTTCCCTTTCTTTTTAAATTTGGCAGTTCCAACCCTAGCTTGTTTAACATAAATTTTTAAATACTTTCTATTCCAGAACACAGCAATTTAAAAAAAAAAAAAAGCAAGTTTCAACTGCACTTTTTCAGCAGTTAATGAAGAACAAAGAGAAAAATATTTCCAAAAAAACACAGCTTGCATTTAGATGTGGCCTCCTTAATTCCATTTTTGCATCTTCCAGGGTAAATGCACAAAATTTGCTTTATTGGTATTGCTGCCACAAAGCAGGGAAACAATCTCAGACAAATTGTTCTTCTCACTTTCGGTTTTCTACACAAACCTTTGCAAGTTTTTGGCAGCCCAGGAAGGAATTTGCTGACTCTGAACTTGGTTTTGTGCAGGAGGCGACAGCCAGGAGTGGGGTCGGGCTCTGCTCCCAGGGAACAGGGACAGGAGGAGAGGGAACGGCCTCAGGCTGGGCCAGGGGAGGTTTAGATTGGATATCAGGGAAAAATTCTTAATGGAAAGGGTGGTCAGGCCTTGGCAGGGGCTGCCAGGGAGGTTTGGAGTCCCCATCCCTGAGGAACACCTGGAGGTGGCACTCAGAGCTCTGGGCTGGGTGACACTGCAGGGATCGGTCACAGGTTGGGCTCAATGGTCTTGGAGGTCTTTTCCAACCTCAGTGATTCTGTGATTCCATATCTGAGCAAGGAATGAAGGTGGGGAGAGGTGGAGATGGTTTGGAGAGGCACTGAAATGGAATTACTGGAGGGTTTTCAGAGGTGTTTTGTTCATGTGTTGCAGCACCCCAAAGCTTTTTTTTTTTACAGGATGGTAACGAGGGCACATTTCATTCCTTGATTCACGTGTTTATAGGTGGGGGAAAAAAAGTATTGGAATGCACAAATCTTTCTGGGATAACACTGAAGGATTGCTTCAGATGAAGGGCACCAGAATTAGACACAGTTCACATCCAGAACTGCTCGGAGCCAGTTGTCTGAAGCCAGGTTTATCTTGCCAACAGCTTCTGGATGCTTTCCTGAAGGGATCTTGCTGGGTTTTTTTGGGCAGGGAGCCCGGGAGCCTGTGCAGATGTGCCTGTGACACAGATCCACAAAGAAACAAGGAAAAGGAGAGCGTCAAACATTCCAGACATTCTCCTGTAGGTCCCCTAAAATCAACCCTGAAAAGAGAATGGAACGGGAAGGCTGCAGGATGTATGATGATACAACAACCACTGAAAAGCTTTCTTATTTACTGTGGGTGTCTGAAATGATCCTAAATCACAGCTCTAATCACTGCACTTATAAACGATCTACTGCACTGGGACAGTGTTTGTATTAAGGCACTGCAAGAGGATCCTTATTTCTCTTGGATTGTATTTACAGGCCATAGAACTTAGGATTTATTAGCAGCTTACAACTTTCCAGTTTGCTGACTTTCCTGGAAACACAGGACACTGAACAGCCCCCAGAAATGCCTTGGGACTTTACTGGAGATTCTGGGTTTTTGAAAGTCCTGATAGTTTTTTTATGGAAAAGGGAATGTTCCTCTGAATGACTGTGGCTCCCTGGGGACTGGTGAGGAATTCAGTTCCAGTGAGTAAATCAAATCTAACCTAAAGTTGTGAATAATGTACTTCTGTAGTTCGTATTTATTGTGATGAATTCTGTGAAAAAAAACCCATGAGGTCAGGAGGGATTTCTGCAATGACACACTGGGAAAAGTCGTGCAAAATTCAGGATTCCCTGTTAATTTAACTCCATTGTGATGGTAGCCAACCTCTGTTCCTGTCTGTCCCAATGGAGATGTAAAGGAATTAAGATTTCTAAGGAATTAAGACTTCTAGGGAACAAGATATCCTTCTTCTCCCCTTCACAATGAAAACCCCATGTTCTGATTTTTTTTTTTTTTTTTGGAGCAGTATTAATTTTTTTCACGGTTGCTAATGTGGGTTTAAATTTTGGAAATGTGTCAAAAACAGAGTTGATAATTCAGGGATGTTTTAGCTATTTCTAAACAGCATTTGCACAGAGTCAAAGCCTTTTCTCTTCTGATTCCAACTGTCCCAAGGGATATTCCAGACCCTATGAAGTCATGCTCAGCATACAAACTAGTGGGAAATTTGGCCAGGGATGGCTGTTTGGGAGCTGGTTGGACATTGCTTGGTTGCTGATGAACGATTGTTTTTCATTTGCATCATTTGTTTTTCTTCAGGTTTATTGCTGTCTCTCTTTAAAACAATTCTTTCCCTTTTCATTACATTATATTAAGGTTACGATTATTGTCGTATGGTTGTTGTTATGGTTATTGTTATTATTGTTGTTGTTTTTACAATTATTGTGTTATTTCAGTCATTAAATTGTTCTTATCTCAACCCACGAGTTTTCCTACTTTTAGCCTCCCTTTTATTTTCCCTAAATCTTGCTGGGAGCAGAGAGTGAGTGAGCAGCTGTGTGGTGTTGAGTTCTTGGATGGGTTTAAAACACAAGACTCCTGTACAGGTGGGTGTAGATAATTCCAGAGAACTAAAAGCCCACTCAACAAATCAGAATTCCAAGCACAAATGCTCAAGATATTCCTTGAGATAAAAATAAAGTTTAGGAGTGAACAAGGGAACCAACACCGCAATTGTGCAGGTGATTACTGGGTAAGAGTCCCCCACTCAGCATCAGCAGCATTGCAGGACTGACTCACAAGAATTAATTGAAAGGGGTGGTGGGAAGGAGTGAGAAAGAAGAGAAAAACTTTGCTGGAGTTTGTAGGACTGGATTCTTCATGTTTTGAGGGAAGACAAGTGAGAAGGCAAACACATCACCATAAGAAACCCTGGAGTCATGGAGGAAACATGGACAAGACACATAACTTTTCTTTTTGTCGACACCAAGGTTTGAAATGCACTGTCAAATCTGTTTGAAGAACTCTTAGAATGAAATTCTGGACTTGGGAAGATATCACTAAAATGTCGTTTGACTTTAATAGAAGAGGGTCTCCTTCCAGCATTTTTTTTTTTTTTTGAAGGGTTGTTCAAGGACTTTGAGTGCCAGGAGTCATCAATCTACCAACACTATAATCCAATTTTATTAAAAAAATTCCAGTCCTTGTAATTTTGTTCTCTCACTGCAAACAAAGGCAATAAAGAAATAGAATATTAGAACACCAATGGATGCTCGACTCTTGGCCTCTAATTTCCTTTTTTTATTAACTATGTGAAAAGTTATTTTACTTTCTGAAGAATATGAATACTCAAGAGATTGCCCTGAAACGTTATTACCTTCCCAGAGCAAAGAGTGGGTTTTGTTACTTCCCTTAAAGGCAAATGAACAAAGCAAACAAAGAAGTAACTAAACAAATTTGGGTTCTTTTGAAACAAAAAAAAGATGGTGAAGGGTACGAGAAGTCAGGTGTGAGATACCAGTTTCACCATAGTGGGTGCACCTTCTGTTCATAAATTAAAATTAATTTCAGGGAAACAAAGTGAGCCTAACGAGCTTCAAAATGAAAGCTCCTGAGTGAAAAGTTTGTTTCATGCCTTTGGGTGGGCAATGCCTGTTTCTTATTTTCAGCTCAGGAGAGGGGATAGTGCTGCTTGATATATTGAAGGAAACTTGAAAGGCTTTTTGGTGTTTATGGGATGGGAACCCCAGAAAAGCTAAAATGTAGGATGGGACACAGGGAAAATGGCTTTGGACAGAGAGAAGCCCCAACAAGCTCAGTGAAATGAGCTGAGAGGTCAGTGGAGTTGAGGGAGAAAAGACAGGGAAAAAAATATTGGAGCTTCCAGAAGATAATCCATTCTCCTTAAGATTTTGAGATGAAGGAAATGAGGATATGGATATGAAAGAAAAAGAAATAGAAGCCTTAGGAAAAAGGGTTGAAAACCTGGGTGAGGTATACAGACCTGCTGAGGGATGTTCCCATAAAGAAAATTCCCATCTGACATGGAAAAATTGGATGTTGAGGTGGGGAGAAGCACATGGAGGTAGATTTGGTTAAAACTCCCCTATCTTGTGTTTCCTCCTGCAGAGCTCGTGGTCAGTCTGGATTTGAGCACTGACCGACTTATCCCAACATCCAGTCCATGCTTCCATCACTTCCTTTGCATCCATCAGCCTTCACCGAGTCTGATGCCTCTTCCAGTACTGTTAGGGGGAAATTCCCTGGGCATTTCAGTCAGACTGGGGCTTGTGATCCCACTAAGGAGGACCCTGAGCAGAATTAGGTCATCTCAGATGATCCCAGCCAGCTGAGAAGCTGGAACTGTCCCCTCATGGCACCTCCTTCAGTCCAAACCACATTTCCTTATGTTGTGGCAGCACTCTAACATTCCAACCTGATGAAATGCGAGTAGGTGTGCGCAGCCCTGTGTCCGAAGGCAGCTCGGCGGAGATTTAATTTTCCATTTGCATTCTCGCTATTTAGCAGGTTGTATTTGCCTGGTTATAATTGCAGAGCCTCAGTAAATAAGCAGAAAGCAGAAGGCTTTGCTAAGTCCCTCTTCTTAAGAGACTATGAAGGGGAACTAATTTATTTCTGACACGGAGGCGTCCAGACAATTTCACCGTGTCTTGTTCCAATTATGAAAGCAAAGTGAGAACTAAAGACACATTTACTCAGAAACTGGAGATATCCACTCTAATTTTGGTTAATTCTGTCAAGTGCCTTTTGACAGCTGCAGAAATTACTGCCGTTTGGTTGCTTTTCCTCTGGATGACTTTCAGCACTCTATAAAATTGTTGCTGTGCTGTTTATTTGGATACAATTCTCAATTTGTTTGGATGTGGAGAAGTTCCCAGCTCTTCATGCTGAGCCATGGCACAGGATCAAGACCCAGGTGTGATGATCCAAACCATTTACTTGTTTTTACACACCTTGGGACGATTTATCTGCTGTCCCCGCCAATGTCCTACAGCAAGAGAGAGCTGGATATCACCACCCTGTTCCCACGGAGAGGGAAGGGAATATTTAGTGGAAAAAAATTTCAGCTGGAACCTACAGACAAATTGTTTGTTCATTTATCCACCCAGTCTTCCCAGATACATGAACTCTTTTCTTGGGAAGTGCATCTGGGTTGTCCTCTTGCAGCAACCAAAGAATTTATTTTCTCTCTGAGATCAAGAGATGGGGAATAGGATATTGGTCCAATATATTTTGCCTGTGTTTAACTGAAAAATGAAAGATTAGTTAGCAAATGTCATTAAGTTTGGTCTTTCATTACAGGCAAAGTTGTCGATATATTTAGCACATTTAATTTTGTAAATTAATTTCTGTGTCTCATGAAGGTATTTGTTCATTGATTATTGCTGCAATACCTACAATTTGTTCCACCTTTTTTAACCAAGAATACAATATTTACTAAAAAACCTCTCACTTCCATTATTCAAGCTGGTTTGGATGGTGTGGCAGGATGATTTCCCCTCCTTCCTCCCACTGAGATGCATAGCTGGCCTAGCAACTCACCAGGGGGGCACACCCTGGCACCAGGAGTCTGACCAGACCCCATGCCAGGAATCTGGAGGACAGATGAGGAGAAGAGATAAAAAACGTGTACGTGACAGAAGGCATGTCTTTTGTTCTATAAAAGTATCACCTATCTGCCACAAAGTCAGAAGTTTCTCTTGCACATTCTACGAACGTGTGGAGATAATTTCTCCCCAAGGAATTTGCAAACCTTGTGGTAACTTCTCTGGAGATTGAGAGACGTAGGACCTGATGTATGTGGACATCCTTTGACAATTGGATGGTGAGATACATTGAATCCTAATTATACTATTTTTTCCGCTAGCTGTATTTGTAAACGTGCACTGTATATCTAACTATTAATAGTTTTTCCTTTTCCCTGTGTAGTAATATTCTGTTTTAAGTCTCTTGTCTGTTCAATTGGTGTCTATTGAATAAATGATTTATTCTATAATACACCGAATCAGCCATTATTAAAAGAACTTGCGAATGGAAGTGGGTTCTGGGGTGCAGGCCGCCTCAGTAAGTTACTATCTATTGC
This sequence comes from Orthonyx spaldingii, assembly GCA_013397795.1. Taxonomy (NCBI): domain Eukaryota; kingdom Metazoa; phylum Chordata; class Aves; order Passeriformes; family Orthonychidae; genus Orthonyx; species Orthonyx spaldingii. The sequence goes on from VZTJ01006073.1 coordinate 426,047, forward strand.
TATAGGCCTAAGCAGAGGTAGAAACTTATTTAAACCCCATAACATCCATTCGTAACAGATGGCAAAGAGACATTAACAATAAATAAATAGGGGGTTACACTGCGAGAAGTCCTGCAGGATGATCCTACGAGAAGTTTTTGCCACATAAAACAGGATAATGAATCCACAGGTAACCAAGAAGTGACTGCAGAATAATTTGGCTGAAATTGCAGGGTTTGTGGTCGTAAACTTCTGCTAATTTCCCTCTAATCAAGGGCAAGGTGTTCTTTATTAGAAAAAGGAATAAAACAAAATTAGAGTCTGGTTGTCATCTTGAGTAAGAAGACATAAATATTAAAAAGGAATAATGGTAATTCCTAGTTTATTTTGCTTTATTTGGATAGGCACTTGCCTTTGGGTGGATCAAAGTTGAAATATATTACGAAGCAAAAAGAAAAAATCCAGTTTATGTAGAATGAGAGAAATACTTTTGAGAAGAGTTTGTAGCTGGCAGAGTTAACTTAGCTAAACTTGCTGATGTTGCAATCTTCATCCATCTGAGTTCTGGGAGGGAAAAAAAAGGACAGATCAATGTTCTTTACAAGTGCTTTGTTTTGTTTAGAAGTGACAACATTCATTACTGCTCCCCTTATAAATCACTTCACACATTAACAGAGCACAACCAAATTGCTTCTCGTTCTCTCTGAGGATCATTAGTAACTCTCCAAATCTCAGATAATTACGCCTTAGTTTTTTCAAACAACACCTGTGTCACTGTTAAAGCTTTATAAAAACTGGTTTTTGAAGAAACAAAATTTTAAAAAGACAACTTTTCAGGTCTCATTTACATATAATCCCCATAAACTTGTTCCCCAAGAATTCAATTGAAATCCTGCAAGAAAATGCCTTAAATTGCAAAGTTTTGTTGGAACTCTCCTTCCAATTGTCAGAGGAATAACACCATCTACAGTGTTATACATTCCTGAATACTAAAGATTTCTTCCAGCCTTCCTGCTGTTTGTTTTAAGTTTTGCAGTAGAAAGAAATTTTTCTGCCTTCAAGCTCTCTTGACTTTTATACTGCTCCCCCTAAGTCTGGTTCCTGTTTTTAAAAAGGTGGGAAAATCCCTTTGGATGCTGAGCTCACACAACAGGATATAAATGTACAGCTAATTTAGAAACAAACCATGTGAGGTCACCCAAATTTCGAGTTGGTTTTGATTGACTGAATTTTGATTTGCATTCTTCATTCTACTCCTAGATTACTCTGGAGAGTACCTGCACACCAGCAGTGTAAAGGATTTGTATCATTATGTTCAACTCTCCAAACCCAAAAGGAATCTGGTTGGAAAAGATATCTCATGGAAAACATGAATGTCATGGCATCAACTGGAGTAAAACTGGTTAAGGAACAATCTGCACAAGCAATGGGAGTGGCAAAAAGCTTTTGGCCACAGGGTCTGAGTAACTGCTGGAGTCAGGATGAGGAAAGAACATGAACAACTTTCATCATATCTGATTTCAGCATCACTTAATCTTCTGCTATTCCAAGGGTCTGTGAAATAAACTTTAAATAAAGTTTATTTATTTAAACCCCAACTAGTTTATTTCAAAGGGATGACATAAAAAGCGTTAATTCTAAATCCAGGAAATTTTTCTTTATGGATCTCTCACCAAATACCCCCTTAAATAAGCATAAAACCCCCCATTATTACAAAAATAATGGAACTCTTTTATTTTGATTTCCCTTTCTCAGCTGTTAGAAGCAAACCACAGAGAGCATTCTTTCCATTCTAGTGGTTTTTCACCTCTTACATTGTGATGGGAAATTCGTACTGACGTGCTTGACCTATAAAAAAACCCTCAGAAAGTCTTGATCAATATCTGGGAGATGTTTTGAAACACTTGGATGAAAGGCACTATAAAATTAGAAGTGTTTTCCTTTCTTGTACTCTGACACTAATATTTACCTTTGAGCATGGGCTTTTGGCAGAGTTTTCAATCTCTGTTCCCATTTAAGGAAAGCAATTCTGCACAACTTTCTAGGGGGCAAGAAATAGAGGGAATGTTCTCCATTTCCTGTCCTTGTGGGGTAGACATTGTTCCCTATTAACATCTTAACCCAAACAAGAGACTCAAAGAGAAATAATGCACCAGAATAAAATTTGGTATGGTACCATATCATTAAGCTCCATTGAAAAGGGGAATAAATAATAAATAATGGATCGGGGAGAGAAAAAGCAGATGTTTAAATGGTCTGAAGAACATGTCACTAAATATTTCTTTTCCCTTTCAATCCATCCACAATAAAAAAAAAAAAAAAAAGGTATTTTACAGACACACACAATGAACCAAGTGCAACTAAAACCAGGAATGTTTTATGATCTCAGCTCATTCTTGAGAATAAGGAAGAAATGGTTGTAGTGGAGAGAACAAATAGTTCAGCAAGGCTTTCAGAGTTCTGCCAGTGCTTTCCTAGGAATTAATGGACTCCTCTGTGCTCTGGCTTTTCTGTCTGAACAGAAGAGAAATCAGTCTTCAGCCTCCTGGAAATGGTTTTGGGAGGCTGATTTAGCCCATATACAGTTTTTTTTCTGAAATACAAAATATCTTCTTTTCGATGTTTCCCCTCTGAATGCTGTGTTTTAACTGGAATAACCTTGCACCAGTTTGCAATTCAATATGGATTTAGTCACGCTGGGTTTCAGTCTGTTTGAAGTAGGCACTTGGGTTTATCAGGATTCGCAGCTCATCTCAGGGAGACAGGCTGACCTCCTTGGTGGTTTAGGATGACTGTCACAGTCAAATATAATCTTGTCTAAGCCCTCCTGGCTTTGTCCTCAACTTTGTCACACGGACTCTGTGAAGATCAACCTCTCCCCCATTAATCTGCCGTTTCACAGGGACGCTTTGCCAAATCCTGTTGCTCTTCCACACCTCAGAAATCTCTAAATTCCATCCAGCTGTACAGCTCCACTAAGCCCAGATGTAGATGTTTGCTGTCCCTCATCACTGCTGTTTCCAGCTTTAATAATCTTTCATTTCCTCAGCTCTCACAGCCCTTTCATAGGACTTGACTTCTAATAAAAAATTGCAGCAGCATTTCTCACTGCCTGGCTTGACAAGCCAGAGCTGATCAAACCCCACTGTGGAGGGTTTGATTTCATTCAAGCTTCCTTCTTTCACCTTTGGGTTTGAATTCAAATCACACCACCTGACCCCCCTCACCTCACGGCTTTTCTCTGACTCTACTCCCACCATTTCTCCTTTTTCTCCCTCTTTTTGCCCACAGGATCTCAATGGAGTTAAATGGATCTGGGAGGGGAAAGAGAAGTGGTGAGGGAAGGGATTGAGCAATCAGCTACAACTCCAGGGCATGAGTGTGCAGCACAATAAATAATGGCAATGCCCTTAAATCCACCAGTGGAATAACAAACCACAGAATCCCAGAGTGGTTTGAGTTGGAAGGAACCTTAAAGTTCATCTCATTCCACCCCTGCCATGGGCAGGGACACCTTCCACTATCCCAGGTTGCTCCAGGCCCTGTCCAGCCTGGCCTTGGACACTTCCAGGGATCCAGGGCCTCCCCACCCTCCCAGCAAAGAATTTCTTCCTAATGTCTAACCTAAATTTCCCCTCTTTCACTTTGAACCATGATTGTTCCCAGGTAACTCCATTTTCCTCATTAAACCCACAACTAACGGACAAAAAGCCCCAATTAAATCCGTATATTTCTTGGTGTTTATCAGCCAGGCTCTCTTTGGGGCCTTTAGCCGGCCCCAAACAAACACTGCCCAGTTCTGAATCACTTTATCTTCTCTGCCCAGAAAGGGAAAGGAAATGGAGTTTTACATGCAGCAAAGGAAGGCAGAGAGGGGAAGTTTGAATCCTGGCTGCAAGGAACTGATAAAGCATTCATAAAAAATTTCAGTGCAGTAATGTAGCTCCACAGACATGACAAATAGCAAAGGAATTGGACCGATGTGGTCCATGGCAAACAGGTCAGACAAGCTGAGTGTTCTGCCTCTTGGATGTCTCCCACAGCAGAAAAAGTTTTTCAAAACTCCAAAGCGTGCAAGCAAATATGATTTTTCTTCCCTGAGCAGAACCTAGGAGCCAGGGATGTCATAATGGGGATGATCAGAGCTGCTCTGGGGAAAACTTCTGAGGGATGGTGAACACATTTCTAGTTTTTTTAGGACATGGCAGTGCAGAGGGAGCACCTCTCTAAGCAGATGAAGAGAGATATCTCTCTTGTGGCAGTCATTTTACTGGGGAGAGCTGTTGAGGAGGAGTTGGCTTTCCGTGAGAAACTCAAAATTGTGACTGCTAAACTGCTCCCACTCTTGTTGCCAACAATTTCCCTCTGCCACACTTATTTTGTGGATTATATGAGAGGCTCTTCATGATGCTGGCAAAAACCACAGACCAGGGACATCGTAATGTTATCTGCTTCTGTTTGTGGTCTCAAAAGTCTGCAGTAAATGTGTTGTTCCACTGTTCCCTGTCACCCAAATCCAGTGTTTAGTGTGTATATCACACCAGGGCCAGGTCTCTTGGTCACATACAGCAAATACCCACAACACCTGCAAAGTTCTAAATGCCAAGCGTTTGAATTGAAGTTCATAAATTTACACACAGCTTGAATGGAAGTTAATAAATTGAGAGGAAAGGCAACTAAAATGTGATGAGGTTTAGGCAGCAACACCACGGCACTGGCCTTGTAACAACAAATCCCTCACCACTGGATGTGAGAGAAGGATCCACAGACTGTAACCACGGGAGGAAACAACAAAACAGGGCAAAGAGATTGATCTGGGCTTTAAAATGAGCAAGATATCGTTGCTAAGATAGAGATGACTGAATTCAGTTCTTCCTCTCAAATGAATGTGGTCACTTCATCCATTCAGCTCCAGGACTGGGCTGCTCCTTAGGCCATGAGTGGATATTCTTTGGGATTGAGATGTTTTGGATGGGACAGAGCCATCTCAGGAAGAAGGATGGGACACCAATACCTTTGGCTGTCATTGGCTTTGCTCAAGCCAACCCTGGAGCCAGACTCTAAAACTTAACATTATCCAGTTTGCATTTTTAACATGAGCAAAACAAATAAATACCAAAATTTCCCCTCTGTCCATGGGTAAATAGGAGCAGCCCAACCTTTCCCGGTGTGTCACACAGATGTTTCTGTTTTGCCTCCATCAGTCATGTTACTTATAATTGATTCCCTAATTAGTCTATGCCAGCTCACAAATGTTTTTGTGCTGGATTTCTCAGTCAGATTTGTTTTCACATGAAAGAGGAGCCTAATTGTGCTCACCCCACAAGTGACTGCACAAAATGCTTCACTTTGGGCTCAGTGTTTAGACCATGTGATTAAAACGGTCCGTCATGGGAACAGCAGAAAAAAAAGTCACGAAATATTTCTTGAAATGGTCTTGCAGCGCTGTTTATGTTTCAGGTTAAATTTCTTTTGTACCCATATATTTCCAATGTGTTATTTGTGAAGAACACCAGTGAATATGTCCTTGAGTTAAATGGACACTTGTTTCTTGTCACCCAACATGTTTTCTTTTGACGCATTAGGATGTGGAACAGGATGATTTATGGCACACCAATAAATAGATTACCTGAGCTCGGAAGAATAAGAAGAAAAAATGAATAAATGCATGCAATATTTTGCAGTGTAATAAGAACTACTATTTAAGTAGCTGGGTATGATCAGGCACAAGCTCTCCTGGTTTCAGATGAACACTGTGTTCTTTCCTGTGGCATGTAAAAAATAAAGTGGTAAGAGAAAACCTCTCACTTTCAAGATTTCTGGATGACTTGTGGTCTGTGTTATATTAAGAACTAAACCGAGCTACTGCATTTTAAAAATAATTTAAGTGCAAAACTAAAATTATCAAATAAATATAGTTATGTTAATATGGACACTTTTTTTTTTTAAGATTCTTACAAAAAAGAACTTGGAAAATGGCACTTTTTGGATCAGATTTGTGCTGGGAAAAGTCTTTAAAACTTACAGCTATGATTCAGAAGGAAAGCTGTTTTCCGTGGAATTAAAGTTAAGAATATTTCACTTTGTAGATGTAACAGACACAGCACATCACCTGTAGAACCTGCCATGCAGTTTTCCACTCAACTTCTCTTGCATACCCCTTTTTGGGTGACAGAAATTACCCAAAAAGGTGCCTTATCCTCTCATTAAACAGCACAGGATAGCTTTGGTGACATGAAAAACTGGCCAAATAATTTAAATCATCTGTGTTATCAATCCAACAAATTAAGGAGTGGCAAACTACACAAAGTTGTGAATTTAATTCTCTTCCCTTGCTTTGTGCCGGATATTATTGACGATGTGGTAGGAAAATAATATGTGTGTGGGGAAAGCCTCTCATTCCAACATTTTTCTCCTATTGAGATGCATCTGTCAGCTCAAACTCACCTGGAAGAAGCAGAATTCCACATTTTCCTTTGCACGTTTAAAACTAAGCCCCAAGCAAACAGTGAAACTTGCTGGAAGGAGCAGCAGAGGATCCATGGTGTGCACTGTCAGTAGAGGATTTGAAGGCCAAGAGCAATCCATCTCAAAGTCAGCAGGAGGACAGCTCTGTTACATAAGGTGCAAAACGCCTGAAATAGCACTGCCACGAGGCCTCTGTGAGACTGGGGTGTAGAAAATGCTGTATAAAGACACAGCATTATTTATTCACTATGTTGATTCCGCTTGATTTTGCCTCAATTCCTTTCCAAAATTAGGACAAGAAGTTGAGTGCATGAAAAAAAGGCAATCCAAGCCATCCACTCTGGAGTCTTTCAGAGGAAGCTGTTTTGTTCCCTTGCCAGGAGCAGTGGTTTGTGTCGGTTCTTCATTATAAGGACAATTTTAAGGGGCCAGGACATAACTCAGTGTTAGACTGTAGTGCTGAGATGGGTGTAGGACTATTGAATGTACTTGCAGGGGTATAATTTCCACTGAAAATGACAGATATTCTGCTAATAGCAAGCTGAAGATGAGCTACAATATCAAACCTAATGAAGGTGTAATAAAAATTTGCCTTGAGTAGGTCTGGTCTGCAATATAAACACAAGATATCTGCACAGGGAGCACCCAGCAGGAGCATCACATTCAGCAATACCACAACAATTTATTAAGCTCAGTAACATTAACCCACATTTCTGCAAGGCAGTGACCCCCTTACTCCCCCTCACTGAGAATTATCCATTTAAAGAGCATTATACTCACCTTTATTTTTCTTTATGCTGTCCTTTGTTATACTCTCCTTACTCTTCCTCTTATTGTATTTTGGGCATCATCACGAATTCATGCTCATGATCAGTGCATTTATGAAAACCTCTTATCTTTAAGAACTAGGCCGAGGCAGTTTGAGATAAAAGCCATGGCAATCACAGCAGGATATTTCATAAAACCTGGAAAGAAGAGAGAGCTGCATTTCCCCCCTCAGCTCCAAACACTCTCATCCAGTCTGAGACCCCTGATTCCTCAGTCTGCTCTGCCTCAGCTGTGGGACACCCATGAGAAAACCATCCCAAACACACAAAAATGGGCTTTAGTTACAGGGCTGCAAAATCTGTGTTGTCTTTGAGAAAAGCAAGTTTAAGATTTCATTTCTGCACAGCTGCTGGAGTGGTCAGAGAAAAGTAGAAACTTTTGTGGATAAGTTGTTCTGTATTTCCAGTGGTCCCAGCAGAGTTTAGGAGAAACAGCACAAAAACAAGGTCAGTGCCTGTGACCCACAAGATTCAAAGCAAGGAAAAGGGACAAGATTTTTAAAAAGAGAAAAAATAAAACTGGCCTGGCCAAACAGAAAATTTTGTGTGGAACTCAAGAATAAAAGGAGAGTTTATGAGATTTGGGGTAAGGGGCAGGGAACTCAAATGTAAGGATGTCATGAGGTTATGCAGGGAGAAAATTAGAAGGTTTGAAGCTTGGATAAAACTTATAGTAGCTACTGCAACAATAAAAAAATATTTCTGTAAATAATATCAGCAACAAAAAGAGGGCTCCATCCTTTACTGGATGTGGGGTTGAACATGAGCCAGGAGTGCCCAGGTGGCCAAGAAGGCCACTGGCACCTGGGCTGTGGCAGCAATGGTGTGGCAGCAGGAGCAGGGTAGGGATTGTCCCCCTGTGCTGGGCACTGCTGAGGCCACACCTCAAACCCTGGGGTCAGCTCTGGGCCCCCACAACAAGACATTGAGAAAGAAAACTGCACCCAGGGACACCGAGAGCAAGAGTCCAAGTAAACTGACAGGAATTGTGCTCCACAGCCCAAACATTACTGGGTTTCTGCCTCCCACCATGAAAAAGGAAAAGATTTGATTGGTATTTCAGGTTTCTCCAGCCAACAAATCTCAGCTTCAGGAGCACTCCAATATGATGCAGACACCGGAGCAAAACACGACTTCCATAAATTGGAAGCTGAATTTCCGTGGCACCTCACCCAAAGCTGGGGTCATGTTTTTTTCCCATTTAGCTCATTTTTAGCCACTCGCTGTTGCCCTCTTGATGAGATCATTTTGCTGAGCTGAAGACCTCCCGTGTCTGTTCCCCACATTTTGCTGCTGCATCAGCCTGGCAGCACAGGAATTCATGAGGGTGAACAAGGGCTTTGACCTTACTGTGGTAATGGAAAATATGTCAAATGTATTGATCCATCTGCTTTCCTGTTGGAGTTCAAGGGGACGAGCCAAGCCTGGCAAGTGTTTTCAGCTGCACTAATGGACATTTCAGTGTGCTCCAGCACCAGATAAAGCTTCACCTGTGGTGATGCTTCAATGCCCATCCTGTGCAATCAGTAGAGGGCTCACTCATGTTGTAGCATGTTCTGAGTGGTTTAAAACCATGAGCTAACAAAGCCACAAAACCCTCGAAAGGGAAGAGTGTGGTGGGAATGACCCTTGGAAAAAATCAGGGGCAAGGATCATGAAATTATGGAATGGGTTGGGTTGGAAGGGACATTAAAATTTATCCAGTTCCACTCCTGCCATGGACAGGGACACCTTCCACTGTCTCAGGCTGCTCCAAGCCCCATCTAGCCTGGCCTTGGACACTTCCATGGATCCAGGGGCAGCCACAGCTTCCCTGGGTACCTGTGCCAGGGCCTCCCCACCCTCACAGGGAAGAATTTCTCCCTAACTTCTAGTCTAAACCACCTCTTTTTAAGTTTAAAGCCATTCACCCTGGTCCCATCGCCGCACTTAAGCTTTTTAAGTCCTAATTCTAAAATTTGAACTTAAAGTTATTCAAATCCCATCAGCAAGATAATTTACATTTACGTGTCAAAATGGAAAGAAGGAGAGGATCTTGGAAGAATTAAATGACAGATAGAAACATCTTGCTAAGCTGCAGCAGAATCAGAAAAGAATGAAAATGCAGAAGGAGCATATTAGTGAAACAGATTGCTTAACCTGGGAGAGGCTCCTTAACATCATAATAAAATATCACATTTACTCTCCTTCAACTGACTTTAATTCTTGGGATTTCAGGGGTACCCTTAAAACAAGTTTTACAATAATACTTCTGGGACTCTGAAGTACTGTAAAATAAATTAAGAACAAGAGGAAAGTCAGAGAAATATATATTGCTCCTTTGCTGTCAAGAATTAAGGGCTGTATCAGACCATCTGTCAAGAAGAAAAAAAACTGAACAGACATAAGGCCTACAGTAATGCTATGTGGGAGACAAAACAGCAGATGAAAAGGTCAGAACTCCTCCTCAGCAGTGTTTGTTCCAGAGCAGGCCAGTTGCAGCAGCCAGCAGGGCTGTCAGGGAGTGAGGCAGCTCCTGCTGCCCTCAGCCCCCTCTGCCCCACGAGCAAGAATCCCTCCCGGCCTGGGTGACTGAGCAGCCTTTGCCATAAATCAGTGATTGGAACTCAGCTCCCTCTGGCATGCTCAGACAGTTTAGTCACCAGTGCCTCACCTTCCGTGCCGTTATGAAAGGCAGGAATATTGTTTTACACCATCATGAGGCAGAAAATAGATCTCGTTAGAGATCAGCTGTCTCCCGTGGGAGGGACCCCACAGTGGGGCAGGGAAAGGACTCTGGATCCTCTGTGGCAGCAAAAACCTGTGATGAACTGAGCAGAAACCCCATTCCTTGTCTTCCTGTGCCACTGGGGAAGAGGAGGTAGAGCTGGGACGGAGGGAGGAGTGGGGGGGAAGGTGTTTTCAAGATTTATTTTACTTCTCACTATCCTGCTTTGAGTTTGTTGACAACAAATTCGATTAGTACCCCTGACTGTGAGTCTGTTTTGCCTGTGATTGCGTTTTGTGACTGATGTTTCCCTGTCCTTATCCCAACTCATGAACCTTTTCTCTCCCCTGTCTGCTTGAGGAGGGGAATCACAGAGCGGCTTCGGTGCCCATCCAGCCAGTGCCAACCCATCCCAGTATTAACAACGAAGAAATAATTTAAGAACAATAATAAACTACGTGCTTCAAGGCTCAGACTTCTGCAGAGGCATCAAAAAGACCTTTTTGTGGAGCTCTCCAAAAGATCTCAGGCAAGGGGTGCAACTTACCCCAGGAGCTGCTTGCCTTCTCCAAGGAATGAGCCAGGATGTATTTGCTGCCGTGGGAGGCACTGACAGGGTCTCAGGCACCCTTTCTCCTTCCTGCAGCAATCCAAAATGTTCTTCTGCAGCAATCCAAAGTGTTCTTCTGCAGCAATCCAAAGTGTTCTTCTGCAGCAAAGGTGTCAGGGCAAGCGTAGGAAGTTGCCTCCTGCTCCTGCACATCTTTTTGCAGGGTTCGTATCTGCAAATGGGAAATCGATGCCAGCTCTTAGCAGGGGAATGTACATTCAGATCCTTTCCAGCAGGGAATTCCTGCCACTCCTCACCAGGAGTTCCTTGGAGAAACTAGAGGAAAAATAGCTTATTAACATATCATTCAAAATCAGAAGACCCTGAAGTGTTAATGTACAAATTATAATGTCAGTTATAATCTGATCTGTTAACTCCAAGCAAAATGAATATTCTGAAGAAGAAAAGCTCAAAACCCCAATTCCAAAACTCAGAACTGACTGTAGATGTTATATCAGCAAGAATCTAGTGAGAGATGTGAGAGGATTTCGTGGTGTGAGCTCATTTTCTCATCTTTAGCGGCTTGAAAATGTTTTAAATCTTCATGACACTGAAAGAAAGATCTGAATTGTGTCACTGAGGTTGAATTTCACAACATGAGTAGCAGGCAGCACGTTACACTCAGAGATCTCTCTCCTTCACAGGAGACAAATAAATAAATAATAGGTAAATAAATAAATAAAAGGCTTGCAAGTTATTTCATATCTCATTTGAAGGGACACCACTCAATACCTCTCTTGAAGTGATCCTGAGGAAACATGAATGGCTTCTCCACCAAGGTTAGGGCCTCTTCAGTCAGACAAAACATCATCACAAACCCCCTTGTGCCAGAGAACCTTGCTCCAGGGCTGCAAATCCCACTCCTCCTTTACCCTGGGACTTTAATCCCAGACCTTTTAGCCCAGCAGGAACTGGGGAAACATCCAGAAGCCCAGTTCCTCTGAGGGTTGAAAATCAGCATCGTGAGGACCAGACTGTAGTGGAGACAAGAGACTTCATTGTGGCAATTGAAGTGGGGTGGTTGGACCTGAAACCTCAAAAACTCGAGCTGCCTCTTCACAGACTGAATTTGGATGGCTTTGGGTATGTGGCAAATGCTTTGACCCAAATAACTGAAATTTTGCAAACTAAAGATGAATGCAACTCTCACCAAACCATTCTGCGGTTGATTTTATTTGCTTTTCTTTTGCTAGATGCTCTTCATGTCTGTCCAAACAAAATGCAGTCAACTTCTTTCTTCCCAAATTCATCAAATCCCTCAGGAACAGAAGGTGACATTTTATTTTGGATGAAAACACACATTTGTGTAAGCTCAGACACTGCTGTTACAAAATGGAACTTAAATCTTTATTTAAAAATACCCTAAATAAACAAACTCTTCCAACAGTAACAAAAGCAATGACATTTCCCTCGTTATTTCACTCCTAAGGTTCTGCTTAAAAGCTGTGTACTTCTAAGACAACTTTTCAGTGCTGGCACTGAGTTCCCAAGGGATTCACGTAATTTTATTTAAGATAATGAGAACGGATTGCATTGAAAGTCCACCAAAATCAATGCAATGTTCTCAGCTCTTAGTCACAAATAGTGTGGCCAACAGGAGCAGAGAAGTGATTGTCCCTGGTGAGGCCACACCTCCAATCCTGAGGTCATTTTTGGGCCCCTTGGTACAAGAAGGACCTTGAGGGGCTGGAGCATGACCAGAGAAGGGAATGGAGCTGGGAATGGGGCTGGAGCCCCAGCCTGAGGGGCTGAGGGAACCACCCAAGCAGGAATTCTGTATCCACCACCTCAGGAAAGCATAAAACAGGAATCTTTGTCACTTCTGCATTGTTGTCACCTCGGTCTGCATGGCTCAGGTGCTGCCCCTTCCAGCCAAACCTCAAGGTGGGTTTTTCCACAGGGAATTTTGTCAGCCCTGATTTCATGCACGCCTGGCTATTCCTTCTGCAGGAGCTGAACTAGAAAGGCAAATTAAATAACCAGACTCAGCAGGGGTAGTGCTTTCATCATGGCAGAGCTCTCCCCTCTCCAGTTTGTCTCAGATCAGCTCTGCCCCACCCAGGCTGCAGAGTTTCCATAAGTAAAATATTTTCTACTCACTCTGCTTCATTTTCTTCCTCACTTTGTAGGAATATAGATATTTATAGGAAACACCATATGGATTTTTTTGTGGGTCTGGGCTTCCTCCTACTAACTTTTACGGATGTGTGAGTGGGAATCACACTCTTCACTCTTGGGTTTAGCAGTTGTAAGAAATAAGAGATTCTATTTTTCCCTCTTCTTTTGTGTTGTTAAAACTTTGCAGGTTGACAAATGGTGTCAAAAAACTTACCCTATTCCTCTGGACACATGTGATCTGTATCATGACAAAAATAACTTTGCAGGTGGACAAATGGTGTCAAAAAACTTACCCTATTCCTCTGGACACATGTGATCTGTATCATGACAAAAATAACTAAATAAATCTGGGCAAGAAAGGAATAATTTGTGCTTTCACCAAGCAATTCTCAGGAAACAATAGTCCATGATGTAGCAATGTAACTCCAGGTGAGTTATTCTCCATTAAGATACAATCAGCATAATAACCAAAAAACCACAATTTGATCAAACACTTATAATAGTATTCAAAAGTTACACAGCAAAAAATGAACCTACAAAAGCAGTTAAAAAAATAGAAATAAATTTAAGTGTCCAGTGAGTTCTTTAATGTGTTTATTCAAAAGTAAAATGTTGTCTAATCAACAATCATTCTCTCTCTTGGTCTTGCACAAATTACCTTGATTGGCAGTTATTTAATCAGAATAAGAGTGGAGATTATAACTAAAAGAACATCAAGGGTAAAGCAACAATAGAATATAAATTTGCTCTAAAATTACTTTTTGAAGTCCATATTTTTGGACGAAAATTCCTTCTTCTAACAACGTGGATCTAGCTACCAACTGGAACAACTGCTTCTAGGATATGAGGGACTTCAGGCATACAAAAAATTTGCCTTCTGGGGGTTTTTTCATTAATTTCGGGGTGGTTTTTTCCCTCATAAACAAGTCACTAATTCAACAGGAGTTAATTTAGCAAACACCAATAACTTGTGCTATGCAGAAAATTAGATTAGATGACTTCCATGGGTTTTTTGCATTTAATAATCCTTAAAAAGATTGTGCTACACACACACAGAGGCACAGTGTTTGAAATTGCCAAGTACGTGAGATAAGTGTAATTCAATTCAAAGAAATATTCCAGCCCTTCTGAGGCTGGGGAGTGAGAGCTCAGAATTACACAAGTTATCTGTCTTGCTCTCTGACATGTCAGATTCCTACACCCAGCACAAGATCCAGCAAAAATTCTGCTGTGACAGTTTTACAAGCTGCTCCTCTTCCTCAGCTGCATCCCTGGTGATTCAAAGCACTGGGAAGGCACTGGGAAATCGAGTTATTGCCCAGCTCTGCTCAGATTGAGACTAACAGGAACATTAAGAAGAGACCCACCCTGCAGACCCTGCAATCAAACCCAAAAATAATTATAAAAATCTCAGTTGGATTAATTGTGCCTTCCCTAGACAGCAGCTGAGCACACTCTCACCTGTTTTAACCACTGCAGGAAAGAGGATCTCTCCGTTTTCACAGCACCTACATGTGCTACCAAAATATCCTGTGAAATCCATCAGGATAAGGTGCTTCTTGCCCAGTGTCCAGAGGAGATTCTGACCTTGCTCATCCTGCTCAATCATCCATGAGAACCTTCTCTCCAGTGGAAGCTGTCCCCACCCACAGCAGGGGGTTGGAACAAGATGATCTTTAAGGTCCCTTCCAACCCAAACCATTCTGGAATTCTGTGATTTCCATGAAAAGTGATAGGGAAATCCTTTGTGTCCAGCCTGGATTTCCCTCATTCTCGCTCTGAATGGTTATCCCTTCTGCTTCACCGAAACCTTTCCTTCTGGGACAGAGTCCAGGGCTGCATTCCCATCCCACCTTTGTTTCTCTTGGTGTATAATTATGCCAGATCCTGGCAAAGCCCACCTGCGCCAGGGCTTTTTCCCTTTGTTCTGCTGCATCAGCTGAAGCTCTCCTGAAACCCAGAGCTCTCCTGCTCCCACTCAGCACCCTGAGCACTCATGCACAGACAAACCCTGCTGGTGGCAAATTGTCCCTGATTAAGTAGGGAAAACCATGGATATCTGCAGCATTTCTTAGTTAAGCTGCTCCAAGCCCTGAAACCATTCCTTCTTAGCACTTTTGATTTAAAACTAGTTTTTGATTTAAAGCCCGTTTTTGATTTAAAGCCCGTTGTTTAGATATTGCCTTTAAAAGACACAAAATGCCAGGCTTCAGCACAGCCAGGTTATGTCCAAACTGAAACCATCCAGATCTATTTTCCTGGGTTTCCAGCCCCTGTTTGCTCAGCATGAGGCAATACCAGGGTATTTAATTCTCTGATAAAAAACCTGCCACATGTATTGGCAATAACAATTAGGGTGGAGGCCCAGCAGGGCTCACAGCAAGTTCCTATGTGCATGTTCTCTGTCAATATTTGTCCATGTGTGGAGTCATACTACAGCCTATTATTGCAGTTCTGGGAAAGTTTTAAGGTCATTAGGGTGATTTTAAGAAAAATGAAATCGCCCAGAGGTCGGAGGGAAAATAAGAGGAAATTGAACATTTCGTAGAAACTGGAAATTTCATGCCTCCTGGTTGCTACTCAAGAGAGAGATTTTTTCTTTTGAATCCCTAATGGGTCCCTTGTGTCCAGGGGTGAATGTTACCAGGATGGGGAATGCTAACACCACCAATTCCACCAGTTAATCCTCAAAATTGGCTCTTCCTGTTTGTGCTCCAAGCGTTCAGTCCTTGACCTTTTGGTACAAAGCAAACAAGAGCCGTTATTTTCAAATTTATCAGTGTTGCCATAGTTACTAAACTGTGTTATGTGCCAGCTAATATTTTAAAGATATGAATAACAAATAGATACTCCACGTTTTGCAGAGTTTGCCATTATCATGACAATAAATTCACATGCCATAGCCAATGGTCATGCTGCAAGCTGGAGATAGGAATGATTTAGGTTCATGGTTGTTTTATCCTTTCGGGTGGGGAACAGCACTGGGTGAGGTGAGACAGAACCTTGTGGGTGTTTTCTGCAATCAAGGCTGAGAGATGAACATCTCCAGGAAGTGGTTCACGGAACCTGAGCTGCAAACTCGGGAAAGAGGCACAAGAGGGGTTATCCTCCTAAATTAGCCTGAAATCAGAGTAAAATGGGGTGGACAAATAATCCCCACACCCAGGAGTCACACGTGGTTGAGTGGATTGGAAACCTCAGGGAAACTGCTTGAGAAACCTAAGTGGAAACTGAGTTACACACGAGACCCTTTGAGAAAGCTGGGTGGACAAAAGAAAATGGATTTTCCACATGGTGAAAATACAGAGTTTTAAAATCTTTTCAAACAGGTGGGAAGGTGAGGACTTGTCTGTTCTGAACTGTGTCCTACCTCCTATTTCATGGCAGCTGCCCCTTTCATGACCTCTCTCTGTCTATATATGTACGTATATATCTCGCTGCAGAATATATTTACCCCCTACATGCACACAAAAAAAAAAAAACAAATAAATTTCTGTCTCTGCTGGCGCAGACCATCACATTGTACCTGCCATTTTCTGATGGAATTCTTTAGAAACTGAACGTTTTTCCAGGCTGGTTTTTTTCATACTCCAGACTGCACGTTGCATGTTTTAATTTTGCTTTAAAAGAGACATTTTAACTCTTTGTGTTAATTGTGATTTCCTCCCAACATTCTCTCACAGCCATCTCCATTTCTCTGTGCTGGGCATTGCTCACGCTCCAGCGGCTCTCTGGGTGTTAAAGCATTGTTGATTTCTTTGAAATGGTGTCAAGGAGAACTCCATGGACTGTAACTCCATCATTTTCCAATAGTTCAACAAAGGAGTATTTATTGTGTTGATTTTCTATAGCAGCACTTATGACTTGTGCAAACTCTGTGGAGCAAAGTGTGTGTTGGCTCTCTGGCAGCTGAGGCATGGTAAGATAAAATTCAGTCCTGTTGCTGGCTGGAGCTGTTCCTTTTCCACAAAATGTATTTTGGGGCTGGGGGAGCTGAGAGAAAACAACTTTTGATTACAAAATTCACAATCATTGTGTGTGCATGTATGTAATTTTAACTGTATAGTTTTATACATACACTATTGCATTGCTTTCTGATTTTGGTGATTTTCAAAAATAGTTTTTAAACTATAGGATAATGGCTAATATTTCTCTGTTAGGAATTGAAATGACATCAGAGTACAGTTTTAAATGTTTCTAGAGGTAATGGGACTGCTGACAGAAATTGCACGCTCCTTTTCCATGCCATGCACCCAATCCATTCTGCAGAACATGGGAAACAACTTTCAATGAAGGATAAGCAGTCCTGAAAGCTGAATTTCTCCTGGCACAGAGGCACTTGCAGCTGCCACCATCCCTTGCCAGGTGATTTGGGGGGCACTGGAGATTTGTTTCATCATGACCATGATGGTCAGGAGCAGGAGGGAGATGCATTCCAAAAGTGCTTTCCAGCTTCCACAGGTACCACAGCCAGATCAGAGCAGCAGAGAAATCATTTCTTTCATTTATAAACACAGTAAAACACTCAGAGCACCCCCAGTTAGAGCAAAATCACTCCAGCCCCACACAGCCAAGCCCAGAGCAGTCTATGTGCAGGAGGCTGGATGAAGAAAACCTGAAAGAGAATCTCAGTGAAAAGAAGGATTTGAAGACACTCTTTGAAAGCTGTCACATCATGATTTCAGAAGTTCCACTTCATTGATTAGCAGTCAGGGATTTGTTTGTTCATTCCTCCCACACCTCGCAGAGCTGCTGCACAGGTGATCATTAAATGTGGGGTGGAACAGAATTAAAGCCAAAGCAATGCCCCCACACAGAGCTCCTCACGTCTGGCTATCCACCCAGGGCATCAGTAATCCAAGCAGATCAAGGACAAGCCATCACACTGAAATAAGGGCAGGGGGACAGGCTTCAACAGGACATTTACTTTCTGTGCTTAATTATTAAAGTGGATTTAAGCTACAATTTAAAGAAATGGGTTCTGATTCCACTTACACATTTCGGTGTAGCTTTTCTAGTTCTCAGGTATTTCTGCTCTTTGGCTTTGGATGAATTGCAAAAAGCTGGGACTAATCATGACTGACTTTGGAAATCTCCAGTTCAAATCTTCAGATGACATTTGCAGCTGAACTTGTCACGCTGAGCTCCTCTTACAGAGTGATCATTAAGGTGCAAATCACCCAATGTGCATTTGCCACCTACATTTCTCTGCTTTCCAAGCTCCTTTTGCTCCCTGCTCACAGAGAGGTGATCCAGGTAACAACCCCGCAGGAACTGTCACATCATTATCCTGTGAAACTTTGCTGACTTCTCTATTTGGTCAGATGAATCTTTTTCCTACATCTTTAACTTATACCTCACCAAATGAGATTTAAGAAACATAACCACAATTAACTGATCATTCTGTCCACTCTTTTTTTTCTACCCTGCCACACCTTTCTCTCAGCTGCTCATTCTTTTATATGAATTTAAAAGGTCACAGACATTTCCCTTTCAATTGTTCTTTTTGGTATTTTCCTCCCAGGAAATCAACAAAATGATGCTCTGAGTGTGTAAAGTATTTTACCATAAATGTTGTGCAAAGTGCCACCTTCTAGAGGGACCATCAAGGTTCATCACATTTCTGTGTAACCAGATCTTGAGGATTATATTTACATTTATATTTATATTTATATTTATAGTTACATTTACATTTACATTTACATTTATATTTATATTTATATTTATATTCATATTTATATTTACATTTATATTTATATTTATATACATTGCCAAGAATGTGAACAATTTTCTGCATCTTGTAGGCAAAATCCTGATCCTGCTGCTGGTTACACCTGTATTTAACTGCACAAATCTCTGCAATCCAGCAGTCAACAACCTGGGTCATCTGCTGTGCTTCTAATTCCCTTTTCTAACACACAGAACACAACCATACCCTTGCCATTTTTAAATTGGCAAGTGTTTTCCATTCTTATCAAAAATCAGATCTATTTTAGAGTGTCATGTGCTGGATGAACACAAGCAGAATTTCTGAGCACCCCACACCCAACTCAGGACAGGGCTGAAGGATGCTCAGGAAACCAGAGGAGTTGAACAGACTTCAGATTTCCCCCAAAACAGGATACTGAGATGGGAAAACCAGAAATAGCACACATTTTTAATGAAATAAAAACACAGGAGGTACAAATCATGCACCCCTATTTATTCATGTAAGGTGCATCACCTCTACACTGAGCTGCCCTTGGCCCAGGGAGGGGGTCAGAGGGTTTCAGAGGGAGTTTCCCATTTTCAGAGGGAATTTCCCAGTTTCAGAGGGACCCTCAAGAACACCCTTTTTCCCTGTAGACTTAATTTCCCCCAAATTCAGATGTCTGTGGTTCAGAGCAAATAACCTTATGCAGTTTTCCCAGTCACTGCAGAAACGTAGATCTCTTAAAATGTGAGTCATCTTCCCTGTTCTGCTTTAGGATGAGAGGATTTGAATCCTGACCTCTTGAATATATTAAGCAGAAACTGAGAGAAGATAAATACATTTTACACTAACGAGCTCAGGTAGTAGTTCAGGCAGGCAGGAGGTGCCTCCTACACACAGAACCTTCCCTCCAAGACACGATTCAGTTTTCTCTTCCCACTTTTTACTCCTTCCTTGTGCTGCAGCAGGAAAAAAAATGAGAGGTGTGGGAATGGTGGTACATAAAGGCAGCACGCTGCTGTTAAATAACTACACAGACAATGTAAGAGCATGGAGTAACACATTTTCCTCTTGGCTGAGTAAAGATGAATGCAGCATTAAAACTTAATTAAATGCAACTGCTTGTAGCAAAGAGAGGGCCAGTGCCAGATCTGCTGGAACACAGATCCTCTTTCTCCCTCTTGAAGTGCACAAGCAGCTCCAGTAAATCCAAACAAGCAGTGATTTTTCAATATATTTTTTTTTCGTGCTCTTTGTGTTGAATATTGATTCCAGGCATAATCATTGTATTGCTTGTTTCTAACTGTTGGCAATTGAAGTAGCTTTATAAGGATGGAAGTTTGGAAAAATAGTTCATTCAGTTTTGCTCACTCACCTACAAAAGATGCTTAGCCTGGAAAGACTTGCAAGAGGACAATGACAAGAATATTATACCCTTAAATACTCATTTTATCAGGAGGTTTACAGCAGCATGTAGGGGTGAGATGAGTTGTGGAAGTTCATCCTCTGGACTATCAGCTAGAAATCCTCTCTGCTGAGTTCTTCTCCTGCAGTTCTTCATCCACTCCATCATTTTGTCCCTCTGTGCTTTAAGTAAAATCAGCACCTCTGGATGTGTTTAAGTTCTCTGGCACTCGTGATGTTGGAGTTCTGCTCTCTGCCCCCTGCTCCCATCACACCACAGAGACACCAGATGTTTTAGAATGATTTTCATCCAGCTTGCTACAAATGCTACAAATGATGCAGTCCTGATAGGAGCTGAAATGTGGAGGGGATGGGTTACACTGCTACAGAAGCTTCAGAACCGTGGAGGGCTGGGAACTGCCCTGAAGGACACCAAAAAGGAGCTGAAATGTGGAGGGGATGGGTTACACTGCTACAGAAGCTTCAGAACCGTGGAGGGCTGGGAACTGCCCTGAAGGACACCACAAAGGAGCTGTGGGGGCACACGGTGGCAAAGGAACACGTTGAGGACTTTTCACTGAAGCTTTCCCAATAGTTCAAATATCTTCAGCACTGAAATTCCTCTTTTCCTCCTGGTCACAGGATCCTTAGGGATGGAAGGGACCTCTGGAGATCACCCAGTCCAAGCCCTTGCCAAGGCAAGTCACCTGGAGCAGGTGACACAGGAATGCATCCAGGTGGGTTTGGGAAGTGTCCAGAGAGTGAGATTCCCTGAAATCCCTGGCCAGCCTTTATGGAGTCTCCAGCTTGAGAACAAAGCCCTGCTGGCCTCAGGTTGGCTATTTTGGGGTACAGAGGGCAACCAGGTGAAGGGTAACTCCAGCACTACACGTGGATTTGACTTTGCCCTGGTGGGAAAGGATCAGGCTGCCGAAGGGGAAACCTGGGGATGAAACAGCAGAGGGAAGCACCCAGCACCCTAAAATCTCCACAGAGACTTCTTTACTGTGAAAAGAACCTGGCCAAAGTCCTGGGAAATTTCTTCAGCTTGAACTCATTTTGCCACTGCAAGCTGTAAAGATGAGGATGTGAAATGGAAAACTGGAAGCACTCATCCACTCAGGAGATAATTTTGGTCAGTGTTTAGTCTAAGCAAGGGCCAAGAGTTCATATTTTCCCAACAGAAGCAGCATTAAAGGAATAGTTGCTGCTTGCACTTAGACCATCCATCCACCCTGCCATAATAAAATCTTCCTTTTAAAACCCACTCTGGAATACAAACTGTCCAAAGGCGGTAAGAATGGCAATGGTGAAGAGAAGCAGTCGTTTACACAAGGGCTGTGCTTTTAAACTGCACCCAAAGACCACCTAAACACAGGTTTAACAGCAGAGACTCCACTCATCCCGTTCCTATTCATCAAATCCTTTCTGCTTATGGCTCGTTAACCACAAAGCCGTGCACGGAATGGTTTGGATCCACTTGGACTTTGGGGATGAGGACCCTCCTGACTGCCCAACGAGGGCACTGCCCACGTACAAACATGGTTTTAAAATTCCTGGGGACCTCCAGTAAGGCAAGGAGTGTTGAAAGAACCACCAAGGTATCCTTGTGGTCCCTGGTAGCTCTCTGCATGAAGGAAAGAAGAAGGGAAATATGGCACAAGAAAGCACATGGCACTGTAGCAGTTAAAAAAAAAAAGACAATAAACTGATTCTGAGAAGAGTGGAATTGAGGTCAATTTATAAACATAGTGGGGGTTATGTTTTATTATTTTTTTTTTCCAGTAACTTCTAAAATATTCCAGATCTTCTTGGAATCCCGTGGGCTGTGTAACCAGTGGATAAGCATGTGCTTGGGAAAGCAAATGACCAATTTTCTGACAACTTCAAGACTTTTAAGAGACACATTCCTGGAACTATTAAATGATTAAATGAACTTTTTAAATGATTTTGTTAGTGAAGGACATTTATTAGTCCCGAACCTTATAGTCCCAGGGATCTGGACACCGAGAATGGGACATCAGCATGGTTTCTCAGAGAAACAATAATGTGTCATTCTCCATTAATTCGAAAAGATATTGATCCTTGTGCAGAAAACAGGATTTTTTTTTTTTCCCCCACTGGAATTTTTTCCTTTTTTTTTTTCTTGTGTCAGTGCTGCAGGTCTGTCCTGTTCAAGCACTCTGATTCTGGTGTTTAAGACCTATAAATCTCTGACTGTGTTCTGTTTTCTTCTATTTAAACCAAGGGGCAGGGTAACCTGAACCAGTTTCTCTGGTTATGAACTAAATATTTGGAGTTCCCAACCAGCCACCCCACCAGCAGTGTGCCCCTGTGTGATCCTGCTCTTCCCTCAAGCCTCTGGAATTCTGCCTCTGGCTGTTCCCTGATTCACTTGAGCAAAATTCTGGTCTTTCCTGAATCATCCTTTCTTGGCTGAAACAGGTTAAGGAGCACTCAGAGAACCAGACCTGCTGAAAGAGCTGGGGGCAGGAAAACCCCCAAAGGCAATGCCTGACATCCACTGCTGATGGAGGCACCACGGGCACCCTAAATCAGCTGTGAAAATGGGATGTGGAGAGAAGAAATGATGGGATAAAAACACCAATCCATGACAAAAACACCAATCCATGGCATCTACATCACTACTGTATTTCCAAACTCATCTATTCCCACATCTATATCTTTTATATATAAATTATTCATGAGAATTCCTAATTGCAGAGTGCATTTCCTTCCTTCACTTCCGAGACTTGAGCTTTGTTCTATTTTCCAGAGTCTTCATCCTTTTAGCCAGAAATGTCTCCAGAAAATTTGTTCTGGAGAAAAACGCCAAACAGGGGCTGCTGCAATTCCCAGCATTTTGTGACTCTTGGCTTGCAATCACTTTTAGTGCATTGATTGTAGTCCCTGGAATTGCTGGTGTACATCTCCACCACACAGATTTTATACCCAACACATCTTATTTTGCCTTTATGCAGCCTCTAAAACCAGGAGGTGAGGATTTCACTTCACAGATATTGGAAAATTAAATAGGTGACTAAATAGAGAGCAGCCACTGTGGATGGATTTAGAATGTTTCCACTATTTTTTCGTGAAAATATTCCTGGAAAAGTTGCATCAAAACCTCATTTTCTTAAAGCACTGCTTGCTTTTGTCTCTGCAATCTGCAGCTTCTGATTGAGAACAACATTGGGAGTTTATATTTGCCAGTATCAGTTTTGTTAATTATCCAACTCATCCCCATCACCCCATCACGTTTACTTAGAGCACATCCAGCTTTTGTCCTCCCAAAAGTCAGAATCTGTACCTGCACTGCCTTTTCTGTCACATGGCTTTGATTCTCTAACGAACAGTTTAGATTCAGCTGTTTCCTGTCATTTGTAAACTTCTTGGGCAATGCAGAGAAGGATGAACTCTTGTGGCAGCTGACCAGTTCCTTACTCCCAGAAAATAAATGAGGATATTTGGCCAATGGAGAGGGAAATCAAAACAGACTGAACTTCAATTTAATATTAATTTGTTGGCACAAAAGAGAGAAGGGATTTTTCGGATTTACTAAAAGCTCTGAGAAAGGTTTTTGGGTTCTTCTTTGTTGCTGATTGTTGTCTCTGTCGAGCTGATGGGCTCCAGACATTCTCTTCTGTCTTGTACAGTTAGAAATGGGCAAGATTTTCTTTGGTAAAGAGTAAAATGACTGGGAAATGTATTTGGAAGAGGGGTGACACTCAGACAATTTTCCTAATTGCCTAAAAAAAAAGTGAAGGAAGCGTGAAATACTTGCTAAAAGTCAAATATTTAACTATGACATTCTGAGAGCAAAACAATTCTCTTTGGTTCTAAAGCCTTTATTTATTTGGAAACATATTGTTAATGAAAAAGGGGTTAAATGCTGCCTTTGAAACTTTCCATTTTAAGCTGAGTGTTTCATTCTGGATTAACTCCAGCTGCTATTCCAGAGCTTTATTTATATTTTGTTTGTTTCACAACAAACCATAAAATAAGGCTGTTGCTTCTCTCCTCTGCAGACAAGACAGATTAATAGCTGGGGGGGAAAAAGCTGCAATAATTTGGAAGAGATTTAGGAGCTGGAGCAGTGAACTGAACAAACTGAGAGGTGCCTGACTATTTATAACATCTACAGTGGGGTGTTTACTGAAATAGTCACCCTGCTCTGCCTTTGCAGCCAGCAGAGGTCAAATCATCATAAATAAGAACGTGTTCCAGAGAGCTGGATGTCTCTCAGAGGATCGTTGACCATATTCTCTCATTTCCCCCTCAGTGACTACAAAGGGAAGGGAGCAGGATGCTGAGGCTGGAGAAGGGTTCAGTACCTGAATTTGGGGGTGGGATGTTGTTTCCACACTTCTCTCCAGCTGCCAAACAAGGAGGGACAAATATAACGAGGAGTGAGCAGCTGATGAGGAATTTCACATGGAATCCCAGCTGGCAGCTGTAGGGTGGTTACTTTTTGTAAGGGTACAGAAATAAGGACCTAAATAACCCAGAAGTTAATAAGATTTAAAATAATAAACAGGCTGGGAGAGCTGGGGGTGCTCACCTGGAGATGAGAACATCCAAGGAGAGGTCAGAGCCTCTTCCAGGGCCTAAAAGGGGCTCCAGGAGAGCTGGAGAGGGACTGGGGACAAGGGATGGAGGGACAGGACACAGGGAATGGCTTCACAGTGACAGAGGACAGGGATAGGTTGAATACTAGGAAGAAATTCTTCCCTGTGAGGGGGGGGAGGCCCTGGCACAGGGTGCCCAGAGAAGCTGTGGCTGCCCCTGGATCCCTGGAAGTGTCCAAGGCCAGGCTGGACACTGGGGCTTGGAGCAACCTGGGACAGTGGAAGGTGTCCCTGCCCATGGCAGGGGTGGAATGGGATGAGCTTTAAGCTCCATTCCAACCCAAACCATTCTGGGATTCTGTGAAATTCTGCCTTGGGCACTGCACAGTAAGAAGCAGGGAAACTCATTGGAAACTCAAAAGCAGTGAGAGAAACAGATTTTGCTTTTTAAGTGCTTTGCTGTCTGATTCCCTCAACTGCCTTGAAAAATTTTACGGGAACCTGGCTCTGTGAGGTAGAAATGATTCATTCAGGAAAAGACAAATCCTTATAATTAATGGGGAAATAAATTTGACAAGAAATCTTCCATCTTCTCTCCTGAAAGAGACTGTAATGGTCAACTGATGGGCTTTTACAAGACAAGTGTTATAGTTCATGGTGAATTTAAAGACAAAACTTTGATTCCAAGGGATAGAAATGTATTTTCAGGAACTGTTCGAATGCTGAGATTTTATGGGCTAAATACATCAGACTGAGTCACTCTGGAGATTTTAGTTTGGGCAGACAGTGACTCAGAAATATTTGGTATTTTTTAATTTCTGTTGTAAGTTGGCCCTTAAACATCCCCAGTGTGGAAATACTTAATAATTGACAGCAAGTTCTAATAATTAAATATTAATTACACTCTGTTTCTGAGCATTGTGCATATAATTGGACACTATACATATTTATGTTAAAGTTATAAAATGTATTCACTTCCTTTTCATTACACTCCTTCATTGTATTGCTCAGGAATCTGCTCAATGTTGTAATGACATGACAAATTAATGCATTTCTGTGATAAAGTGAATTTCATACGAGAAATTATTCAAAAGGAAGGAAGCCACTGGATGAGATTTCCAGGTTACTTCATCACATCTAGAACGTATTTCTTCCTCCATGGCTACAATTCAAAGTGGTCTGGCCCAACCACAAATTCATCTCCCGCTGGAAATCAACAGAGCTGATGTCACCTCATCTTTAATAGAACACTGAATTTATGTTAAATCTGCTCTTCTCTTACTTTTATATCCCTCCACTTAATAATAATTTCTTTGATTTTCTCTTTTAGACCTAATCTGCATATACCTGTTTTCCAGTTAATGCTATTCCACAAGAAATCCCCTTGGATTTCTATTGGACAGTTGAAAAAGTTCATCTTGTGCATCCACATTTACAGGAATAGCAGTGAGAGGTCTGAGTGTTGTATGGGTCAGCAAAGCTTCATTTGTTTCAAGAAAATACCTGCTTTGATTTGAATAATTCCATTAAATGAACTGGATCACCTTTTCCTAGAATTCTGTGTATTCAAATGCATTTTTAGTATTTTTGGCATCCTGTAATACCTTCCAGAAAAGAAATCTGCAATTTTTTTAAAGTGCCAGAATGTTTGTTTTATGTTTGTGCATTTTGAATGTCCTTTATCCAGCAACAGTTGAACACCTCCAGTTCTTAAGCCATTCTCCTGATGTTTCTTCCACTCACATCAAATAAAAATAAGCTGAAGTGATTTAGCATTGCATGTGGTATCTGTAGATAAAAGTGTTATCAGAAAAAAAAGGAACTATCTGCATGAGTACCTGCATTCTCTTCTTGGAGACTGAAAAAATAAATTTATATTGAACAGAAATAAACGCAGCAGTTTGTCAGAGCGAGATACTGAGTCTCAGGATTCTCCAAATGTCATAAATTACAGACACACGTCAGCAATTTTGTTCTCAAACCCAAAGACTCACATATCTAAAAGTTAAGCATTTATTCAGATCTGCTTTAAAAAAATTCCCCCTGTAATCAACAGAGCATCACTGATATTTTCAGACAGAAATTTAACACCCACAACTGCCAAAAATCACCTTTTGGAGATGCCTCCCTCTCTTATCTATGCAGAAAACATAACACAAATCATTTTTATGAACCACCTGGATTTTACATGGCTTTCTTCTCTTGGGCTCCTAAATTCATACAAAACCCTTTGCAAATCTGAAACTCAGAACATTTCCAGTGTCCCATAACAGATCTCTTTTACAGCATTCTCTAGACCTCCTGACATGCTGTGTTGTCACCCACTAACCACAGTTTACAAAATAAATATTAAAAACTTCAACAGTTTATAAAACAGTGAACAGTTATTACCGGATGTTCTAGTTACTATTTTACTTGGAAGTTTCTTCTGATAATTAAACTTTAAAATGAGAGGGTGGTTATTAAGACTGCTTAAACACTTCAAGGAATTGCTCTGTGGTGGATTTTATTTCTCTTTGAGATTTATGCCTTCACTTGAAATTTTATGACTGAAGAAATAATGTTGTAACTATTTTCATGTCAGCTGGCCAAACAGAAGAGAAATTGGTGGAATTTCCTTGTTTGTGTTATCAAAAGGACTAAACAAGTCATTTCAGTGGCTTTCTCTAATTTCTCATGTGGTGACTCCACAAGGCAGAGAGGAATGAATGAATGAAAACTCCTGAATGAAAACTCTTCTTGAATGGCCACATAGGAGGATAAAAACAGGACAGATTAAAAATGATCTGGGAGAGAGGGATTGCCTGACGAATCAAAAGATAAGAGATCTCCTTAAGGGACACTGGGTGGGATAAAATAATTTTTCAGCTTTTCCACTCCATCCATATAGAAAGACAACCTGAGGTTAAAGAGTGAGACCTTGTCCCTGAGTGATCCACGTCAAAGCCATTGATCTCCATTTCCAGTCTTTCTTTTCCAACATGCACCAAAGTCAATAGGATTGATTTTTGTGCCTGAGCTAGATCTGCATTACCGAGTTTGAAATCGTGTTTGTTATGCTGCTCCCTGGCTTCAGAGGAGATCTGTGGTTTCTCAGAGATAGACATTTCCAGGAATACTTTTCAGCTCTCAGCCACAATCTACCTTCTTGGACAGGAGCTGGGAAAATCAATTACATTTCCCCAGAATTCTTGTATTTGCTGTTTTAGCCTAGATATTTCTGATTCTCGCCTTGTGTTGCACACTTGTCATGACATTCAGATCTGACCATGAAATCACCTTGAGCTGTTTTGGTTTGTTTGGTCTCAAGGACAGGAATTGCAATTGCAATTCTTGGATTTGGATGAGATTTCAAATGCTAGAACCACTTAATTAAGACATAATTGCTGGTGATTTGGTATTTTTAACCAAGAAACTTCTTAGAAGATAGTTACAAATTGTGACATCAGGCTGGTCACATAAATGGGGCAAAACTTTATTTAAAATACAAACAAATATTTTAACACGACCAGAACACTGCTGACACATAGATAATATCTCTCCTGATGGATTAAGGTGCAGCATCAGATAAAAATACCCAGGAAAGGTGAAAAAATAATTCAATCTGAGTGGCACAGCCTGTTCCTTGGTCATCCCAGTCCATCCAAGTGCAACACCATGAGCGAGGCCACTGGAAGTGGTTAAATGTGTGTCAAGTGAAGTGGGCAAGAAGAGGAAATAAATAATTTTCTTTGAATAACCTGTGCAACCAATGCCTTGATCAGGGATAATTAACACAGGTCCTAAGCCAAGCATGGACCAGGCTGAGGAGCAAGAATGCACCAACAACCATTCCCAAGAGGAGGAGGATGGACAAAAAGGATTGGAGGCACATTGATGGCACCATCCCTGCGTTCCTTAGGCAATGGAGCAATCCCTACCTGAGACAGGGCCTGGAGAACATTTCCCAACCCTGAGAGAGCTCCTGGTGGTGCTCTAGGCTGCCTCTCTGACAGGACAGAGCTGTTTCACAAACCTTGGCCAGCGCTGGAGCTGTCGGAGAAAAAGCTGGAAGGAGCCTTGGCATCGGCTCCCATGGAGCAGCTGTTAAACTGCTGGGAGGCAGGAGAGACACAGATGGGGAAGAAATGGTTCATATTTCGTCCAGCACTTGGGGTTGGTCTTGAAAGGCCAACCAAAAAAAAGTGAGGCAAATCCCTTCCTCAAGAGTGTGCAAAAAATCCTGCGCAAACCATCCGGTGTCACCTCGTGGATCCCGGGATTAATGTATTTATTTATGGAAAGAGCAGCAAAAGATGCCATATGTCATTCATGTGGTTTTATCCAAGCCAAAATTCACCACAGCTACCTAAAGATTAGGGATTTATTTTCTTCTGTGCTCAAATATTTATGCTGACCTTATGATGGCTGTGGAAATAGAAGCATTTCCTAAAAGGGAAATTCCAACATAGGAACATAGGAAACCATTCCAACATGGGCAGAAGCTGGAAATGCAGATTGTCGTGGCTGATGCTAAAAACTCGACAGTTTAAGTTAAACACAGAGAATTTCACCTTTGTGATTTCATCCTTGCCCACTGCAGATTGTTCATTGTGAGTGTAACTTCTATTGTGCTAAAGATCTCAGCTCTTTTTTGCTTTATGACTCCACCAATGCCTCTGGTGTTTGTGCTGTTTGTCTTTCTAGGTTTTTAATTGAAATCTTCTTTCTTTGCTTGTTTCTGTTCTTTCTGTGCGTAAAATAACAGGTTTCTTCCTGACATGGAGAATAATTGCTGGAAAAAGTAGAAGAAAATGCCAACTGCAAAGCCCCAGGTCTCCAACAGTTGTGCAGTTGGTGCAGCCCTTCTATTATTCCTTAAATGGAAGGAGACAACATTTTGGAAAAGAGACAACATAGTATCTGCTGGCAGGATTCCTTAGATAGGTTCCAAAAAAAAAATGTTAAGTGAGATGTCGAAAAAGAAACCTTTTTTAAAAATATTTTTATTAACAGTGTGATAAATACTGCTTTTGTTCAGCTTGGTACCCATAGGGCTCAAGCCAAACATTCACTGTCAACATGTGCCCAGCTGAGCAAACAGTGTCTCAGCTCTGGTTTTCTTTATCCTTTTTCCTTTTTTAAAAGAATTTAATTCACAATGGCTGTGCATGTGTGAATGTGTGCATGTGTGAGAGGCTTTACCCTGTTCTTACAGCCTGAGCTTTTCCAGCAGTTTAAAGAACATACAGGAACACTGCTATTTTTAGTTCAGTATTTTGAAATATTTGACCATCTTGAAAATTAACTCTTGGTGGAGCTGATGAGGAGAAGAGGAGAGATTTATTTTTTTTTTAACTTTTGCATTATTATCACAGGTAGGGATGGTCACAGTGGTCATGGTTACAGCTGCCCAATATTTTTATTTATAAGCGCCCATATTTCATAGCTTACAGCTTTGCGAAATTAACCAGTGTGAGCTGAAATGGTCTAGTTCCCATTTCTGCCTCATGATGATTTCTGCCTTTTAAATTAATTTTTAAAAACTAAAAATAAATCCGTCTCTGAGAATAACAGTAAGAGAAAATTAGTTGCCTTATTCATGTTAAATAAATTAATGTCTTTCACCTGTTTTTCTCTTGTGCCTCTGGTGCAAAAGATGGTGTTGAAAACTCAAGGGGATGAAAGGGCAAAACCAGCAATGTTTCTATCAGACATAGCTTTTTGTGTTTCTTCTGAATAACGGCCCAGTTTGAGAAAGACAAAAACCTCTGAAATAGCACCATCTGCACATAGACAGAAGAAACAACTCAGAAATCTGGTCTTGAAATCTACAGCAAAGGATCTAAGGATCCTAAATCCAGAGGGACAGGTCAGTGAATGTTCACCCAAACAGATTTAGCATCCAAGGCACTCCAGACACCAAAGGAAGAGGTAATTCTCCTTTGCCTCAAGCTTTTCTATATTTTATGCCCTCAAAAGAGGCCAACCTCAGTACTCAGGGTCTAAATGGACATCCAAGGAGCAGAATTCAGGGAAAGAGGTGGGTAAGTGCATGGCCCAGCCCTGTTGAGCAGGAATGATTTTCCACAAGCAGGTCAAGGGTCTGAAGAGAGCAGCCAGGAGTGGAAATGGCACGAAGCTGTGTCAGGGGAGGTTTAGGCTGGATATCAGGACAAGGTTTTTCCCCCACAGGGTAGTGGGACACTGACCAGGCTCCCCAGGGAATGGTCACGGCTCCAAAGCTGACAGAATTCCAGAAGTGCTTGGCCAATGCTCCCAGGGATGCACAGGGTGCGATTTTTGGGGTGTCTGTGCAGGGCCAGGAACTGGACTGGATACCTTGGAAAAGAGACCAAGGGTCATGAGAGACACTGGATGAGGCCATGCTCACCCTGGGTTTGGGGCACAAACCTGGACTCCTGCATTGGATCTGGAAGGAGCAAACATTTTGTGACACTGATTTAGGACAAAAAAACCCCTCAAGTACTGTGAGCAGCATTCTGAACCGGCCTGTAATGCCTCTTTAATTAACAAGCCTGTAATGCCTCTTTAATTAACCAGATGTCCCTGTCAGTCGGTTGTCCAAAGTCGAATAATAAAAACATCCTTCAGAGCTTCAGCTTTCCTGCACCATGGCCCCGGGGTGGATCAGCCGGTGCTCAGGGCAGGGTGTGGGACTGTCCTTTCCCACATCGGAATGCTGCAGACAATCCTCTTTTGTCCTGTTGGGTCTAAATCCTTTGAGCAACACGTTGTGAACTCCCTTTTCCAACACAGGTGTGTTTCCTTTCTCACTGCCAGTTCCTGACCCGACTCAGTGAGATTGTGAAAGATGAAAAGTCTTCTTTTGTGTGTCTTCTCAGAGTGAGAACGAGTTTGTTTTGGAAGCAGAATGCGTTTTTCTCTCCGTTTTTGGGCAGCAGTTCATCTGTACAGCCTGGAAGGTATCTCAGGTGGCAGAGCTCACGTGCTGCAGCTCAAGAGTATTTCACTGCAGGTTACAGAGAAAAGTTTTACCATTGTTCACTGCCAGTAAAAAAAAAAAAACAGTAAGTTTGGACTTTTCTGAAAAAAAAATGATTTTTCACAGCGATAATCTTATTATATCTCAAGCTGAAAGTTTGTAGAGGGGTTATTACACGTTACTGGAAACAAAGCATCTGCCTTCCTACTTCTCAAGGTTCTTTTGAGAAGTTCTGCTTATTCTGTTACTGTAGTGATACATATGTATGACAAGTAGTATTTTGATGCTGTTTGATATGAAATTCAAAAGAACATAGTGCCAAAAAAGAAGACAAAAAAAAAAAAAGGAAAAAGAAAAAGAAATCAGAACACACTTAAATTTTTATACACCTTCTCATGTAGGAAAAAATAGGATGGCCTTGTGGCAATTTGGGACATTGGATTAAATAATTCAAAGACATTTATGCAGTTTTCTAATACAGCAAAATTTATACTCATTCCATAACTTTTCCCAATCTAAAACACCAGAGTTAAACATAGATTTTTTTCCTGATTTCTGTGGTGAGAAGAGACAAAGACTCCTCCAGGGGAGCCAGAGTCAGATGAGGTGTCTCTTCTCATTTGATCTCTGAGGGGTTTCTCTTTTCCCAGGCAGTTTTGCCACGTGCCTTGGGCTGCCAAAATAGCTGGGATGAATATTCCCAGCTGCCACTCCACAGGAAAACCAGATTATTGCATAGGAAAAATAAAAAAATCATGAAGTGCTGAGGGCACGAAAGAGGATGGAATACAAACTGCAAACCCATGGGCGCTGGGTGGGATTCAATACCCAAACTGGAACCATTTAAAATGATCATGTTTAGGTAGGGTGGATGGCCAGGTACAGCCAGCTGTTATAAATGGATGTTATGGGGTTTAAATAAGTTTCTACCTCTGCTTAGGCCTATAGCAATAGATAGTAACTTACTGAGGCGGCCTGCACCCCAGAACCCACTTCCATTCGCAAGTTCTTCTAATAATGGCTGATTCGGTGTATTATAGAATAAATCATTTATTCAATAGACACCAATTGAACAGACAAGAGATTTAAAACAGAATATTACTACACAGGGAAAAGAAAAAAACTATTAATAGTTAAATATACAGTGCACGTTTCAGTTACTATTCATTCAATACAGCTAGCAGAAAAAATAGTATATTTAGGATTCAATGTATCTTACCATCCAATTGCTGAAGGATGTTCACATACATCAGATCCTACGACTCTCAGTCTCCGGAGAAGTAGGGCCACGGGGCTGCGCAAACCTCAGGGAGAAACTCTCTGAACACATTCGTAGAATATGCAAGAGAAATTTCTGACTTTTTGGTGGCTTTGTGATAGTTTTATAGGACAAAAGACATGCCTTCTGTCACGTACATATTTTTTATCTGTTCTTCCACCTGTCCTCCCGACTTCTGGTGTGAGGTCTGGTCAGACCTTGGGTGTAAGGATGTGACTCCTGGAGGGCTATTGCCTCAGAGGTTATCTTTCATATGTGCACCTTGGTGGGAAGAAGGAGAGGGCGGTCGTCCTGCCACACCAGCGTGGACAGGTGGCACCTCCAAAGGAGGGGAGATGATTTCCCCATTAGAGAGATTTAAAACATATCAAGAATATATTATATTTTCCACTGCTTCGTTCCACAGCCTGCACTGAACAGCTGTTGTGAAGATGGCAATAAAAACCCAATAAAAACCAAAATTTCTACAAGACCCAGGACTAATCATTAACCCACTCTGCAGATTCTTGTCTGTTTCCCTACAGGGACTGTGCCTTGACAGCAATGCCAAGAAGCAATAAATTACATTAAAATGACTTTCTAATTGTCAATAATTAATCAAACTAACAGCTATTGTTCCAGACTCCGCTGGACAAATAATTAATCCCTACTGGCCTCATTTCTCCTCTTTAAGCTGGAAATAGAAAAGTTGGTTTTGACAGTATATTTTGCTTCTAATTTCTATGAATGGTCAGTTTTCAGGGGACAGAACAGAATATGGCACCTGACAGGAGAATTTTCAAACTGCTACTGCGGGAAACATAAAAAAACAAGACTAATAATGGGTTTTTTTAGAAGTGATAGCCCTGCAAAGCTGGGTTGCATATCTCTAGAGGGGGCAGATATACTCCTTTTTCCTCACTGATTTGTTGAACTGTGCCAGGAATACAAATAATAACTTGCTTTATGACTTAGCATAAATAACACACTAATAATGTATTTCAAATAAATTTAACATAGAGAATTCCTTACCAAAACCCATGTTTAAGACCCTTGGCAGGGAATTTGTGGCTTAAACAGACTCTGGTTGCATAATTACCCCAAACCCC
This sequence comes from Orthonyx spaldingii, assembly GCA_013397795.1. NCBI lineage: Eukaryota > Metazoa > Chordata > Aves > Passeriformes > Orthonychidae > Orthonyx > Orthonyx spaldingii. The sequence continues at coordinate 459,733 of VZTJ01006073.1, forward strand.
AGAAAGCAGAGTTATCTGCTTACATCTCTTAGATATTTTATTGCTACATTTGTCCAATAAAACAAGTTATTTTCTGGTTTTTAGACCAAATACATGCAGAGACTCCCATTTTTACAACTAAAGAATAAAACCACTAAAAACAGCACTAAACCCAACAATTCCAAACACAAACTGCCTGTTGGGAATGGCTTCTGCGGCACTGGAAGTTCTGAACCATGGGCAGGAGGTGTTGCTGGAGTCTTCTGGCCCAAAAGGGATGTTCCTCACACTGGGGAAAATCTTAAAACTTTACAAATAAACCACTAAATTTACAGTTCCCTGAAATATTCCTTACCTTTGTTTAAGTCACTAATATGGAAATAACTCCATTAGAAGACATTTCTTGCAATGGAATAACCAAAACTCCGTTACTGGATATGTGGGATAAGTATTACAGCTTCCAGTTTTGATCCATTAACGCATAATTTGGAGAATTCTCGATTTTTTTTTATCAGAAAAAAAGACTTTTTTTTAAAATGAAGATAAACTTAATGACAAATACTTTGCAGGCACATGCTGATTTGCACACACAAGTGTGACAGCACAGAAACTTTTTCCCGTGAGAAAATCTATCTGTTTATGGTAGAAGAGAAGGTGTTCAGAGTTTTGGGAACAGGCAGGAATGCCTGTGGCCAACCAGCCCCAGGGGGCAGAGGGCTGTGGCCAATCCCACTGAGCGTTCATTTTGTATATAAAGCTGCATTTAAATAAATAATTCCCTTTTCTTGGCAATCTCATCTCGTGTGCCTCTTGTTTTGACATCGGCTCAACAACGACACACAAGGGCTGAGCCACAGCAGCTGAGGGCTTTGAGGAAGAGCAGAATTCCCAGCAGCACCAGACTGGTGCTGGATTTTGTGCCAAGCAAAGACAAAAGTGCAGAGCTTGCACTTCCCAATGTTTGACAGAACACACACCATGTAAACTCAGAGGCAGAAATAGAAAGGAAGGAGTAAAACTGAGGATTCCTGCACTGCTTGTCATATTTCACATAGGCTCAGGTTACTCTTTAAAAATATAAACTCCACTTCAGCCCTAAGTGAGCGAATGCTCTCTGCTCTGGATCAAACCCCAGGGTTGTGATGATCTTTTCGGGCCTTAACATCAACAAATCCTTTAAATAAATGTGCATTTCCCTGCAGGGCTGTCTGCTTCCCTCTGTGTATACAATGGCTGGTCAGAGGTGGAGCCATGGAACGGCCATTCCAGGCACTGAATTTCCCCTGGACATATTTAAAATCATAAAATTAAACATGACTACTTTTTTTCCCCCCTTACACTCACTCTGTTTTTCCTCTGAGCACAATCCCTCAGTTATATTGGGCTGAAAGAACCTGCTCTTGTCTCATTTTGGAGGCTGAACCATCCTAAATGCGTCTTGATCCTCCATAAAATCTCCAGGGGAAGGCAAAGGCTCGAGAAGCAGAGCTATGTCTGAGCAGGAAGGGGGGATTCATCTCACCCAACCTTTGCAAACCTAAACCAGAACCAAGAAACCCCAAACACAACCTCAGAATCTGTCTGAATTTGAAGAGTTAAAACTGCTAAAATCAGACCCAGTGAGTGGAAGCAAAGAAGACAACGGGTCTGTGACTGCTTCTAAATAAAATCTTTCTTCTCTCTTACCTGGCTCTACCTTTTATTCGTGTTTCTATTTTCCAAATGACTTCAAAACTTTTTGTTTCAGTTCTGTTCCAAACCCATAACTCTGACACCTGAAAAAAGAGGCATAAACGCAGATATTCTAATTTACAAGACTTTTTTTTCTGAAAAGCTTCAGATCAATATACTTAGCATAAAATATTTCCCGTTTTTGCCTTTTCTCCAGTACTTCCTCCCACCATTTGAATACAAGCTCCTCAGACATGAACATTTCTTCACCAGGTTTCTTTGAATTCCAAACTCTCTCCAGGGAGATGATGCAATCTTTTATAGGACCACAAAGGCTGTGAAGGAAAAAGAAGAGAGTAAATCCACTTTGCCAGATGTCTTGGAAGTAAATACAAGGATTTTTTTTTTTCTTCCTGCAAAAGAGCAGTGATCAGGAATATCCAGAATTGTTGAAGATGTAGCCAGTGCTGGTTTCCCTATTGATTTTATTTACACACGATTCTAACCACAGGAGAGATGGGAAAGGAAGGAAGGGAAGGGAGGAAGAGAGGAAGGGAAGGAAGGGAGGAAGGGAGGAATGGAAGGGAGGAAGGGAGGAAGGGAGGAAGGGAGGAAGGGAGGAAGGAAGGGGAGGTTCAGGACAGAGACAGGAACTTGCAGAATTTGTTGTAAATCCTTGAGTAAACTTGAAATTCGATGCTGACCCAAGACAAACAATTGTCTCATTTTTCCTGAGTTTTCTCGGAGCCTAAGGAAACTGCTCAAACCCAAATGCTCTCAGGTATATAAAAGATTAAAAAAAAAAAAAGAATGGAACTTGTGAGGCAAACTCAAATAGTCTGTGGTTATTGTCAGGTTTGAGAATGACTGTGGCCCAAAGGTTACAGTCAAGCAATGTTGATAAAACTGGAGTGAAAGCAGCAGATGTGGCATTGCTGCAATATTTTATTGTATGTCATTTATCAGAGGGGTGGGGAACAAAGGCAGGCATGATATCTGTGCTTTTCTCCAGTGGAAATGTGAGGCTGTCCCCCAAAGGGAGAAACTAATAGGCTTAATTGAGATATAATTGAGCCTTTTTATGAATTTGAAAGAAATAATCTTTCCCTCCTTCCCCCCTGAAGAGTCAGGGCCCACAAGCAGCTGAAGCTGTCATTACTGATGCTGAGAGGCAGCTGCTTTCTCGGGGTGGCATTTTTGTTGCATTTTTCATGTTATTAAGCACACAAAGGGCTGTGTAGTTTCAATGATTAAGAAATGATATTTCGGAGGTAGCACATTTATTTTTAAAATAGAAGTGAGATTTTTCCATGTCAGCTTGTCAGCAGCCTTTACTACCTTGATACACCAAGGAAAAGCATTCTTACCCTAGAGTAGCTTCTAATTACATTCCTTTTTACTCTGAAACTCCTCAAATCATGCTTGTGATTAACCATGTCAGGCCTGTCAAAATACATGAGGGTTTGATGTGATTAAATCCAAAGCAGCATTGCACAGAAGAAAGTGTCACTGAGACGAATTTGTTTCTGCCTTGCCACCTCTTTTTGTGGTGGCACTCTGCATATAAAGTTCACTCAAAACATTACTATGGCCAGCAATGTTCAAAAGGTTAATTTTTTTTTTTTACTAAAAATCATTTCCATATTATAAATATCATTGTAGACATCTCCTGCAATTCTGTTGTGTTTTGTTTATGATGCCCTGGAAATTACTCCGAAAATAAAATAAAATTTAAAAAGCTGTTAACAGGAAGGAATTGGAGGCTGAGAGTTCCAGAAGACACAAGAAATGTTCATCCCTAGGTGTGAAGTAGAGAGGTGGAAAAGCCTCATTGAATTATCCATTTTATCTCTGTAGAAAGCACAGATATGGTGATGCAAAGGTGGAGAAACAGGGTTGTCTAATTCAAATAAAAATAAATAAAACCAAAGTGAAGACACTTTATAAAAATCAGTTTAATCAAGCAAAATACTTTCAAGATTGGGAAACCTCCTATAGGTCAACAGCTGGCTCTGAGATGAAGCCATTGAAGGAATTCAGATATTTAAATGGAGGTATCTGCAGGTGAGTCTGGTCTGTAATTCCCCACTGGAGATGGTGGAGGTCTAAATGATGTTATCAGCAAGATCTAAAAAAATCAGCTCAGTCGAAAGCAAAAACTTAAAATGTAGTCAGCCATTAATTCTCTCATCGGCTGTGTGGCCTTGATGCTCATTGATTGCCAAGAGTGGCCACTCAGCCACCGAGCTGAATCACAGGAACTTATCAAAATCACATCTTTAAATAAATAACTCAATTAGGGTCCAGATGACCTTGTTCACTTCATCTTTCAACCTCTCCTTGTTTCCCTTTGTCCACCTGCACTAAAATATCCCAAGGGCAGCCTTGGCCGTGCTGTGTTTGTGGAAGTCCTTGTTTGGGGCCAAGCTCAGCCCCAAGGCTACTCAGGTGTTACCAGACTGGAAAAAAAATGCTTAATCTGATTATTTCAGAAAACACGTTAATTTCTCAGAAATAAGATTCACAAAATGTGGGATTCCTTTGAAATTGAAACCAAATTAGGGAAAAGAAAATGTCTTGAAAACTGAGTTCCATGGTAATGGGGAGCGACTTGTTGGAAATGAAGAGGCTTTTGGGATTGGAACAGGTTGCCCAGGGAAGAGGTGGAATCCCCATCCTTGGGAGTGTTTCAAAACTGGATGTGGCATTGGGGACATGATTTAGTGGTGACCAGGATGTTGCTGGGTGAAGGGTTGGACTCGATGATTTTAGAAGTCTTTCCCAACCTCAACCATTCTGTGATTATTTGCAAGAACTTCTCAGCTGGTTTTTAACAGTGGCTCCTTTATTAATAAAACTGACAACTAAAGTTCCTTCACCTCTTCATCACGCAGAGAACCTCAGGACAGGGATGGAATGTGGGTAAGGATGGGCTTCCCACTTCAGATGCCTCAGAAACTCCTTCATCCCACCTCCCACGGAAAGCTTGGACATCACCAGCCTTTATTTTGCACCTGATGTAAGGGGCAGATGCCTGCACAATTGTTCTGAACCCTTTTACTGGAACAGCCCCAAAAGATCTCCTGATCCCCTCCCAGATTAGAAAGCTGGGAACAATTACCTTTTTTCATCCATATTCTGTCACCTCAGAGTCAATGTGCATTTCCCCTGTTTGAGGCTCCATCCCATTATTATTTATCAACTGTGCTGCTGAAACACCTTGAATCTCCAGCCTGAAGTCACTTGTGCTAAGTGCTGTACAACCATAAATTATGGCACAGTTCTGGTCCCAAAGAACAAATCGTCTGAAATTCTGATGTTCCGAGAAAAAAATGTGTGAAGATGTAGGGCCACAGGGGAACTCAAGGTGATTGAACCAGAAAAAAAACCAAAGCCAGGGACAAAATTGTGATGTCTCAATCTCCGAGACAATTCTAGACCTGTGTCTAATAAAATATTTATTAGTTCAAACCCTTAGGGTCAAATCACTTGAGATTTTCATGGCTTTTGTACATAATTAAGAAGCAAAAAAACAACTGTGAATCATCATCATAATTATTGTCATAATTTTTAACATTATTATTATCATCATAATTATTGTCATCATTATTAACATTATTATTATCATTACCATTATTATCATTATTTTCTTCTCTAAAATCAGAAGAAATGGTCCTCACACCAAAATGAAATAACTAAAAAAGCCCAACCACCTTTCTCAGCCATGTGTCCTTAAGTAAAATAACATTAGATAAATATTTTCTTAATAATGCAAATGAATAATAGTAAAAAAAAAAGTCAATGAAATAGCACTTAATTTATGGATTACGTTGTCCCTTTATTTCAAGGACATAATTGAAAAATTTTGAAAACTAAGAACAAATGTGAAAAACAAATTATTCCTATTTCTATGTAATTACATGAATAACTGATATATAGGGAGAGAACTGTTTATCAAAGTACAGTTATAATATAATAAAATAGATATAGAATAATAGAATAATAGATATATTGCTAAGCTTAATGCACATGAATATAAAAAAGAGAGAAAAGAGAAAAATCAAACCTCAAAATTTGACAGCTTTTCTTGCAGAAGTTTTTTTGCATTTTTCATAGTTTGGTATTTTTTATTTTAGAATAACTTATCAAAGCATTTTTTAAATTTCATTCAGCTTTTTACCCTGTTTCATTTTTACAAACCGAAGGAAAAAGGAGCTTTCTCAACCATGGATTTACAGCTGTAATTTCAACTTGAAATGTGGAGCAACAGGCTGGATTTGGATTTGGCTGGTGGCACTTTTCAGAAGGCTGGAGAACGTTTTCAATCTAATCGTGTCCAACGAGGACACAAAGAGGCAGGAAATGATCTTTGAGGATTTAAAGAAGGCAGCGATGCTTGGTGTTTCCAGTGTCAGTATTTTCCTATCAAATCCACACCATTCTCCATGTACTCAACCCTGCAAAAGCCAAATGATCATAAAGCCTTTTACAAGCAGAACTAAAAATGATGGGGATTACACTCTGTGAGCCTCATTTAAAAATTTACTTTTCCCCTGTATTTTTCAATAGTTACTTGTAATTAGGCTATAACATCCAATCAATCACCAGAACAACCCAGATGTGAGGACATAAAAATTCTGGAGCTGAGTTATAGCCCCGAAGCCTTTAAACCAATCTGCTTTTTATTGGTGAAAGGGAAAAATCAAGATTTCCTTCACTGGGTTAGTGAGTTACAACGAGCTGGTTTGAAGCAAAATACAAGCAGGTACATAAAATCAATCTGGCAGAATAAAGAGCCAACCTCTGGCTAAACTTACTCTCTTCTATCCAGTTCATTTAAAATGGGATAACAGGGATATAATAAGGTTAGAAGAAATATGATCATTCAGGGTAGGGGAAATATTGACTCTTCTGAAGTGTTCTCTTCCTGGTTGGGGAAAAGGTAATTCAGAGGTAATGTAATCCCTAAAGTTAACTAATGCAGCCCCAAGTGCTTTGCAGGGTAATGACAACAAATTTTTGAGCTGTAAAAAATGGATGTACATTTTTTTTTTGTCTTTCCCAGCAGAAATGGTAAAGCAGAAAGACAGAGTTTATTGCAAAATAAACCCAAAACGCAAAGAGAAGCTTAATCAGGGAGACACGACAGGAGCACTCTGATCTTATTCCTTCCAGGCTGCCCTTGGATTTCTGAAGAAAGAAACATCAAAAATGTTTCACGTGTGGCACAAGGCAAGTTTTAATTCCTTGCTCTGACTGCGTGGAGCAACAGAGCCCATGTTCCACTTGCTCTCCATGTCAGACCAATATTTAGGGGAAAAAACTTGGTGTGATCCCATCAGACAACAAAGACCACGATAGTCAGAGGTTGGGTGTACAATTAGTCACTGAGACACTGTGAACTGAGACACCTTCAGAAGGCTGAATGTAACAGAACCAAAGCTATGTGAATATCTAATGGTTTTCTTTTCTTCTTATTTCTTTTTCTTTCTTATTATGTCTTCTAAAGGAACCTGCATAAGGTTAGTCAGAAAAAACATGGCTTTTCAAAAAAGTTTTCCCTTCATCTTATATTTCCCTTTTTTTCTTCATTTTTAAAGGTGTTTTGGATGGGAAAAAAAAGTAGTTTTGCTCTGGAAATTGATTAAATATTTCAAATGCAGTTAAGGCCTCTCTCATGACCAGTAATACAGAAAGGCAGCTTGTGAGATAAATGGAAAATACATGAAAATTTTCTCCAAAAGCCTCTCTGTCAGACTGGTTTGGACACACGTTCAAGGCTGACATCTCAAATGTTGGCTTCCCCCTCTGAGCTGGTTTTTGCCTCTCTGTGCTCAGTGTTTAGGCTGGTTAGAATATCCCATCTGCCTTCTCTGGATTTTGGCTGAGCATTTTAATTGAAAACGTACAGGCTTTAATTATTTGCTCTGAATCCCCAAAGGAAAAGACAATTTAATCTTGAGGAGCCTCTGTGGACAGTCGGTACATCCAGGAAAATTGATAAAACCTAATCAGCAAGAAGTGCCCTGCAGATAATTGGTTGCTTTCATGGATTATATTTTTAATATCTCAGCAAATTGTACAAACAGTGGACTGCTTTCTTATGCTCTAACTTGGCAGGCAGTGTTCAAATGGGAAAACTTTTAGTTTTTGTTGCTCAGTTCAACACAGGCAAAGGCAGTGGTAAAAGAGATTTATCTTCTCTTGGGTGTGAAATCAGTCAAGAGTTCAATTCTTCACCAGTTGGACTTGGCAATCTGTAAATATTATGCAAATTTTGCAGCTGGAAGACATGAAAATTGAAATTTCTCTCCCAATAAACTGCTGCATTTCTTTCTCTGTTAATTAGTTTCTTAACAATTATTTCTTTTTCTAAAATGCATATTTCCCTGAAAGAAAATTCTGAATATTATTACGCTCCATTCGCTAATGAGACTTTTTTCATTCTTTTTCTTTAAACAAGCGACTCACAGTGTATTTCTTTGTTTGCAAAATTTCCTAAGGTCCCAGTGGTAATCTCCAGTTCCCTTCTGCCCTCGTTCAAAAGGGATCAGACAGGCACCTCCAGGCACTGAGTCCTCCTGGGCCTCTGTTTTGAAGAAGGATGAATGGTTGTGGATTGATCAGAGAGAGAGCTGGCGGAGGTTTCAGATCGGCTGGCAGTGCCCACGGATCAGATAAGCCACTTACAATCAGGGGTTTCCACAGGAAAAGTGCTGCCATCAAGATTTCAAAGCAGCCCATTGGCATTTTTAATCATCTCAGTATTTCCCCAAACAGTCATTTTTGGAACTGGAATTGCTTCCACATGGTATCTGTCTGAAAGAGAGGCAACTTTCTTTTTTTTCTCTGGAGCAAAATTCCCTCAAACCCTCTGAAGCTGAGGAAAGATGACAAAAAATACAAGTTTGCTACTCTCATATTTTAAAAAGCAGAGAATCCCCTCCTGGGATTCTGGAGCATTCTCCTCTCCTCTGAATCTGTGCTTTGTGCCACTAAATTTTAACCATCTAAAGTTGGTCTTTGAGATCTCCCTCCCAGGAGAAAAGTCCAGCAGCCATTCCTGTGAGAAAAACCCCTCGTGCAGGAACAGCAACTTTCTGAAGTTTGCAGTTACAAATGAGAGACAAATAATACAGAAATGGGAAAATCTATGAGATTTATGGTTAATAAACACCAGGCTGCTAAAAAAGATGACAAATAAATAATAATAAATGTAGAATAAGCAAACCCAAAGCAGAAAATTGTGCTATGGGTTCCAAAAGGAAGCGCATTGAAATAAACCAAAGTTCTCCACTGCCTCTGTTCCCTCCTCTCTCTTTTGTTTCTTGGCAAAGAAAAGCACTAAATATATTCCTTTCAAAGCCTCAGATTATTTTATGCAGTTTTCAATTTGCTCTGATATCTTGCTTAGGAAGCCGTAATCTTCTTCTAAAAGTCATTTTATCCGTATGAGCGAGGGAAAACTCATTATTAAATCAGCACAGGGAACCTGGCAGTGTTGCGTGCTTGTTGTTTTTTGGAAAAAACTTAATTCTTACCTAATCTTATCTTGGTTGTTCACACAATCAGTTGCAAGTTATTTCTTTCTGAGAGATGCTAAACTTTGCAGGAGAGTTGCTCTTCGCACTCACAGAATGCTGACACCCCTTGATGTTCTAATAAATTCACAAAACTTTGCAAAATCTGAGTATTGCCCAGGCCAGCTCACTGCTCAGTCTCAGTCTTTCTAAGCTATTATTTGTGTCAAAACTACCTTTTCCTCTTCATTTTTTTCCCCCAATAGACGATTCCATCTAGGGATTGGTGAAACAGAGGTTTTGTTGATCCGGGGAACGATACTCTATTTATCTCTCTCTCCTCCTCCATCTATTTTTCCCTGGAGCAGATAAAAGAACAGGAAAATAAAGAATCCCTGAGAAGGATGCTCAACTCACCAGTTTCCTTGACTGATGCCACCATTTCTCAGTTGCCCTGGCTCAGTTCTCACTTTGAAAGATCTCATATGTCAGCCCTTCCAACTGATGTGTTTAAGGTTCATTAAATGAAAAGACTCAAGAAAGGAAAGATGTCAACAGCCCCAAAACTGCATCTCCAATTCCCATGGTAAATAAAGAGTGGGAAATGGCTGTTTGGAAGTGCTCTGCTTTCTTTCCCTCAGTCTATATTTCTTTTTCTTGTGTTTCCCAGATGTCATCCAGACATATCCATGCCCTGTAGACAGACCCAGGAAGCATTTTAAAAATTGTGCAGGTCTCTAAGTACAGAATTTGCTTCTAAGGGATCAGCAGGACTCTGGACACAAGTGTGAAGGATGTGAAAGGGGAATTGGGAAAAAGTGCAGCTGAGTTAAGTGACAGCATTAACCACTGCAGAATCATGGAATATCCTGAGCTGGGAGGATCAGCAAGTCCAGCTCCTACCCCTGCACAAGACAACCCCAAAAATCCCACCCTGTGCCTGAGAGTGTTGTCCAAACCTTTCTGGAACTCTGTCAGCCTGTTCAGTGCCCCACCACCCCCTGGGGCAGAACCTTTTCCTGATATCCAACCTAAACCTCCCCCGACACAGCTCCAGCCATTCCCTCAGCTCCCATCACAGAGAGCAGAAGTCAGTGCCTGACCTTCCTCTTCCTCTCAGGAGGAACCTGCAGACTGAGATTAGGACTTCCCTCGGTCTCCTCTCCTCTGGATGATGAGATTTTCCACATTACTGGTCTGGAGACAAAAGTTTCCATGGATTCCCCTTGTACAGCTGGAATGCTGTGACTGTGTGTGCAGAGCTGGGAACCCTCCCCGAGGGGGCTGCTCCTGGCCCTGGTGGCATCACCCAGCCCTGAAGGTCAGCACACATTTGCCAGGTGAACACACATTTCCCAGCTGAGATCCCAAGAAGCTCCACTGAGCCTTTCTGGTTTAGTCTTCTCTTGCTGGTAGCTGTCCTCATTTGGAGGAAGAGCCATTGTCCTGGAATGAGTTGCATGTCTGATTTCTCCATGGAATGTGGATCCTGCCCCACAGGAGATGGAAGCACTCTGTTATACAACACGCCATGGACTCGGATACCAGAGGTACCAGGGCAAAAGTCCCCAAAAATAAATAGGCACAAATATCTTATTATTTTCCATGAGTGATCCCACACTTCTGAGCTGTACAGCTGTAGAGAACACATCAGGGTTGTAATAAAGCAAATATTTCTTTTCAAGTCCCTCAGGATAGGAACTGATTGAATCGCATTTGTCTGAAGCAAAAAGAAGAAAGGCTGCAATACTGGATGAATCATGGACAAATCTGTAAACCAGACTGGATAAATTGAACATTAAACTTCAAATTCAGGCACTGATGTTAAGAGCCTTGCACTTTTTTACTGACCCCCAAGACAGGAACTCCAATGAATCTGGGGAGATGAGCAGTTCTCTCTCTTTCATCCCTCATTCTTCCCTCCATCTCCATTTCACTCCCTCAAGCTCTCCGGCTCCAAATCTTTGCTGTAACATAATTAGAAACTTCACTGAGTTAGAAATACTAAGGCAGAATCCATCATCCTTAAAAAAAAACAACAAAACAAAGGCAGTATCAGGAAATATGTTTTTATTTTCTTTTTTTCCCTAGGAGTTAAAATTCTCTTTAGATCTTTGTTTATAGCCATCTGTGTCAAACAGCAAATAATAAGGCAGAAAGTGGAAAAACAAAAGGTATTCTTGTTTGTTGTTTGACATGGTTTTAGACTTTTAAGAGAGGAACAAAAAAATCTATTTAGGTTTATTTCTTAAAGAAAAACAGGGTTATTTAATAGGAGTTCAGACCTCTGAAATGATATCCACTGAGAAATTTTACAAAGCTGAAGGAGTAAAGAAATGGATAGATTGGTTTGGGGGTTGTTTGGGTTTTGTTTTAGTTTGGCAGAGTGGTGCTTTAGGTTTTTTAAATTAGAGTTTGTTAACCTCACATCCTACAAACAAGTGTATAGGATTTCTGGTCAATTCTGTATTAAGGCGACTTTTGGGTTTGGCATTTGATTTTTGCCACTCCTGTGGACCCCAGAATGTCGTATTTGTGTGGTATTTTCTCATCGTTCTTTTTAGCTTTAAAAACACAACTGAACTCTTGAGTCTTCCTCCTCATGGCTGCAGCTCCATTGTCTCACCCCTAGGATGATCACAGGGTAGAAAATAATTTATTCTGATATTTCTACTGGGTTTTGTGGCCACGTTTTGGTAGTAGGGGGTTTCAGGGGTGGTTTCTGTGAGAAGCTTCCAGAATATTCCCTCATGTCCATTGGAGCCAATTCCAGCCGGCTCCAGGATGGACCCACCACTGGCCAAGGCTGAGCCCATCATGGCATTGGCAACATCTTTGGGATGACAGAGTTAGGAAGGGGAAAGAATTTCCTGCGCAGGAGAAATTGCAGCCCGAGAAAAGAGGAGTGAGGATATGTGGGAGAAACAGCCCTGCGGGCATCAAGGTCATGGAGAAAGAGGAACAGGAGCTGCTCCAGGAGCTGGAGCTGAGTTGGCCTCTGGAGAAGCCCATGAAGAGGCAGCTCTGCCCTTGCAGCCTGTGGAGGTCCACAGGGGAGCAGAAATAAACTTGCAGCAGTGGAGAAACTCACACTGAAGCAGGAGGATGTCCAAAAGAAGGTTGTGACCCCATGGAAAGCCCCAGCTGGAGCAGGAGGAAGCCCAAAAGAAGGTTGTGACCCCATGGAAAACCCATGCTGGATCAGGAGGATGCCCAAAAGAAGGTTGTGACCCCATAGAATACCCACTCTGGCCAAATGAAGGCTGTGACCCCCTGGAACGCCCACTCTGGATCAGGAGGAAGCCCAAAAGAAGGCTGTGACCCCACGGAAAGCCCACGCTGGAGCAGCTCCTGACAGGACCTGTGACCCTGTGGAGAGAGGAGCCCAGGCTGGAGCAGGTTCATGGCAGGGTTTGTGACCCCATGGGGGACCCACGTTGGAGCAGCCGCTTCCTGAAGGACTGAGCCCATGGGAGGGGCCCATGGGGAGAAATTTGTGAAGAACTGCAGCTCAGGGTGAGGATTCGTGTTGGAGAAGTTCCTGGAGGACTCCCCCATGGGAGGGATCCCACCCTGGAGCCGGGGGAGAGTGTGAGGAGTTGTCCCCCTGAGGAGAAAGAGGCAGCAGAGACATCCCGTGATGAACTGACCACAGCCCCCATTCCCCAACTCCCTGCAACTCTTCGGAAAGAGGAAATTTGAAGAAGGAAGGAGTGGTGGGAAAGTATTTTGAGATTTGGTTTAATTTCTCATTGTCCCACTCTGCTTTATTTGGAATAAATTAAATTAATTTCTCCAAATTAAGTCTGTTTTGCCCACAATGGCAATTGTTGAGTGATCTCTCCCTGCCCTTACCTGGATCCAAGTTGTCTATTGCACTTTCTCTCCTCTGTCCAGCTGAGTAGGGAGGTGACAGAGTGACTTTGCTGGAGAACCACAATAAACACATTAATATTCAGACACTGTCAGAATAAAAGTGCTTGGATTTTACACATTTCAAAAGCTTGAAATTTTTGGGCCCACCTCTTACTACAAATGCCAGAGAAGACAAAATTTCAGTAAATTTCAGAAAGGCATAATAAAATATAACTGAATGAATTTCCTTGTCCACGGCTGACCAGGGAAACCAACTGTGATTTGCCTGCAGTGGTGATGTGAGCTGATTGTTTTTGTTCATAAACTACCTCAGAAAAGTGACATTTATATTTATCTCTGCAGCATCGTCACAAGAGTAAGGAAATTATGATAATCCAATGCATTTTTCATTCTTTGACATTTAATAGGGAATAGCATTAAGGTGGATCATCAGCATTTGCATACTGTAATTGTTTTTGCATAGGTTTGGGAGGGCTGACTTAACAAGGACCTGTCAGTTATATTAGAGTTTTAATTACTTTATTTCACTACAGTTCTCGAGTGCCTAAGCAAGTGAACTTTAAAATAACTTCAGAACAGATTTGTGCCTTAAACTAAAATATAACCTGCAATAAGCTAAGAAGGAAATTGGAAGAAGGAAGGAGTGGTGGGAAGGTGTTTCAAGGTTTGGCTTTACTCCTCATTGTCCCACTCTGCTTTATGTGGAATAAATTACATTAATTTCTCCAAGTCTGACAGCACTTTTCCTCTCTCTTTAGCAGTTCAGACATCAGATTAATTGAGATTCATGGAAGTAGGCTGGTTCATATTCATTCAGATAAATGTGAACATGGGCTACTAGGGAGGAATTAGTCTTTATGGACTGAAGTCCATTAAAATTTTAGGCATAAAACTCGCGCCAGCCAACGACCCACTTCCCTCTGAAAATGGAAGAGTAGAGACCAGGCAGTTGGAATAGATGGGCACTGTAGGTCCCTCCCAACTGAGCTAGTCATTAAATCATAGAATTATACAAATATTTAGGTTGGGAAAAACCTTTAAGATCATGAAATCCAACCTTAAACTCAATATTTCCAAGTCCACAGCTTCACCACGTTCCCATCAGGGTGCACGTTTCAGATCTCTAATCGGATACATCCCACTCTACACTGATAGTTGGAGGAAGGGTGGAGGAGAGAGAGATAAAGGAGTGTGATTTATAGCATCCATCTCCTTTTTGGGTGCAGAATGACCTTTTGGAAGGACCCATATCCATCACTGGCTGTGGAGAAACTCAGCAACGAGTTTATGTCAAACTCCAGTTCTTAGACCAGACAACACCTGAGGTGAACCCCAGCTTCTGATTTGTTCCTTAGTATTGGAATATTCTTCCAGCTTCCCTAAAAGGCTGCTCTTGAGGGATGACTCTGAACAACAGGGCTGGTCATGGGGAACACTTTAAGCATAGTTAGATGGAAAATGGAAAAAAAAGCATTTATCGTGTTTGAGATGTTAACTCTGATATGAAATTTAATTCTTAAAAATTATAAAGGTAAAGAAACAAAAAATTAAATAAAGAGATAAACTATCAAATATTAGAAAGAGAGGGATTATCAGAACATGACTGGACTTAGAGCTGGAGTTGTTTAAAGCCTCCAGTAATGGGGGTGCTTGCACTCCAGAAGATGGGAAGCCAAGCAGTTCATCCTTAATTGTTATCCTGATTGTTCCGGCTCTGTGTTCCACGAGGAGAAGCCCAACACCCCCATGTCCATGCTGCCTTTCTTCCAAAGCCTTCAGAGAGCTGCAGCAGAGAGGAAGGCAGAGCTGTCCTTGCAGCCACCACAGTTCATAGTCCAGCCTATAAACAGGAACTCAAATCACAGATCCCACCCTCCTGCCTCCGCCCCAGGGACAAAACCTGCTGCAGGTGTCAATCCTGAACCATGTTAGGGTGAGCCTCATGGTTCTGTAAGCTGAGACTTCCTCCAAGAGGTGCAGATTTTATTTCCAAGCACTGCTTTAAACCACAAAACAAGAGCTGTCCTTGTGGGAAGATGGAAATATGTGTGGTGACAAGACACCAGTTGCTCTGCGAGAACAGAAAATTAATTTAGTCCACTTGATATTCAGGGCTCTGTCCTTTGTATGCCAGAGTTTTGCTGTTCTGCTTTTATCATTTAACATTTTTTTATGCCTGCAACACAAGCAGACAGCTCTGTGCACTTCTGCCTGAATATTCCCAACTTTAGACAATCTCTAGAAAATGCAGTTCTTAATTGCCTGTCCGAGTCTGTCCTTCTTCCCCCAGACCACTCCACAAGACGAAGAGAAATTAATTTGGCATCTGCAAGAAACAGTGAAGATTGTCAAGAGTTCAGAAAACAGATTTTACTAAATGGGAGGGAATTTTGTAATGTTGATTTCTTTGCTTCCCAGAAAGTTGCAGCTATCAATTATTATTGTCTGATGACTTTTCAAACAATTCTTTCATTTTCTGGTTTTGACCTGCCCTTCCAGAAAAGCCTAAAAACAGAAGTCTTATTTCAGACTGAACTCTGCCCTAAAATCTATTTTCCACTAAATACCTGGTTTTCAAAGGGCTGCATTTAAATTTGAGGGGTTCTGCTGCTAACCATAGAACCGTGCTGTTTTGTAATAGAATTACTATTCCATAATTCATGCCTGAATTATATCCCCTTCTCTTTTTTTTTTTTTTTAATGCCAGACCCATAAGAATATCATCATGGAAGATTAAGTTTAAACTATTTAATGTCCCAGCAAGAATGCTTAATTAGACTTTTTCCACTTCACATCTGCAAACTTAAATCACTTTGATCTACTTGATGTCCCCGATCGTGTAACAATCAGTTAAGAACAAGGTTGCCAGCAGGATTTTTATTCTTCAGTGGCCACAACAGAAATATTGAAAGCACTCTGCATAAATAACTCCAGGTGTTGCCTCCTGCCCCTTTTTGAGAGGAGCCCAGCAGATGTGTGGCATTCTCCATCTGTAACACTTCAAATAAAAAGTGTTAAAAATTGGAGGGCTTGAAGAAGTTTTCTATTTCTCCGAGCCTGATTTAATTTAAATGAGATTGAGGTTCTTGAGTTTACTCCTCTCTTCGAGGATTTTTATTTATTCATTCATTCCTTTCACTTCACTGGTAAGGAATATGAAGGCTGGCATATAGGAAAGGCTGGCTGCAGGGCAAAGGAAAATGCCAAGATAATGATAAAATTTGAGTGGGAACGTGGGGGGTTGGAAGGGGACAGAAAACAAGGAGAGAAAAATAAAAAAAAAAGAGACTAAATTAAAGGTGAGAGGCAGAAAATTCTCCGTTTCCCTCTAGGTTTATCATATCCGACTTTTAATTTTGAATTTTCACAAGAAAACTTTTATAGCTCCCTAGAGATCAAATACTCAGGGCTGTATAGGGAAAGTCCCCCTAAAAAGGGAAAAACCTGCAGGCAGTGGGTCAGGGTGCCTTTATTTGGATCTAAAATTCAAATTAAAATCGTGTGTAATTGCTAGAACTAAACACTGGAGCCAGGTTCTTCAAAATCAAGAAGCTGAATTCAAATGGAGGAGATTCTAGAACAGGAATATTTTGATCTATTGTACTCAACTTCCAGTGTTCAGGGCTCATGGTGTGGCCCTGCTGCCTTTTTGGCTGTGACCAAACACAGACAGGAGACAACAGGGACTTTATTTAGACAAAAACGAGCGAGTGACAGCACAAGGTGAATCTTTCATGTGTTTGTGCGACTTAAAAAGCTACAGGTCCTTGCAAGACTGGCATCAAACCCTGAGAATTGCAAGGCCTTAAAGTCTTCAAATTCCTTGACTAATGGATGAAGTTTCATTTCCAGATCATTCAGAAGAAAAACAACAGGAACGAAAGCTGGAATTGCCAGGACTAGAGAGGAAATTGTTAAGGAACATTTTCCTAGAAAGTGACTCTGCCATTTAATTTATCAGCTTGAGCCGCGATGGGGTGATTGTTTGGGTTGCTGTGAGTGGCTGCAGGGTGAAGGGTGATCCACTGCAGGCACCCTGAGCACACCAGGCTCTGGCTGCAGCTGAGGTGCAATGATTGGCTCCACTTATCATTTTCGAGAGAAATTCATTGCCCCTCGTGAAATAAGGTCAAGATGCCCTTCACAGCAACATCAACCTCTGAGCTTAGCAATTGTGATACAAAAAACCCCACATATTAATAACTACTGTTATTATTATAAGCTATCAAAATGTTATTTTTTTTTTTATTTTCAGTATTAAATCTCACACCCACACCACTGGTTCTACATTTTGGCTGAAGTCGACAACGTTAAGACAGGATAAAATTAAGCCTGAAATTATTTCTTTTTAAATTAGCAACTCAAGGAGGACAAGGGGAAATGGCTTCAAACTGAGAGCAAGTTTAGATTGAATATTGGGAATAAATTCTTTACTATGAGGTTGTGAGAAACTAGAAAAAGTTGCCCATGAAAATTATGGATGCCCCATCCCTGAAGTGTTTAAGGCCTGATTAAGTGGAACGCAGAGCAACCTGGACTAGTGGAAGATGTCCCTGGCAGGGGTGGAACTGGATCATTTTTAAGGTCCCTTCGAATGCAAACCATTCTGGGATTCCATAAATTCAAGTCAAGTTTGTCAGGAAGGACCCAACAGATGGTAAGGATCATGCCCAGCAAATCTCATGCTTTCATAAAACAAAAACTTTCTTTGCATAATTAAATGTTGAATGTTTTCATCAATGCCAAATTCTTCCACGATGAGCAGAGAGGAAAATTCACTTGTCTGTTGAAGGCCTGAATCCAGTTGCCATGAGGTTTATATGATTTTTCCCCATTAACTCATGAAAAACCTTAATAGGGACAGATTGCCTGGTGGAATTGTGGGGAATAATTCCTCTTACTTTAGTGGTAACAGGGAGATAAACATGGGATTGTTCCAAGAATTAACTATTCCAGCAAATTTTTTTAAAAAGGGAAATAAGAATAAGAAAGAAGGATATACCTTATTAATTTCTGTATTAAGATTTGCTTGCACTGAGGCCTGGAGGGGTGTTCAGTAGGAAAATAACACCCTGGAAACAAGCAGGCTCTTGTATTTCTGTAAGGACACTCAGGATATTCCCTTCCAGCACACATAAATAATGGATTACCTAAGCTTTATTACTTTTTGGGAATGATTTCTCCTTCTATCAGGTTTGCGGCTCTTAAAATCAGATTAGCAATGGTGCTGTTTTCCACACTGGTGCTGCTTCCCTCCTCCCAGCAGCTGGAATTTGCTTCTAATGATGTTCCTGTTTCCTCCTGCTCCCTGCAGCCTGCTGAATGCTCCCTGACATTATTCCAGGCTCACTAATTCCCACCCAGCTCTTGCTCCACGGATCAGCGCTCTCGCTGTGCTGACTCAGCAGGCACATCCCCACTCCTAAAAAAACCTGGGTTTGGAGAATTGTTAAATCCAGAGCAGCATTTCAGAGAGGCTGAGGCAGCACACGTGGGGAGCTAGCCAAATCTATGGAAAAGAAGTTCATGGAAAGAGGAAAACAAACAAACAAAAAAAGGGGTAAATTGAAGAACCATCGCAAGTATTGCAAGGGAAAAGGGATGGTGGTGCCGGGATGAAGCAGAGCAACTCTGAGATACTGAAGGGACAAGAATATTGATGGGGCTTGTTTATCTTGGGGAAAAGGAGGCTCAGGGGGGGCCTTGTGGCTCTGCACAAGTCCCTGACAGGAGGGGGCAGCCGGGGGGGTTGGGCTCTGCTCCCAGGGAACAGGGACAGGAGGAGAGGGAACGGCCTCAGGCTGGGCCAGGGGAGGTTTAGGCTGGAGATTTGGAAAAAATTTCTTCACAGAAAGGGTGGTCAGGCATTGGAACAGGCTGTCCAGGGCAGTGCTGGAGTCACCATCCCTGGAAGTGTAAAAAATTTGTGGATGTGGCTGTTGAGGACAAGGTTTAGTGGGAACATGGTGAGGATGCCAAGCTGAAAGTTGGACTTGATGATCTTGAAGGTCTTTTCCAGCCACACAATGACAGATTCCCTGTTACAGCCTCACATTCCTCTCAGCAACCCCAGTAAAACCAAATGCTTTTCTTGCAGTTTTATCCATTTTGAGGAGGAATTTACCTGCTTGGCAAGACAATATAAATCTCCTCATCACGGTCTGTGTTCCTGCCTGGTGCATGTTCACCTCTTTCAGAAGCCCCAGAGTGATCCCACCCGTGAATCCCTCCCAGAAGAAATGCAAATGAAAACCCAAACCAACAGACCTATTCCCACCTTATTTTCAGGCAAGACAAAATATAGACTTGGCTGCAGGCTTCCACTACCTAATTTTAGTCCTGATTATAAAATCTAATGAGCTATATAAACCAGGAATATTTTATTTACTCACACTGATGTTAAGTAAATTCACCTCCCCCATTATTGTTTTCCTTGCACAAACACAATCAATCACCAAGACACAGAAAATTGCCCCTGGATTTTATTGGTCACAAGTTAGGTGTTCTTTCCATTTGAGATAATTAAGAAATGACAAGTCTTTATTTGACTATGCTTACAGAAGAGAACTTTTTTTTTTTTTCACTACAGCCCGTATATAAATTAATCTTTTTCTGGATTCTAATTAATTGCTGGAGGTCAGTAATTAATCTCTTTGTTCTACAAGATAGACTGTGCTTAAGTGCACTGAGACAGAGTGGCAGAGGGGATTTTCCCTGGCACTCTTTGCAGAAGCAATTTTCAATGTATGAGTGGTACCAGTGAGACCCAACTCCCTCATTTAAACAGGCTCCTCTGGAAACCTGATTTTCACAGACCTCCACTAGCCATGAAAAGATGTTTTTTTCTTGAATAGGAATTTTGGAAGCAGGTCAGAAGTCACAGCCTTTGTGGTACCATCGTGTTGCCTTCTGTGTCTCAGGTGGTAACAGCCCATGTGCTCAAAATATTTGCTCCACTCCTGGATAAATTTTAATTGCTGATGTGGGGAATTAACACACCCAGCCAGTGTGAAGTGGGAATTTACACTCTCTGAAAAAACAAAAAATGATTCTGTGATGTGATTCTGATTCTGGAAATAATATCTGCTTGAATCACCTGTATCTGTACAAGGGAAGTAAATATTAAGAGCTCCCAGATTTCCAAAAGTAAAACCTTCCAGCCTTTTGCAGAAATAAAGACAGGAAGCAAAGGACTCTGATTTGACTCAAAAAGAGATGGTTATAAATTGCCTTTCTAAATCCCTGATTTTTTTCCAAGCTGATACAGTCTTTTGCACTTTTTCTCTGAAATAATTAGGATACTTACATTGTTCTCCACAAGAAAATGAAAAGCTTTTGCCTACAGCAGCTGTTCCCTACTTCTAGGGTTTGAATGTCCAATGAAGTGCATTTTTTAATTCCAGGTATCACCCCCAAGTGTTGCCACCCCCTTATCTTGGTGGTGTAAATTTTAATGCCTGTTTTAGGGATATAGAAGTTTCTGGTTTGCACGGTGTGCTCTGGAATGCCAAAAACCCAAAAGGCACACACTGCACCGCTCCTGCAAACACTGCAAGAGGTGTGGGTTAAGCAATGCCTTTTGTTCAGGAATAGGAAATCAATGAAAATATGCATTGTAGTGCTGCCAAAAAAGATATTAAAATGGAGGTTGACAATGCAAACAGAGCAGAACTCAGCACGCGCAGCAGCTCAGAACCACACCTCTCAGCCTGTGAGGGTTCACTGCTCTCTGGACGGGGCTGAATTAGACCTTTTGACCTCATACAGTGCTTTTCCAAGGTGATAAAAAGGCTTCCTTGCTTCCTAGGGCACTCTGAGTCCATGGAAAGCAGTTAAGAGTGTGAAGTTGGCAGGCCCATTGTCCTAGGGTGATTTTATGTTATGTATTTTATGCTCTATATTCCATATCATCTGCTATGCTCAGGAATGAGTTTTGTCCCTCTAACTCAGCCAGAGAAGCTGGTGCAGGTTTGTGTTTATTGTTTACGTTCGTTCGACTCCGCCAGCAGCAGCAGCGGAGGAGAAAAGCTCCTTCCTTCTGTCCTCTGGGACTGCAGAGCGATCTTTGGATTTTTCTGCTTCTTTTTAGACTGTTTTTGGCTTGTTTTTTTTTCGTCCAAGTCCACCATCTCTTCAGGGGATGGTCAGCAGGGAACGGCTGGGGAGAGACCTTTGTCCGGCCTGGGCCTTCGGGAAGGAGCCAGGGTGAGCTGGACTGTACAAACTCACCATCTTTTCTCCACAAAAGAGAGGTTTCATTTCTTTAATATTCTTCTTCTTCTTCTTTTTTTTTTTTTTCCATGCTTGTGAATACTTTGCTTGTTAAATAAACAGAGCTTTTTTCCACTTTTCTCCAAGGAAGTCTTTCCCGAAGCGGCTGGGGGAGGGGCTGCTGCGGTCTGCTTTCTGGGGGTCCCCTGCCAGGATTTGCCCTAAACCAGCACACCCATCCAGCAGGGATCTCCTTGGAGCTGCGCCTCAGAGCCTGCCCAGAGCAGAGCTGGATGAACACACGCTCAGATATTCCAGGCAGAGTGGGCAAGGAAATTAAATCATCAATGGCAAGTGTGAGTCAAGTTTACTCCATGAGTAACTGTCGCTGTTGAGTCGACGTCGAAACAAGAAGCACCCGAGAGAATTTGCCAAGAGAAGAAGAGGAATTATTTATTTAATACAGCTTTTATACACAAAACGACCGCTCTCTGAGATTGGCCACAGCCGTCCGCCCCCCTAGCTGATTGGACAGAACTCTGACTGTTTTAAAAACCATTCAGGCAAAACATGGACTTATCTTCATATTTACAATGCTCAAAGAAGAATTTCTCACGAGAAAGCAGACTATGCTGTCACAAGTAACCAGCTTGTACAAACACACGCCTGAGTAACCAGCCAGGGCAACAGGCAGCTGTGGGCTCCTCTCCCCTGCTGCGCCTCTCTCCAACTTCCATTACAGAAAGAAATTCATGTGTGCACCTGTTTGCTTTCTCTTTGGGATGTTCTCCCCCTTTTTCCCCTTTTTTAGCTCCCACTTATGCTGTGAATAACCAAATAGACCCCCAAAGCTCCCAGTTATGCTGTGAATAACCAAATAGACCCCCAAAAAATCATTCTGCCTCTGCGTTTCTCTCACTGTCCCAAGCAATTGCATTTCCTAAGCAAATACTCTTTATGATTCTAAGCACAGATGGATAAATAAGATTACTCTCTATTAAAAACAGGGTTGTTTTGCCAGAAAGGGAATAGGAAGAAGAAAAAAAATCTCCAAAGAAATATTCCTGCAGCAAAAATTTCTGCTGTCTGAAATCAGTCATTGCCATAATTCATTCTGTGCTCCGGGTAATACACGACTCTGCTAGAAATGAGCATTTAATTAGTGCTTAATCCAAATACCAACCACCTCCTGTGTTAATAACTAACCTTGGGGGTTGTAAATGTTTAGCAGGTAAATATCATGGAATTCTGAGGCTCCATCTGACCTCGGGCATGGAAAATGGGGGTGATGAATTTGCTGGCTCTGTCACCCAGTGAGAGATCAATTGATGGCACCACACAGCGCTGGCAGAAGATACCAGAGGTCAAGGGAAGGCCATAAATGGGTTCAGAGGGAAATGAGCCTCAGGCACGGCAGTGACAAAGCTCAACAGCTATTTCCAGGCAGTTAAAAGTCACAAAAAAGGGTTTCACATAACCACAGGGTGAATTTTATTGGGAATATTCTGGTGGCTTGCTGCTGTGAAATAGCCTTGGGTCAGTGCTTTCCACCAGGAATTTGGAGATTTTTCCTCCCAGAGGGGTCCATGGCAATTTTTCTGGAACCAGAAGCTCGTAAGTGTGGTGTGGATAGAGCAGGCAGGAATGTGATCAGGATCCCAGAGACATACTGAGGAAGGCAGAGCTTGGCTCTGCACTGAGCAGTAACGAAGAGAGCGGCTCTGGAGCAGAATAAATTTTTATTTGTTTTCAGATGGAATTTTAGTAGGCGCTAAAAATAAATTGCTGGAGCTAAGTCTCCCCATTCCAGAGGAGAGACAGAACCTGAATTCAGTAACCAGAAGGTTGCTATGCCACTGGTGTTAATTGATGTATACAATTATATATATATATATACACACTGATTTTTATATTAAAAATCTCAAAAAAGCTTATTCAGAGTCTTAAGCCTGAATTTACACACCATTTTCACCGTGATTCCATAGCAGTCAAGGCTGGCAGCCATCCATATCCGAGCCTGAGGGACTCCAGCACTGCCAAACCTCCTCAGCAATCCCCCAGTTCCCCGTGCCTGACCTCAGGGCTTCTGCAACTCTCCATCCATGGCAGCTGCTCACGGGCAAATTTGGGAAGAACAGACAGGGCAGACACCCAGGTGATCTTTCCCATTGCCATGGGATTGGCACTCTGAAGAAAAGTGAATTTAAGGGTGAAACAGCTCAGTCGTGAGGAATGGTTGAAGATGACTCTTGGGAAGAACCCTAAATATTGCTGTAAAGCCAGCTTGAGGCCAGCAGATAGAAAAAGCTGATTTTTGCTTCTTGAGACATCTTTTCTTTGTGTCTTAGGACACATCAGCACCTACCCATAGGAACATCTGTCCTTCCTGATGCCTTTTGAACCACTCAAATAAAGGAGTAGTGTGGATCCCAACAGGAAACATAGATATTTATTCCCAGGAAAGCTATGTGAATTTGGGCAATTTATACCAGATCTAAAACCAGGAACAGAATTAGTAGGAAAGCCAAGACAAAATCTCCATCCTTGGCATTGCTGGCTGCAGGAGGAACATTCCAACCACTGCAACGAGACCCTGCCCTGCCTGAATCTCTGCAAGATCTGAGCTATAGATCCTATAACAGCAGCCCAGATTTGCTGCTGGACGTGAAAACTCCATCTAGAAGGAGAATTATAGGGAAAATTTGCTACCTGAGAATGGAGATGAAAATGGCTGTGAGTGACAAACTCTTGTCCTTCTCCAGGCATCAGCGATCACACGGTGCTGGAAGCAAATGGATTTGGCACCATGGGCTCCAGAGCTGGGAATTCTTTCCCAGGAGAGGCCATGGCAGCCACAATTCCTGAGCACAGCCAGGGAAAATCAAAGCAATCCTTGCTGAAATCACCTCGTACAGGACAACCTCAGACCGTGCCTGCACAAAACAAGGGATCCCAGGTCCTTCACATCCTCCTGGCTGTCAGAAATAAGGACAACCTTCAGTCCAGGATCGGAAGCAAAATCAGGTTTACTAACAAACAAAAATATTGTCCAAAAAAAAGAAAAAGAAAAACCGGGTTACCAAGATTGGAGATCCGAGTTATCAAGACTGGGATGTGCCCCAGTGGCAGAGGACTACAGTATTGGAGCTGAGCTATAGGTGGAAAATAGAGGCCTTCCTCCAACACCAGGCTTTCCCCAGGCTAGTCCACAGAGAAAATGGCAGCTCCGGTCCTGAGACAGGGCTTTTTATGGCCTGCTATCCCCGCCCAGGAACGCCCCTGCCTGCCCCCTGTCCAGCCCCCATGGCCCTTGACAATTGGTGGCTTTAAATGGTGAGGTCACTCCTGCCCACCAATGGCTGAGCCGTTGTCTAGGGGTTAGTTTTCTGGTGGGAAGGAGCCTCATTAGTATTCAAGGTTGCCATGGAGTCCAGTGACAGAGGAACAGTGAGGTGCTATTTTTAGAAACTGGCAGTTAGGGATCTCAGTTAACTGGGGAGCCCCAGACCTCTTTTCCAAAGTAAAAACACATTTAAAACATACATTTAACACCTTAAATCAGTACAAAAACACATCTTCCAACCAAAGAGAACACTGGTATACAGGGAAAGTACAAAACAATCATCACTCTCAACTTATTCGAAGGGAGAGCCAAAAGGCATAACTTAAATCATTGTTAGGGAATCAGGAACAACTGGGAAAAACATTACAACAAATACAACCTTGAATATCTATTCCTCTTAACAACTAAACCTTTCAATAATTAACTGGGAACTTTGAGTAACTTTTATTAACATTATAATGAGGACTTGAAGAAGCAAAAGTCAACTGCCTAATTTTGTTTATGATGTGGCCTCAAATAAAAGTCTTCCAAAAATGTGCTCTGAACACTAATGAGTGCTTGGATTAGGGAATCACTCTTCCCCCTTCATCAAGGACTTGAAATGAATCTGGGGAAGGGCGCAGGGTGACAAGACAGTCTGACTCAGCTGAAGCCTCATGTGAGCAGCTGACAGATTTTGGGGTTGAACAAATTCAGCACCCACAGTCCCCCAGTGAGGGGAAAGCAGGATGGCACAGGCACACCGTCTGTTCTCCAGGATGCTTTTTGCCTTCCCTGAGCTGGATTCATCTGACCACCTGTGGGCATCTTCTCTATAAATCTGCATATCTGGAAAAGTGAACGTAAAAAGTCATTTTTAGAGTCAATGGAAGTGTATGGCATAGTGACACAGAGGAGTATCGTGCAAGCCAGGGTGTGCAAAAGTGAACACCCAAAATATGTCAGAAGAGTCATTTTTAAACTGTTTGTTCCTCTCCAAGGAGAGAAAGGGGTGCAGGGTGACCAGCCCAGCTGTTGATGTACCCAGCTACCACTAATCAATGTAATATTTGTTCAATCAGATAAAGCTCTGATTTTTTCTTTTTTTTTAATTAATCTTAATTTCTCTGTTTCCTCCCTGAAAGTGGATCAGTGATCAGTGTAACACCTCACCATGGCTGTGGGAAAGAATTCCATTCATGTTTATGCAGCTCTAAGTTACTGCAATGGCAAGAACCTGGAAGAATGAATTCAATTCTGCCTTCAGGCCTTGGAGGGTTAGAGAAGTGTTCTGTAAACAAGATGGAGGAAGGGAAAGTTAAAAGCAAATGTTGATTTGCTGCCCATTTTAAGAAGTACCACAATGCTGAATAAAAAATACAAATGAAGTAAAAAAACATGGTGGAATTTCAGTTCATCAGATAGAAAGGGAAACTGAGGTTGCACAGAAAAATTCTTCCAGAGTTTCCAGACTTCTGAATAATTTTAATGGCAGCTTCAATGTTATTTTAATTATTTTCCTTCAGATGCAACCTGCACAGTGATATGTTCAGCACTATCTATTCCAAAAGCATCTGTGTTACCAGATGAAAAACAAATTCAGTTGCTACACTGAAGATTAGGAAAACTGTTTTCTGATTTCAAGTTAGAACACAAAATTTCACCATATGCAGTGAATCAGAAATTGTAAAAACAGCTTTATTTCAGTATTCAAGTATGTAGCCTTAACTCCATCTTTTCAAAAAAATAATAACTAAAATTAGCTCTCTAGAAATTTGGGGGTAAAAAATACTTATATCTCTAGTTAATTAAAAAATAAAATTAATAAGTAGGCATTTTTTGATTTCTCTAAAATAAATGCTGAAAAAAACCAAATACCTTTTCACTGATGTTTATCTTCATTTCCTAGTGAATTGATGAGTTCAGGCTTTGAAGTTAGTGGAATAATAGTTTTTGAATTGAAGTTGGATTATAATTTATCCCAACATGTTTGGGACATCTGTAACCAGGTAAGATTTGTGTCATATTGTTAAAACCTTTTTGTTGACTGAGCATATGACACTGTACATACACTACAAAATATATATATATATAGGATGCAGTGAAAGCACAGCAGAGTGAGGAGGAAAAACAAATACATGGTGATTTCAAGTCCAATCTGCCACACTTGGCAGGAAAGCTCAGAAATCTATCAGGTTCTGTGCTCCTGGTGTACAGGGGGGAAACACATTTATTGCATGAAATATTTATTTCTGAGAGGTGCTGCTTGAAAGGTCAAAGCAGGACCCTGATTGTGGTGGGTGCTGCTGGATGCCTGCCCTGACACGTGGCAGAGTTGTCCTTCCCTGGCACTTTCTGGGGTGCAATCGCAGTCTGCAACTGTTCAGTCCAGCTGAAATTCTTCCCTGTGAGGGTGGGGAGGCCCTGGCACAGATTTTCCAGAGAAGCTGTGGCCTCCCCTGGATCCCTGGAAGTGTCCAAGGCCAGGCTGGACAGGGCTTGGAGCACCCTGGGACAGAGGAAGGTGTCCCTGCCATGGCAGGGCGTGGAATGAGATGATTTTTAAGGTCCCTTCCAACCCAAACCATCCCAAAATTCTCTGAGTCTGTGACCTCAGTGCCTGGTGACAGCAACAATTTGGAAATCAGGCATCCAATGCATCTCAGGGTGCTCATGGATGTGCAGGTCCAGGACACCTCCTGCCAGGTTCGCTGCTGTCCTGGGAGATTTTTCCCCCTCAGGAACATGGGAAATGTGTCCTTTCTCACAGAGCCACTCTGCACACATCTGACAACCCAGATTATCTTCCCAGTTGCTCTGCCTGGCAACCTTTGCTGTGATATGAAAGGACTGTTTATTTTTATGGGATACACGAGGTGCCCTCTGGCCTTGTTTGTGATAATTGTGTTGGATGGGAGAAATTATCCCTGTTACTAATTAGTCAGCTGGCATTGAAGGAATGTTTTGCTTCATTAAAACCAGGTTGTGGGATTGGGTTTGTTTCCCTCCATCTCCACACAGTGAGATCTGTCACTTCTACAGGCTCCTCCTGGCACTCCAGACTTAGTCCAGAGGTTTGGTAATTAAAAAAAAAAAAAAAAAAAAAAAAGACAAAAGAGAGAGAAAGCAGACTTTAATTAAAAACAATCCCTGAGGAATATCCATTCCTCAGTTTGTTAATTGTTTTGAAATAGGAAGGGTCTTACTTAAATTTTGAATTACTCTTTTTTTTTTTTCTAGATTAGGAAGAGGGACACAAGCTGATCATGGCTTTTGACTGAGGACAGGACTGTCCAGTTTGATTGATCAGTCATTCCCAGTAGCACAGATTTGCCATGGGTATATGTTTTTATCATGTTGTGCAGTATTAATTTGTTTTCAGGATCATAACCTGACGTACACTTGACAACTTCTTGTGAAATTCAGCCATGGAACCTTCGCTCATAACAATATTCTCTGCAAAACTCCTTTCCCCCTCTAAACTTCCTCTGTCTGAGGCAAACTAAACTTTCTGATTGCTGTCATCAGATCAGAAGTTGAAATCACACCTCTGTGTGATCACAGAATTCTGGAATGGGTTGGAAGAGACCTTAAAGATCCCCAGCCATGGGCAGGGACACCTTCCACTATCCCAGGTTGCTCCAAGCCCCGTCCAACACGATACACAAGAGTTATTCACACACACAAAGTACAAGACAAAGTAACTGTTTAGAACCTGTCTCTTACCCAGGCTTGTGAAAGTCTGGTTTCCATCTACACTGAATGGAGAGAAGTAGAGGTTTTACTCAGGTAATCTATTCAGAGAAAATGCTTATTCAGCTCTAATTAGTTAAAGCATCCTGATCACACGGTTAGATACAGCTCATGTGTCATTCACCAGCTGTCACAGACATTTACACAGGGAACAGTCACCTCTGACTGCCCTGTGGCCACTCAGGGGAAAGGAATAGAAACTCGAGGATGCAGCTGTTTGGGCCTGTTTTGGATGCCTCTTTTAGGATGGGATGAATTGTGCTCCAGACCTCATTCACAGGTCTGGAAAGCCCAGAGGAACAGCTGATATAGAACTCCTGTATCACAGACATTTATGTTTCCTCACTGAATTATAGCCCAGGTATTTCCATCATTCACCCCTCTCTTCATTTCACACATTCCTGCAGTGCCTGATTTTATTTGGCACAGCAGCCTCGTGTCCATTTGCTCACCCAGAGAATGTCTTTACCTGGTCCTCTCCTGCCTCGTCCCTGCGCTGCATTCCAGCAGTGGATTACACAAACACCAGTGCAGCGGGATCTGCAACCTCAAAACAGAAACCTCCCCGTGGAAAACTGTTATCTGTGGCATTGCATGGAAGGTTATTTCCCATCCTGCTGTCTGCTGGTGCATTAAAGCCTTCCCTGGGAAGAGGTCCAGAGCAAGAGCAGTTATAACTGCCCAGGAGAGAGGGCAGTGAGAACCCAGGCACAGCAAAATGCAGTGAGCTTTTCTTTTCTCTTTTCTTTTTTCTCTTTTCTTTTCTTTTTTCTTTTCTTTTCTTTTCTTTTCTTTTCTTTTCTTTTCTTTTCTTTCTTTTCTTTTCTTTTCTTTTCTTTTCTTTTCTTTTCTTTTCTTTTCTTTTCTTTT